>CM022488.1:12632476-12877137 GCA_011952105.1 Coreoperca whiteheadi | reverse complement strand
CACCCCCCCTGCTGGGCTCCATTTGAATTCTCCTGTCATTCAAAGGAGTCCCCAGAGTTACTCTCCTCTCTGAGAGACAGATACACGCTCTAAATATTAAAGGCGAGCTAAAGTTCAGACAGTCCATTGCTTGGGAGATGGACATGGGAATGTGACTGGCCTTCCCCAGGTTTCTTCTACATAGTCTCCAACTAGGATGGAATTCATCATCATGAGATCAGCAAGAGGACACACGTTCGAGGAGAACCAGAAAAAAAAAAACATTATATAAAAACTATATATTTTTTTTAAACATTAAACTTGCATATTTCAATGCATATTCACATTTGAACATAATGTACTCACAAGATCAATATATAGGAAGGCTGCTTTCCTCATGAATGTACACATACCTATGCAATGCAAAATGTTATGTGCAAGGCTTTTATGTTATAGGGCCGGGCCTTATTGAGCCATATCATGAATCCAAACCGGTTGGACCATATCTCAATACTGAAAGACAGTGTTTTGATGTGCTGTTGCAATATGACTGCTCTTGCATTTAGAGGCTACAAGAGAAAATGTTGAGATCAAAAAGCGTTAGAGATGATGATGACCGGAGAGATTCACAGATAAGGTCAGAACTGTAATGCGTCCTTTAACACAATCAAATCACAAAAAGCTATGAAAACCAGAATTGTGCAGAAATTCTAGCCTCTCAAAAAAACAATATAATAACAATATTATATCTATATATTAGAGTCATGTTTGCTAATAGTGTGAAGAAAAATCTGCATAAATGTCCCCCGCTCGGAGTAAAAATTGCATTGACATTTAATTGTAGATAGCTGTAGATGTGTTGTAGAGCAAGATGCTGAGTATTACCAGATAGGACGTGTGCAACATGATGCACTTAACTGTGTGGCTCTTTGTCAGATGATGAACTTGAACACCAACTTAGCATTTGGAGTTTTATTTGATTAGGAAGTAATGGGTCATTTGGAGATGAAACAATTACAACATGGCAGATAGGAAGACAATCACCTGTTCAAGCACTTTCTAATCCTTTTGCTTGTTGTCTTGTATCACTTTTAATGATGGCTCTTAACCATGTATTCACCCACCGAAAGAGTGTGATTGCTCGTTGTCTCCTTTCCTTTCCTGGGGCAGACGCCTAACATATTTATCTGTAATCCTGTCTTCCCAGCGTGGCTGTGACCAATGTGTGGCCTGTTGCTGCTCCCTAAAGCGGCCAGCTCAGCAGTGGCCCACTCAGGCCTAATGTAATTTACAGCTGTAGCAGCACAAGCCAGCTGATTAGACTGACAAATCTACCTGATCTGCAGCTGCACACATTACTGAGATTAACTGCATGGAGCCTGGCCCTGACCAACATCCATTATTACTGTTATTGAAATGAGGGCAAGTTAATTACGAACCTAAACATTTGGGCTACTGAATTTCAAAGTCATCTGTCAAACAGGATTACCATGAAAAGTATGACTGTACGTTTTTGCTGTGCACTCATCGGACAAGTTGGTGTTTAACAGACATGAAAAGTTGACTTTCATTTAAGAGCCTCGCTCCACATGAGGAAATGGCAGTAAAACGCGATCATGTTTGTAGATAATGAGTTTCTTACACACTCTGAACTGGAATTAGAGGTGAAAAGGTCAGCTGAACAGGCCCCCCCCCCCCAACCCAGCTTATTTTATTTCTCTGTATGCTTACTGTCCGTGCAGTACGGGTCATCCTGGTGAGCATCACAAGTTGTACCAAACTCTCATTTCCTCTCCGCGGCTTGGCAGGTGGCATCAGCGGGGAAACACTGTATCCTTCCCACAACCACAGGAACTTCACAGAATGTGACTTTCCGCGCTGAAGCCCGCTGCTCCCAAGTCACATGGGGGGGGGGGGGCGACTCACTGAGCTCAAAACTATCGTGAAGAAGTACGCACCTCGCTCACATCAAAATGCACTGACCAGTTCGTAGCCTATTGATTCGTCGTGGACGATTTGTTCACGTCATCCATCAGGATATTTTATTGCCGGGGAAAACAGTCAAAGAGCGACATCGTGTGGCTGATTTATAAAATAGGCTACAGCAAATCCTAACCCTTACTCAGAAAATTTACAAGGAGACATTTTACATTTATAACTGAAACAATACAAATAATTACACTAATCATAGGGCTAATAATAATAATAATAATAGTGAATGAATCTCACCTTCCCCTTCACTTAAAACTAATGCAATGGTTCTTTATAAAGACCACATGTGTTGCCATGGTGACGGCTTGATATCTATTTGTCACACTAGTGATCAAAGGCGGCGCACTCTTGCGGGAAGATGTCTAACATTCCTCCTCACAGGAACAAGATAAGTTACTAATTAATAAGGGAAGCCACAGACCCGACTGCAGTGTCCCAGTTTTACTCTTCATTAGCTTCATGTAAAAAGACTCCTGTATGTTATGTATGGAGGCCTGTCACAAACTGTCCAAATGTATTGCCAGAGTGCATATGGATGTAGCAGGGGAGAAAACTCTGTAACTTGTATCTTATCAGTGGAGTAAGTGGTAGTGTGTAGGTCATGCGGCTGCCAGAATACAGATGAAAGGCTGGTTTTTATCTCCCTCAGTGCTGCAGAGGATCTCTCTGTTTGAGTAAAGGTAATAAAAAAAACTTTTACGATGACACTGAGAAAAGGAAAAGAATAGCCTTCTTTATACCCTCAGAAATAATGTTGCAAGGTACACTCTGGTGATTGGTCTTACGAATTATATCATATTCTTTTAGATAGAGCCCTTGTAGATGCACGTAGGACATTCTACAAAGCATACACCAAATAGCTGCTTTGACACTTGAAACCTACTTTGGCTACTCCCACTCTCTTTGACGCTTTAAAATCACAAAATTCCCCTCGGCCTCCTCACTTAGTCATCTTATCCCTCAAGTATTATCCACAGTTCAAAACACGAAGGAATCTGTGAACACAACAAGGCCAAACAACCTCAGCACTTGCACAGAGCTCTGCCTGGAGGCTTGGAAACATATGATGACTCAATGTTGTTGCAGCAAAACATGGAGGCGCAGTAACATAAAATACAGACTGAGTTATAAATGACCCTGTGACTTACCTGCCACATGATTACATCCATAAACAGGCAAGAGAGGAAAGAGCCACCTTCAAAGTCAGTCAGTGCTGATATTTGGGCTCTGCCAAGCTGATCCAGTGCAGCGGTCTGAACTTTTAAAGGAGTTACTCGTCTCTCCTGCTCTCTGATTTTCTGAGCCTCTAACCCTGTTCTCTAAACCTATTGAAAACCAGTCAGAGGATCGAAACTTTCCACCCTTTTCTCTCCTCTGATTGAGAACTGTACCTATCCCATCTAGTCACAGTGGGCTGCAAATTGTTGCACTGGCCAATCACATGGAAGGGGCAGGACGTCTGCTGGTTGGGTCTATCACTCAGGGCTATCAGAGCATGGAGGGTTGCCATAACTCCCAACAAAGCTCTTTTTGTCATCCTCATATAAACATCAGCCAAATAGCGGCGTGGCACACCCACAAAAACAACATTCTGTGCATTAATGATACATTCCTTCTTGATGTTTGCATGGCATTTACAAGTAATATCAACCGCATTCAGGCAAAATCGGAACTGCTACATATTTATCCTCAACAAACCTCTGGATTATTGCAGCTGGAAATGTGTTTCTTGCTTAAGGCGAGATTCAATACAGCCAAATGAAATAGTGCATAAGTTAACACAGTAATCAATGATGATTATACTCTTCAGAAAGGACAGTGACAAAGTGAGGCTTTGTGTCCGAGTCAGTGGCCCACTGCAAATGCTAACACAGATGAACAGATATATTAACTGACAATCCAATGATTTTGCCACACACCAACCATATTCTGCTGGCAGTTGACATGCTCATTAGTGCAGATGGTAATCAAGGATACCACATGTAGTCGGGAACTTACATTCAGCAACCTTATTTCGGAAAGTGATTACTCCCTTTTGTTTTTCCATGTGAACACATCCACTGAAATGGAAACACACAGGAATGTATTGTGTTTGCCACAGTTGAATTAGATAGCGTTGAAAGTTGTCTCAGATTGTTGGCATCTGTTCACCACTCTTTGGCTACGTGGAAGCTACATGTTCCCAACACAAACATGTGCTGGCTGACACGATTGGCATCCAAACAGGGATGCTGATCACATAACATTAGTTTCTCAGCTCTGGATTTGAGCGCACGTTCACTGTTTAACTATGTGGTTTGAGGCATTTAGTTAGAGGCCGCTGCCTCAGACGACCTTGTCACCAACATCAAGACAGTGTTTTTGATACAGTATCTCTGTGTAAAGCAAATGTTTATGTTATGTGGTAAAACCGCAGCACATAAGGCATGGATCGATTTGGATTAGTAACCCAAAGCCCCTGCCAGGACTCCTTGTGTTTCAGTTTAGCCTGCAGGGTTCAATAAAGTATGAAAAGAAATGTGAGAGTAATGAAAACAACTTAGATTCGAAGGTATTTTAAAGGGACAGTTCGCCCCAAAATCAAAAATAAATATTTTTCCTCTTACCTGTAGTGCTAGTTGTCCATCCGGATTGTTTTGATGTGAGTTTCCACATTTTTGGAGACATCAGACGTAACGATGTCTGCATTTTTTGAATATAATGGGACTAAAAGGCACTCAGCACCATAAAAATACATTTGAAAAACTCCTGGTAACTCAAAATACTCCATAGATTTGCTGGAGCAACTTCATGGGGAAACTTTCAGTAGGGAGAAAAAAGTTCCTACATGAAACTGCTCACAACAAGGTCTGTGGATTATCTTGAGTAACGGAGTCAATATTTCTGGAAAGAGACATTGCTGCTGATTGTTTTATTTTTTTGGCGCTTTGAGCACCAAAAGAATACATCGGAAAAATAGCACTTCAGGTAAGAGTAAAAATATGCATTCTCGATTTTGGGTGAACTGTCCCTTTAAGGCAGATAACGATTTGAAGTAACAGAAACACATTAACATCTTGGTAATTTGATGAGACCCAATGCAAATGCAAAGCTTATGGCAGTATGTACATAATGTGCAGTGTGCAAACACATGCAATGAAGCCTATAAAATAGTTAAATTCAGCTACAACATCATCATTGATATTTTGTGTTCACTTTTCTGTGAATCCAAGAATAATTTGCTACATTTCTAAAATTTTGACAAAAAAAAACATCCAGAGTACTACAAAGCATGTTTATTTTACCACACCAAAACTTTCTCAAAGTCTAACTTAAGTCTAAAAGAGACTTAAAGGGGACTTTTAAAATGTCACCCATTGGAAATACAGATGATCCCTTACCTCGCAGTCTGTTAGTCATTCAACCTGACAGTCCATAGTCCGGGTGACAGATGAATACATAAATAAAGCTCAGGAAGAGATTTTTCTTAAAACACCAGCTTGCCTCAGAAGCCTCTCTTTAGCTCTTACTTTCTGTCTGGGCTCTGCTGCTTCATCTGTCTCACCGCTATCTCTGAAATTCTCCTCACACAGCCTCTTCTTCTCTAATCCTCTCTAAAGGAAGTCTAAAACTGCTCCAAATGGTTCAACCGGGCGCCGACTTCTCAGGCTTTTCCCTCTTTGTATTATTTCGTTGGCTGGGATCATTAACTTAGTCCCATGAGAACATAAGGAGGTAAATAAGCCCCCTCCTTCCTGTGGGAGGCTGTCAATCACAACTGATGATGAGGTGGTGAGGGGCTGCTTTTAGCTGCCAAGGCGGCTCTCCTGATTGGTCACCGGGGAACAGAGGTGCCCTGCGTGACAAATGGGAGCACTCGGATGGATGGGCCTGTAGAGACGCTCAGCTGAGGTTACGTGCACATTTATAATAGACTTTTATGCAGATCACTCATTTACATGTCATTCAAAAGAAAATAAAGCCATGGAAATGGGTAAGTAATTAAAGTTGACATAGCAAATGCCTATTTAACACGGCTGAATTCATGAAAATGCCATTCATGTTGTACATGACTAACTAGCTAAATGTTAGGGTCACCCTGAAGAATCACAAGATCTTTAAATGACTCTTTGGTACAGTCTGGACACTCAGTGGGGGGACTGGGAGGAAGGCACAAAGCTTCCGTTGCCATGGCGGCGTGGCAAGAGCAACGATGCATCTTGGCGCTTGAGCCAAATGCCACTCTAATCTTTTCATTGGCAAACCTTCAGCTCTCTCTTCACAGCTTGTTTGTTTCTCAGTCAAGCCTACTGCTGTCTGTCACTCTCCAGTTCCTTCCAACATCCTATGCCAGTCTGAAGTCTGCTGCACTTTGTAAGGCAAAGAAATGTGTAAAGACACTGTTAGCAGGCAAAACAATACCTGATGGGTCACTCTGCTCCCAGTGACCATGACTAAAGTCTTAGGCGTGAAGTAAGGAGAAATTAAGCCTAACTTCTGTAATTCCTCTGCCTGGTTCGTTCTGCACACATTACCCACACGCTAATAGATTTGTAAACAGCTCAGCACACATCCATTTCCTATGTAAAACACACAGATACACACACAGTAATGCTAAATTATTCTCACATCACTCCTCAGATGTATGCCACCTCTCCAGACATTTACAATGGCAAGAAAATTTACAAGACAGCGTTACTGCCACTGCCCAAGGCCACACAGTGCTATATACGTATATCCATAAATTACCTGTGAAATAATGACTTTGCTTCTTCATGCTCTCATGGTAAGATTCATTTTAGCACAATAGAATGCCATTAAAACTCATGACATTTACATGGATTGTGGAGTCACACTGACATTTGAGGCCAGTCCTTTTTAAATAGTTTGCCATTCGAGGGTCAATCCAAAGTCACTCCCCTTTTATAAACTGCAATAAACATTAAGTGGAAAAACGTCTGTTCCTGCTTTAACCATTCCAAAAAAGAAAACTTGTCTGGGCTGCGGTTTTAGCGACTGTTCCCACCTCACCCGCTGGAAACCCAACCTGATCCTTGATCCAGGCTAACTAACACGCAAAGTTTTTTTGTCTTACAGTCTGGAAAATGTACAAAAAAACGTTTGTTTTTGTGTATTCATGTGCCTCAGTAGCAATTTAACTTCCACAAATGAAAACAAAGAAGTTGTTTTTAAATCCAAATATTTGACATCTACTGTCAGAATGCATCAACTTTGCCAACAGAGAAAGTGGCTGTTCCATCACAGCCATTAATAAAATAGGACTCAAAGCCACAATTTAATCCAGTCCAGAGGTTGGGAAGCTGACAGTAACAATTATATTTTTTGTCTTATGTCTTTGTATATGTGTCAGTCAAGGTGTTGATGTTCTTGGTGTAATCCTAGTAAAATTACTTATTTAAATATGTTGCACTATACTGTACATATTCCCTTATCAATAACTAGCAGCATTGTTGAAATAATTATTCAAAACAAATGAATATTCATCCCCCGTAATAAGGCCATTTGCTGCCCGAGGCAGGTTTCTTGGTGGCGGTTGGCACATCAAGCTGTATTAATTGGAAAAAGCCATGAAAAGGGCCAGAAAAGCTCTCCTGAAGGAGCAGATAAGAAGTTGGAATAAAATAGGCTGTGAAATCTGATGTTATATGAACTTTGATGGATAAAAAAGAAACAGGATTTCTCTCAGGGACCAGGCTTGCAGACATTTGTAAGCTATATCATCATGTTACAAGGTTAAGCTTCACCTTGGTGCTCAGCCACTAGCAAGTGCAAACTCATTTTACACTGCACAAAGAAATAATAGAAATCTGTATGCAATCTAAGGCACATTATGCAGAAAATAAGTAAAGGAAAAACTGTCATACTGGACGAGAGTCATATTTGATCAGCAGGAGGAGAGAATGGATATGGTCAAAACAACAACAAATCATTACAACTTTTCCACAAGATTCAGTAGCTGAAAAAAGGCAGTTAATAAGACTTACGTGCTATTGTCCAGGGTGATCCTCTAAAACACAACAAGGAGATGCCACTCCCATTGAAGGCTCAGCATTCTATTTCAGTAGCACATGGATGAGAGACCTAACAAAACATACAGTAGCATCCTGGCTGTTCTCTTTGCACACTCCCTCCCTCATTGCAGGAGCTCCCCACCCTGCCACAGCCCCAGTCGTATGCTCATGCGAGCGTAAAACATGCCCAGGAAGCGTCACTTCCACTGGGTCATTTCATGGATACTGTCTCCATTAATGCTTTGGCCCATCAACCCCCTCCTCTTCCTCTCTGGGGTCGAGCTCTTGCCCCTGGCTCCCCACCCTCTCAGCAATAGGACAAAGATGCAAATGGAGAGACAAAGGGGGGATGGATAAACCTTGGGGACCGCATTTTGATGAGTTTCTGACTACACAACCAGGCCCTGAACAGATGGGATCAGTCTCCGGGGCTCTGCTGCATCGTTGCATTTAATACACAGCTCTATACATCCTCAAAATAAATGTTGTATTCTGCTGCTCACATAGACCACATACAAGCGCAAGGCAACACAAAACAGAATGTCTTTATCATGTTATGTTTGCCATTAAGCCCTCAGATAGTGTAATTAAAGTCTGAGTGCACATGCCTAATTGAGTTAGCACATGCTTTGGCATCAAGCTTGCGTTTTTTGAGTGCAAACACTGATCTAAGCAGCGATGCCTGTTTTCCTAACTAGGACAGTCCAAAACAGCCACTCCTCATTTTGCCAGTAAACAATAAGATGAAAGCATATTCTAGCCCTCCTCATGGCAAAAGTTCAAGATATGACTTGCATACATCCCATAACTAAGCAACAAGCAATCAATCCAAACATCAACCAAATAAATAAACATGTCTGTACCAAGCCAATTACCACGTACTGCCATTTCATCTGTAACTTTAAACAGTGGTGTTATTTGGTGCAATTTAAGGTATCGCAGAGAACCTCCCCGCCCTTAATTGTTAAAGCTATTTATCACACAGGCATGCTGGGTAGAAACTAAGGAGTATAATATATCTGCTGTACACGTCACATCAAACAATGTCTACATACATCTAGTGTGGTTTATGATTAGCTGGAAGAACATAAAGGACTGTTGTGAGCATTGACCTGGAATTGAGTGTTTTTCTCTGAGTATGCTGCAGCTTTATTGGTGCTGTGTTCATGGTTTTCCCAACAACAGAATCAATTGTCAACCGATTTCTCCTCTCTAATATAGTGTAGTAACCAAATAAATGCCGCGATCGTAGGTGGTGTGATTGAATTTAGTATAAAAGACTCATATTAAAAGGGATACTATTTTACCTTTACATTTTTTTAAATGTAGATGTAAATTTTGTATAGTTCTGGGATTTCGTGAGTGAAAGAAAATGGCTAAGTTGAAGTCTTCTTGAGGAGCAATGCCTCAAAGACACATTGTTAACATTGAAATTGATATGCCATTACACTGTACACCTCGGGCTACAGTAACAGTTTACTATTTGCTTTCATGGGATGATTAACATGGAGTTACAATATAAGACATTTGACAAACGATCAAAAGAAATAAATGAAGGCCAAAGGAAACATTCAAGCATCAATCACCAAGAAGACCAGTTACACTTAGTGGTTGAAAGCAACACAATGAAATAACCTAACTGTCTGCCGCTTTCTTGTTGAAATGAAACAGTGAAGGAGTTTTGGGAAAGTAAGGTCATGTGTTATGTTTAGTCCACACCACAGCCCCACAGCCTGAAAGTCTTGGCTTTTATTTTTTCCTGAAAAAATGTCTCTTTCTGAAAGGGTGAACGCCTGCTACATTCTTTGCTACTCGGAGAAGTCAGTGTAATTGCTTCCAGCTTCTTATAATCTACTCTAGGAAACTAGTGTCGCGTCTTTATCAAGAATCTCCCTTCAACAACACTGAACTTATCTTATCAGAGATGGCGCTGGTGAAGCACTCAACTGCTCTCTCTAACTCCACCTAAAACCCAGTCCCTAAATATATAGTGTTTTTTTTTACAAAGGAGCATTGGCATTTACTGCTCTTACATGCAGGACGCATAAAGCTTTACTTCAACACCTATACTGAGTCACTGAGTCGCTATACTCAGACCTCCTACACCAAGGAATGCTGGAGGAGGTCTGAACATCTGTTGTGGTGAGCTGTGTTCATGTGTCCAAGGAGACTGTCAGGAGCCAAAGGCAGAAGCCCAGCTGTTGGGATCTGGGTCGGCTGCATACGGGCCGAGGGATGTTTTCAAAACACTATCTGCTCAGGATGAGACACTTCTGACAGTGTTGCGCAGTTAGTGCTATTGCCGATACCCACCTGTGTATAAAGCACATAGATACAAGAGCCCTGTGTCTGCTGATGCTCTAAAGGTTAAGAGGCAGTCAACCCGATCACTTTTCTGCTTTTGCTGTGAACCTTGGCTCAGTTTGGCCTTTGAAAATATCCTCACTTCATCTACATGTCAACAAACCATTCCTTCAAGACAGTGTAGGACACATTCCTCAGTCTTGGCCAGTAAAGCACATTCTCTGTTTAAAATGGATTAAACATTTGCTTTTCCTGCAGAGGTATTGCTGATAAAAGAGTATTCTTCAGCTACACACACACACACACACACACACACACACACACACTCATCCAAGCACCTCATTTCCATCCACAGTTATTGGCTCTGACGATGAGACTGAACCAGCAGCGTCTCTCGCCCCATCACAATAAGCAGGACCAGAGAACTCACAGCTGCCGATGGAGCTGGCACTGCTGACCCGATGGAGAAAGTTTTGTTTATCATTGCGAACAAAGATTGAAGAAACAGAGCTATGCAATGAGAGCAAGAGTGAGATTTGAAAAAAATAAAATAAATTTAAATTCTGCACACATTCAAAGCACTCAAGGAAATGATAATACATTCAAATGAACTGTCTTCCCCGTCCAGTTTATAATATGAAAAAGGATGGTTAAATGAATATAATTCAATAACAAAGGCACAAAAGATTGATCTCTTGAAACTGAGGGAAGGAGGGCGTTTCAGAGCAATAGCAGAACCAGATGCTCGCATGAAGGAGAGCACTGAAAACCAAAATGAATTCACCAGAGTTCCCTATCCACAGTTATTTGGCACAATTATGCATTCTGTTCTCTCTTAGAACAACATGGCATTGCTTTAGCGCTCACCAAAACAAAATTAAGGAGGGGAATAACGCCGCTCACTGAAAATCATAAGCTTTCTTGTGAAAATACACAAAACTGAAAATCTTGGACAACAAAAGTAGGAGAAGTAATTGTTCCCTGTGCACAGGAAGTGTTACATTTCTGCCAGTTCACTAATTTGCCAGAAGTTCTTCTGTAAGGAAGTTGATATCAGTATATTCAACTGTCAGCAGATGTGATGCATGTGCAAGCAAGACTGAACTTGTTGTTAAGAGAACATATCCCCTCTAAATTAAAATTCTCACAGAGAAACACTTTTAACACATTTGCTACACATAAAGTGCAGTGCTTCTTCTTGTACGAACCGGGTTGTTCAGTCCTGTGCATCCATGCATGTGTGTGCAAACTGCAGTAGCCTACGTTGAGTCACATGGACAAATCAGCACCCAAATAGTATAGATAACTGCATTGATTGATTTGTAATACTCTAAAAGCATTCAACTCTATTTGAAGAAAACTTCAACAGCTGAAACTTTATGTTTGAGGATTTAGGCCCGTGCTGTCACTTTTTCTGACTCAACACAAAAGTGCTAGTTGCACTGCTCAGTCTGAGACTGAGACGATTGGCATTGCTACTCTGTGTAATAGAAGCAAGATTTAAGACCTAGCGCTAATTAAACTCCCTTAACCCGATGCCACTAAACGTTTCTTTATCAGATCTTACCTGCTTCCCCATGGCTGCGGTGGTATTTGTCTCTGCCTGGTGAATAAATACTAGGCTAATACAGAGTGTGATTGTTAGGCAGCTGGTACTACCCCTGAGGTAAAACAGACAGGAGAGGAGAGGTTGAAGGTGGTTCTGTCTGCACGTACACTCCCCTTCATCGGGGTGTGTACATGCACATACCTCACTGACATACCCTCTGCTTCTCATCTGCTCTACAGGTTCACACAGGAGCATGGAAACCATTGCGCAAGCTGGCATAGAATGGAATAATAGAGGAAGATATTCATTATCCACATGCATTACCATATAAATCTGCCAAAAAATTGTGGAATCTTGCTTTTCTTTTACCAGTAACACTGGCGCTATAGTACTCATTAAGTAGCTTTCGACGATATGTGTAGGTAAAGAGAAAACAATCTGTGAAAATGTGTGTCAAAGGATGGACCTGGTGCTGATATCTTGTAAGTCAGCATCAGATAAAAAGGATGAAGGGCTTTTCTTCATCATCACGGGCAACGCCATTGAAATACGAAGCAGAGAAAAATAAGGCTCATGCTTAAGGATCCACAGCAGCCAGCAGGCAGAAAGCAGCAAAGAAAAAAAAATACTTGCTATTAAGCAAGAGAGAATTGGTTTTCTCCACCCTAATGAGAATTCATCCTGTGAGATAGATGAGTCAGTCTGAAAACACAATTCCATACTTGCAATAATGAGATCATATTTGAGGAATTGGGTGTACATCCCTCAAGTGGAAAAAAATTCAAGGTTACCAAGAATTTCAGCAAGATCTAACCTTACCTTGAGAAATTTCCCCTTTTTAACTCCTCATAAAGTAAAATGACTGCATATTTGCATTCATAGAGCAAATATGTCAAGAAATGTGCTGTAAGGCTGTGATGCTCACAACATCAGAACAATTACATGGATGAAAACAGACGTCAGGGTCTGGCCAAGCATTAGCCAGGCCACGCACTGAAAGCTAAATTGAAAAATGGATTGGAAAGATCTGGAAATTGACAAATCCACTTGGGGAAAAATCAGAAACCTGGGACTCTAGAGGACTGTGCAGGTTCTTCTGAATCAGAGAAAGCAGAACTACAAACCACACAGGAGCTCAAATGAAGTTTAAAGCCACTTTATTACAAAAATAATAGAATAGTGAAGGAGGAGCACAATTAGCTTGTGCATCATGTGCAAAGGCTCTTGGGAAAACTCCCTACAAAGGATGTTGTTAATTACACTGAATAAAGACCTGCTCTGCACAACCAGACCCTCTATACCCTTTATTATTTACCCTTCCTGTAAGAAAGTACAAGTTATGAGAGGTTGCTGGGCTGGAATTCAACCTCCTGGAGTTCAAACAAGTTTGAGTCGTGGTCCATCTAGCTGAAGGTCCGAAGGTCTGAAAGCTGAGGAGAAGTAATTGGAGCTTCATGACAAAACATTTTAAATTGAGTTGCGTCTCTCCATTGAATTGTTCTGATCTGGCTTGAATGAGTAATCAGCATGGGTTGAAAAGTTCACTTCCATTATTTTAATGTAGGAGTAGTTTGGATTGTATTTTGAGCCTTCATACAGTCTAGGGAAAAGGTGGCATCCACATGCAGCCTGCCTGCTGTTTTTGTTCAGAGAGAATTTGCCACAGCTTTCAAGACCTCTGTCTACATATCAGGAGGCCGGGTAGGGGAAAAAGTAAGGGGAAAGAGGAAACTTTAACACACCTGTTAAGGTGGGATGATTACAACTTTTGCAGTATGATTCATTTGACTATATGGAGTTTGATGACTTCAGCAAATGATTTCCAGCAAAACCAACCCCCAACGTCAACCTCAGCAGAAGTCTGATCCGCCAGATTAACTGAAATGTTTGGGTGTGCAGAGATTTGACACGTTTGCTGTAGATCTTCAGCATCACAAGTATGTGTTTAAGAAAATTATTTGGCTATTTTTATTAGTATTCCTAGTAAAAACATATTAGACTAATATAGACTACAGAGAAGATTGCTGGCACTCTGGCCTTCTGGGAACAAAAACCCAGAAAGAGAACTTCAGAAAGATCCCAGAGGGCCACAGCACCATTCAAGAGTCACGTATAAATCTGAAGCATGCGCTCAGTTCTGATAAAAATAATTTTATGCTTTTGGTTTTAAATCATTTTTGGTTATTTATACAAAACCATTGATGATGTGTCCTCTCTTAATGTTCATAGTTTTGTTCTACGGTTTGGCCTTCCCTCTTTGTATTAATAAGTTCCCTTCATAGTTTCTGTCACACTAGAAAGTCAGTTCTCATTAACATCTCACTAACAGCTTACTCTTAATAAAACTTAGACGAAGGAAAAACAGCTTTCAAATTCTGTGCTCTTTAATCCTGGATTGAACTTCTGAAGAGTTTCAAATTGGACGGTATTACTACGCAGCCCATTTTTAAACACTTGGTTTTGACGGTCTTTGTTTTCCCTTTCAAACTGCACTAACCCCGACCCAAACTACAGTTTAATTACAATAATTACAGCATGCTGAGAAGGTTAAAATCATTTGGACTAGATGGTTTCTAGTGTTTCTAAGTGATTGGTAGCTCTGCTCAGTGGATGCTGGAGCATTATTGGTTGTTGCTAGGTGGTTGCTAGGGTGGTCAACATGGCTGCTACAGTGCTCATTACCAAATAAATAACATATTTCTCAATGATCTGCATATCGGTGCACTGTGTGTCTATACAGTATCATATGTGTTTGCAGTGTGGAAACTGTGGGGTGTGTAACAGGACAAAGAACGCTAGGAGGAGAAAGAATGAGGCAGCACCTTATCGGACTCTGCTAAATCAGCATGTTTCTGAAAACCTATCTGAATATTAAGACCAAAGGGAATAAAGAGGACGCAGTGGGGAGAAGGTTCAGAGAGAACCTCTACTGCTGCTCACACTCTTCTTCACAACAAAAGTGTGAAATCTTAAAGGTGCTGATTAAAGCCTTTCTACTTGCATGAGAAACACAGCCATATTACCAAAGTGTTTCGTGTTTGCATTGTAATTCTTAGAACCATTTTTGAAGTCACTCTATGATAATTACCTAGTTCGATCCTCTGCTTAATTGTTAACTGCCGGCGCTTTCTTTGATGCACAAAAAGCATGATTATATGTTTGAGGCTTGATTTAATGCTACGTGTCTTCTACAGAGTATAAGCAGCAGCTTTTCTTGCAATCAGTGTACAGTACATAGGGGAATTACATGGAATTTTAACAAACCTAGCCTAGAGCGTGCTGAGAACTGTCAGCTTCTCTCCAAGAACTGAACAACTTGAATATTTTCTGGTAATGATCACTTGTGTTTTGCTACAAAATATATCAACAGAATTCAACAGCGAGTTGCACAGGCGCTGATGTTTACATTTTTAGCTTCCACCCTTTAGTCTGATATGTCCTGAATATGGAACTCATTTCAAATGACAGCACTGTCTCCTATCAGTTGCAAAATAGACATATTTAAACTTGACAGCTTTATCCCCCAACACTACAGAAAACACGTTTCATCTCAGAACATATGCTAGAGAGTGCTAAATGACTTGCTGATAGTCTCAACTAGACTGTTAGCAAAAAAAAATTAAAAAAAAAATAATAATATGAAATGAGATAGAATCAGTATGTGTTCATAGCTTTCCCATAAAACAAGCTTGCTAACAACGAGCTTTGGTGGCAAACATCTGCATGCTCTAAGTCCTGACGTTGCATGGGAGTCGTACTCTCTGCCACATAATTCTCCGTTTGTTGCGCAAGTTTGAAGGCTGAACAAAACAGCCTGTTGAAAACTACCTTTTGGTGGCTTTCCTGAAGTGTGCTGTTAACACAATTTAAACAGCGAATCATTTACTGCCCAGCCTGCCAAAGAACTGACACATTGAGGTTGACCCAACGTGATCCCTGTGTCCCACCCGATACACAGCCTGCATCCCAACTGAACTGCTGTGCTGTATCATGTGGACTCAAGGAGAGAAGAGGAAAACATTGCTGGCAATATGCACACTAACAGCCACAGTGCATTTGGGACAGCACATTCACATGTGCGCCCACTAACATACTGCATTTCATAGCCTATAGCCACTGACCATTTCAACACAAACATGAAATGCAATGTGTTTTCTACCATTTTTCTGGGTACAATGGGGACCTTGTTTCAAAATGAAAAATATTTATCAAATGTATCCCAATTGGAGCATGAGGCAGTGCAGATGGGGTGAATCAAATGAGATTTTGTGGGCTGCATAAACACACAGTTGGGGCATTGCTTCACTGAGATTGTAGAAAACAGGAGAGAGTAGAAAATGTTTCTCAGTATACTGGCCTGATAGTCTCCAAACAGATATATATATATATATATATATATATATATATATATATATATATATATATAAAAATCGATTTTTTGAAAGGCTTGAAATTAAATAAAAAATGAAAGACATCTAACTAGAAAGCACTACTTCAAACACCTTCACAAACCCTCCAAAGAAGAGAGGGGAGTGTTGCTCAGAATCCAAATCCAGTCGAAAATTGCACCAAATTGCTTAGACTTGTCTTATCAGTGAAACACTTGTTATCTAAAACTTCACATTTTGTTCATAAAGTGTTGAAATGGACAAAAAAATTGTGAGGCTTAATGCAATCACTGCTAATCCTTTAATCTTGAACTTCTTTCTTGAAATAAACGTTATTACCCAGTCATGACCATGACTCCTTTAAACCACTGTTATTGACATTTGGGTCCTGTGTGACTCTAGCACTCATTAATAGTCTGCTGGCTATTGTGTTGCACATTTTTCCATTAGTGAAATGATGGACATTGTGTTCATTCATTATTGTCATATACTATTATTGCCACATAAAAAAGGCTACCAAAGGCTTTGGAAATACATTTTGTTTCCATGGAGGACAAGTGGAATCGTAAATCAGCACAAAATAGCTTCTTGTCTCAACTTTTGAAAATGTAAATGCAGCACATTAACTTAACACTGATGCATCAGTGATTGATGGCAACAAGTGTATTTTACTGTAAGGTACACACTCCCTGATTTTGTTATGCGGTTAAATAAACAAAATTAACAATAAGCTTGGGGAGTAAGTAAGCACTCAAGATGTATGGCAAGTTACGGATTGTTTTGTGCCATACACCAACACCTTAATTAGCTCCACTGCGCTCTGTTTTTCCTCTGTGGAGAATTGTATATCAATCTCGACCTTGAAACACCAGGGCCAGGGCTCTCTTGTTTCTGGACATTCAGCCTCATTTTGGTTGCGACCTTCTTCTGTCCTTCCTGCAGCTGCTCCTGATGCCAGTGAGAGGACTCAGGCAGGATGGGCCCCCTGTTGGGAACAGTCGCAGCTCTGCCAAATGATCAACTTACATCCATCAGTGCTGAAAAGATAAGATGGGAAATTAAATATTTCATCTCGATGGTTTGCTTCTCGTGAGGCAGGTCACAAATGAAGAAAAGGAAAGCATCTCTGGGCTGTTTGTTTTTTTTCCAGTGCTTGGCCCGTTGGTGGTTAGGACATGGAGTGGGATAGTGTTAAGGCTGTGTACTACATTTGCGGCGCAGATGCGAAAGCATAGGCAAACTGCACTGATTCTCTGTAAAACACATCCAGACATCCTGTTCTGTCTCTTTGGTCTCGTCAGAATGTGGTGGCCAAATACAGCTCGGATCACACAGCTGCGGAGACAGATACGGCCTAGAAAGTTTAACCACAAATCTTTGTGTTGAGGAAATCCCTCGGGTTTGCTTAACAAGGTTTTTTGACACGTTTATTGTCAAAACATAATCAGATGATTTAAAAAACAAATTTATAATGCAATATATTATATTACACGACTTCACTAATCAATCATTTCCATCACTTTAAGGCAATTAACCATACTGCATTATCCTCAAATGTGCATTCCCAGATTTTTATGAACTATCTGTAATCTGTACCAGATTTCAACAGTAGTCATTTCCTGCATCATTGCATACTTACTGTGAGCACTTCTTGCAATTCCAGTACTTAAAAAGTGTATTTAATGGTAACGTTACTGTTATTGTCTCAGCTCAGATCTCTTATTTTCATTCCCAGAAAAAAGAACATGTACTCTTCAAGGGTAGAAATATAAGATAGTGTAAAATGTGATCTTTACAAACATAAAAAGCTTTCATCCATATCACATGAAATTACCATCACCCCTATCATAGTGGGAAAATGAGTCTAATAGGAATGAAACTTAACGAATAGCTGTTCAATGCGTAATGAGTTGTTAAAACCCACTGCATGACCACAATGCACAAGGATTAGAATTTGAAGAGGCAAGGAAACAGAAAACCATTTCCTGGTCTTATGTTTCCCTCTTGTGGCCAGTTCAGGTAATTGTTTTATTGTCTTCTGAACAACAGTTTAGACATAGTGGAGAGCAGAATCTGTGCGGCCAGCCATGATTAAGTAACCATTTGCTTTTAACTTCATGCTGATTCCTAAATGAACTCTGCGGGGAAAGGGTCAAGTTAGATTATTACCTGGCAAAATGGAGGAAACATGGTTCCTTAAAGGAGATTAATATGCACCCTGCTGACTTTTACATTCCTTTTCTATGTTGGTGGTAACCTATTCAAATTTGAAAGCTGTGACCACTTTTAAAGAGTATAGAAGCAAATCTATGATGTAGGTCATTCCATAATGCTAGAAATTGGCTAAAAAAAAATCTTGCCTTTTATGCAATAGCACCCCTAAAGGTGCAAAGATGAACACGCATGTAATGTACATAAAAGCATAGACAGACCCCGTGGAGACACACCAAGATCCCATTAACACTCATGGGTTCTATGTTTCTTGAAAATATACAATTAACTTGAAAAAATGTTTTCACTGTAATTTAGATGGGTGTGTACTGTATGTTTTTTTTCTCAAGGTTTGGCAAGTTCCACATCCTGCCATAAAAATATGGTGCCCACGGCTATGGAAACCTTTATCCATAGACCCTCTTTTAGCCTGGAGGTAGAGAGGGGTCTTAATGATTATAGAAATACCAAAATTATGCTGAACAAAGTATAACTTAATAACTGCATGTCCTAACCTGTCACTATACCCTCTCTTATTTTACATTTCTTAACGTTTTTAGCTTGCCATTTTTCTACACTTTTGATTTGTCTACAGTTTAGAAGAAAGTACTAATTCTGAAACTCTCACATTTACAGCTGTGTCCAACCAATCTGACCAATCAACAGCCATAGACTGAGGCCAATTGAAAAAAAGAACACAATACATTACTTTGAGTGCAATTTGATTTCCATTAAATTTAAATGCATCAGACATGACAGGTTGAGATTTGTTTCATCATTTTCCTCCCTCAAAATAATCAAAGTCAGTTAATTAAGTAGCACTAGAAAAAGCATGTATAATTGTTTGTCATTAAATTACAATAGTCAATTTACAAATAATATATATCCATGTAAGTAATGCTGTTTAACCATTATTCCTGCATTGCAAACAAAAAAATAGGCATGTGTATGAGCAAAAAATAAAATGCTGGAAAGTTAATTAAAATCTAGCTACACTTAATATTAGTGTACTTGCCCATAATCAAAACATTTTCTCCAGTTCTGTTTTCTGGGGGAAAAATAATCATCAATACATGGGTGGTAATATGGACATAGTCTTCAGCATTTCCACAACTATGTAGATTATAATTGGAGCAGTGTATATCAAGATACTATCAAGCAAAATGACAACACATTTTACATTCAACATTAAGAGAACATTCAAAATTTCATAAAGCAACCATTTTATATAATGTTTATATATACACGCAACAAAATATACCCACACACACGCATGCACACACACACACACACAGTTAAACACCCCTGCAAAATAACAACACATCTAAAAAAAAAAAAGTTGGTGTAAAGTTCCTTACTAGCTAGTACAGCAAATACAGACAGAGGGTAGCATTTCAGCAACTGAGTATGGATGGCCCCTTTCTCTTAAAGTTATCAGCATAGCTCAGCATAGTCAAAGGGTGCATCACACCAAGGTTTCAGAGAGGGCATCTGCATTTTCTTTTGACAGTATCTGCCATATATGCCACCTCTCAGTCTGCCAGTTTGGTGTACCAGGGCTTTTTTCTTGTCCAGGCCCAGATGCATCTGCAGTGTCTACAGTCTGGGGGGCAGGGCTTTGCTGGGACTGCTGTGGGGTTTGGGGGTCAGGCTCATTCGTGAAGAGGGAGGGTGTGGAGTGAGAAATGTGGGTCTCCCTCAGCTGTCCAGAGTAGTGAAGGGGGGGGGGAATATTTGTCCTGACCTCAAGTAATGGATATGCATGGTGTACTATCCTTTCTGTCAAGTTGTCCGAGCTGAGAGCTCCTGATTGGCCACTCAATCCCTGATGTAATGATGATTGTGGTTGTCTCGGGCCTCTCTGGTCATGAGGACCACTGCTGCTACGAATCACTGGGAGGTGTGGCCTGATTTCCAGCGCGCCCAGTGAGGTTTGTGTTGGTCTGATGGGAAGCTTGTTGTTACCTTGGTGACTGCTCAGCCCCTCTGATGATCCATACGACTCACATTCCGACATGTCTCCAAGGGAGCCTGGGAGAAACCATTCATTAACATCCAGCATTCATATGTATCAAGACCGTCTGCGGCAACATGTACAGAGGATTCTATTACCAGTGATATGATCGCCACTAAAATCCTTGCTGAACAGTTCATGCCAGGTGTCCCAGAGATGATCAGCTGAGGCTTCTAACAGGAACAGGAGGAAGAGTCAAGAGGATTACTTACTTTAGTTTAATTGATCATTATATTAATATAAAATAAGTCATGCTCAATTTTTAGAGTCTAGCCCCTACCCTTGGCTAGACAATGCACTCGGGTCTCTTACGTCTGTTAAAAAGCTAAAACATGATACATACAAAGCATTATTTTTGTCAGCATTCAACAACAACATATCCCTGCCAAAGCCTCATGGGAGCTGCTGTTTTTGAAAGTTAACAAAAAAACAAAACATTTTCTAATCTTTTTTTTTTTTCATGTCTGTACGGTAAATATAAAGCTATAGCCAACAGCTGGGTAGCTTAGCTTAGCACAAGACTGGAAACAGGGGGAAACCGCTAGCTTGGCTCTGTCCAAAATCTGCAAATGTTTATATATGCATGTGTTGTAGGTATACATGCAAATGTTTCTGAGACATATTGTTTTACCTTTGGACACAGCCAGGCTAGATGTTTCCCCTTGTTTCCAGGGTCTTTTTGCTATGCTAGGCTAAATGGCTCCAGTTACATACAGACGTGAGAGTGGTATCAATCTTCTCATCTAAGTGTCTCATCTCACCTCCAAAAAGTCAAACTATTCCTTTAAATTCTACCTTATAATACTAAAGTATAAGTCGCAATAAATATCGTTCACCTTTGTCCGTAGAAAGTGTAGGAGAGGTGCTGCCAGATCCATCTTTAGAATGGCCACTGAGTTTGTAATGCCCAGAAAGTCTGGGGATCCGGTCTGAGAGTGGACTGCTGTCCTCTGGGGATTTACACAGCAGTCGATCTGACAGGACAGGGGAGTTGTTGTCATAGGGAGAGACCTCTCCACTAGATGCTTTGATGGAGTCATTGGATAAGCATCTCTCAGTCTGTGAAAAGGACTCTTCTGTTCTAAGAAGGCTTGGCTCGCTGCAGAAACAAAGAAGAGACAATCCATATCAGAAATACAATGATCATTTTCATCATTTGGAGGCTAAAATTTGCCAGACGTTGCCGCATCGCCACGGCAAAGAACATACGCACACAATGACACAAAAGACGGAAACTCACGAGTACTGAGAGGCCTTCCTCCGCAGTAAGTAATCCACAACATCAGGATCAGTTTCTAGCAAACTCATCAGCACCTCATTTTGCAGGTCAGCAGGAACCTGGGAGAGTGAAAACTCAGTTTCACTGAAGCTCATAAATAGGGTTAACAATTGTAACCTAATTTCCCTGTGCCTTAATAATGAATCATGCTTGAACTGAACAATGAACCAAACAATGACATAAAGTATACACTCCTCCATATGAATTAGTTAATGTTTCTGTTCTGCATACAAATAACAGCATTATCGCCAGAGCATCATTTTGTTTTAAACCACATTTGGTAAATTGTTTTTTTACACCAACAATGTTATGTTGCCAGTATTTACATAGTGTCTATAATGCAATATGCAACAGAGACAGCATGTTGTGTGTATAGTTGGTAGGCAAAAATAATTACCAAGCAGAGCTAATGATGCAGAGCAAATGTGTGACAGGCTTTTTTTTTTTGCCCTCTCACTTCCTTAACAGATCATTTTCAGATACTCCAATTAAGTGCATCTGCTCTTAAGTTTCTGGTGAAAAGCAGAAAACATAACGTAAATGAGGATCTTGCCCTTGCTCCCAATTGTCTATAAACAAAACAGACACTGGAATGATATTTATTAACCTCTCCAGTGAGGTTTCGCATTTGGTTCAGGAGAGAAAAACAAACTGCATGAATTTCTCTGTTTTACTGTGATACTATTTTGTTTTATAAGAGACCGTAAAAGCATTTTATTGGGTGGCTCCACTCCATTAAGTTTAGAATTACCCATAAACACTTTTGTTTGCAAACAGAAGACCTGACTAAGACTTTGGCGTTGTTTGATTAAACCTGGGGCTGTCTTAAACTGTTTGAATGCCTTTTGGTTTGCAGTAAGGATGTCTTACCATAAACAGTGTATCATATGCATTGACCATCCTTTGGACCACACCAATGACGGCTGTGCTCTCCTCTGCACGCGCAAAACTCTGGACTGCAAACTCTTTGTCTGAGTTTTTTTGCTTGTGTAAGAGGTTGGGTCCAAAGATGGTAGCTAAATTGAGTGATGTCATCTTGTTTCCTGTGATCTAAACAAAACAGAAGACAGACTTTATTTGTCTGGACAGTATACTGTAACATACACACTTTCACTGGATATTTTGAGGCGATACACGGCAGTTCTGCAGCTACAGTGATGTAAGCATTCCGGAAACCCTTCTACATGCTAGAATACGAGTACATTTTATAAAATTCAAATCAATTTTTTTTTTATAATCTTCAGGATAAAATTCAAATCTTGTTCAGCAGCTTTGCTGGTAAACCTCTCACTCCACTGCCAAATTATTATCTGCGATTACCCAAATTTGACCCCTGCAATTACAAGAAATGTTTTCTAGACTGATTGATTTATATGAAAGTTAACAATGATGCTAAATGACCCTAGATTTTCTTTTCATCTGCCCATGTCCTTACACACAGGAATGAATGCTCTTACACGCATATCATAAGAGAGTCTGACTCTTTTGCTTTAGACAGACACTCCTTGGCACCTCGGAAATGTCGGGAATGTGCACCTAACACAGCCCTGCCACCATCGATAAGGCTGGCTCTCGCTTCTTTTGTTCAAAGAGACCAAGTAGACCTCTTGTTCACTGTTACAGCATGTATGCTCTAGGACCGAGGCCAAGCATAAACTGGTTTTATATCCGTGGGAAACGATTAATCTCCATTGTGATGAGTAAGTAAGTAAGATTAACAAATAAATCGGATCATTACAAAAAAAGGGCTTTTAAACAGCAAATTTGCAAAGACTAGGAGGGCAAAGTGCAAGGTCAAGTTCACAAGTTCATAGAGCGTGCACTTCGCAATTCGTAAAAGCACTGTGGGAAATAGAAATTAAAAAAGGAGGGTATGATGGATAATCATTATCTTTTCAGCCAATCACATTACTAATCTCATATCCTTCACATCATGTCAGGCGTTCAATCACAGTGGTGAATGAAAAAATGCCTCAGCAAATGGAGATTAGTGTTCAGACTGGATTCATGGAGTAGGAAAAAAAAAAAAGTTTTCTAAAGGTAGATTGATAAAAAACTGCTTCCCACTTTTTCCCCAATTTCCTTACTCTTCTTTTTGTTTAAATCACAAACTAGAGAAATAAATTATGACTGAACCATATAATGACTGTGTGGTTATTGTGCTGCAGGGTGGTTAGTGTTGGTTGTGCATCATTTAATCAAGATACCAAAAATGGGTCATCATCTATAATGCGATGCGCTTTGGCACATTACGTTCTTCAAATTAGAGGCTGCAGATGTAACAAACATCTGTCTTACTGCTTTCTGATGGCTGTTGGGATTCATCACAATCCCATTAAGGTTGTAAGCGGTTTATTTATGTTATTCACCATTATTCTGTGATAGTTGCTATAATTTCCTTATCTTTTGTACGTGCTGGTGGAATCAACAAGTGTCGAAATGTGCTAAGTACTGCCAACAGAGCTGGTCTACGTACGTTTAATCCAAATGCAATGTCAAAGACCCAATTTTGACCAAAATATCGACACCCTGTCTTGCACTACCTGATGTGTATGTTAATCTCATCTTGTGACAGGCCACAAAAAAAATCAAGTGCTTTTTAAACTGCCATAAAAACAGGGAATGTAAAGAGTCTTTACCTTGTGTCCCTCATTGTCCATGCTGTCGTCAGCATGTGCAGCCACTGTGGACAACAAGCAGAGGAGGCGCTGCAGCGTGTCGCTGTTACAGGGAGGAAGCAAAAATATCAGGAGCTGGATGGCGCTCTCTTGGTCTGAAAATTCCAGCACTGCAGAAACAAAGGCCACCACATTGAGGTCAAAATAACAAAAAACAAAAATCAACAATTACCAAGGAACTGTGACTTCTTATTTTTTGCTTGTGTGTATGTACGTGTGCTCCTCACACATTGTGTTGATGAAGGCTGTGTAGAGCTCTCTTGGTAGCAGTGGGTCAGGCATGTCTCTGAGGAACTCTTTTAGTAGTGCAGCTACATCATGGACACTGTGCTCCTCATCCAAATGTACCTCCCATCCCTGGTCAAACTCTTCGCGAAGCTGGATGAGATATAGTGACAATTATTACAGCAAAAATGTTGCTCGTAGTTTATACAATGTACTATAGTGCAGAGGTGTGTTAATGCTAACCAGCCAAATTTATACCTGTCGTACTCTCTTCTTGGAACTCCCAACGCGGAAAATTCCAACCGTCTTTAGGCCTAAGCAAAGATAAAGATGCTCTCTTAATATTCAGCCTCAAAGACATTGAATGATGCATGAGGTTATGGCCTTCTGCATCCACAGAGATATGCTGGACATTTCTATAGCATATACTATACACTATTTTTATATAGTGTTACTTTTCAATTTTGATATGTACCGTATTTTTCCAGGTGCTGGCAACAGAGATCCACTACCCTGGGCACCTGTCTGTAAATAGGGTTAAGGCTGAGCTTTTTGTCATGGCGCTTCTTCCTGTTGTCAGCTGCCTCTACTGGCAGAGACAGCTGGAGGGCCTCCAAGAGCCGAGACTGGTTATCATCAAGGTCAGTGATGCAATCCACGGATACTCCACCCTGTCAAGCAGATGGGTGACAACCATACAGTGACTGTAGTGAGTGATAAATGTGGTGCAGTCATTTAATGGCTGCATCATCCACCCACTGAGTGAATACCCAAAAAAGGTCACAAATTCCCAGAGAGATCAAGTGTGCAAGTGTAATCAGACAGATTTCCTGTTGCTCTTCAACAGCGACAGAAAAGCCTACCCTCCTGCGTGCCCGTGGGGCTGAGTCTCGTGTGCTGGGCAGAGGTGATTCATTAAGGGTCTCAGAAGTGGAGCTCAGGGACGAGGTGCTGCTGGAGAGCTCCTTGTTGGACCTTTTGAAGCTGGAGGTGAGGTGGAGGAAGGATAGCATCAATTCAGTGGGGTCACTGTGCTCGCCGCGTGGGGGATCGTGCCGCTGCTTGTGTGTGCGGTCGTTGGATATGACCTGCGACAGCGGTACGCCAAACGCCTGGGGCATAGTCTCTGTGTGAGGGGGAAGGGAAAGAAAGGGAGCCTTAAAGTTCAACTTTGTGGCTACAGGTCAACTGTCAAATGAATTACTCTTCAGATATGTCAGTCATGTCAGCATATTGTATTTTTTTAACATTTTGATCTTGTATTTTGAGCACAAAGCATCTAAAACTGAGTTGTGTTTGCAATCATTCGTTATGGTCAAACTTAACCGCTGCTCAAAATAAATATGGCAAGAGAAATACCAATAACACTATTCTGCAGTGCACACTCTATATTCAGAGTCAGGGAGGACATACTTTCTGAAGTGCCTTTGTAAACAAATGGGGAAAAGAGGAAAGAGGGGGCTGGTCATGCCGGAGGATAGGCTGTAATGAATGAGCCACCACTTAAGATTGTTTTTGTTATTTCCCTCGACTGCCTGTCTGACAGAGAACATCACTTTCCTGCCAGATTACTGCAGCGGGCGCGGCAGTTGAAGATCACAGCTCCCTCTGAGACCACTTTACTGTACTGTAGATTCTGATCACTCAGTGCTCCACGGGTATAAACAGCTGAGAATGTCTGCTTCAGTGAGTCTATACAGCTTCAGCCAAAAGGATCAGTATATCTTTTCAAGTGTCTGACTAGACTAGAAACTGGAGGGGAATAAAACTCTGACAGGACTCAGTGGCTCGCCCACAGACATAAAAAAATTACTTGTTTTTCTGCGCTGGTTTGGAAAGACTAAGAATAAAATTACTGAACGTGTTAGAAATTCTTATCTAAAGACAATTTGCAAGGGCCATCACTAACAGCCCCCCTACAGTATACCCAGTACATCCCACATTACCTTTGTCTTTACTCTTCTCTTTAGATAATGAATCCAACTTTAGCCTAAGTGACTTCTTGTGCTTGTGGCCATCTGAAAAGAGGCAGAGGTGTCACAGATAAATAAAGAACCCTATTTTACATGCAATCAATCATGAGCACTACACACTTACACAAAAAGGAAAATAATTATTTGTATGAAAAATAAAATAAAATAAGAAACAGACAAGGAGAAACACTTTCTGCCATGTTGCCGGTCTGTGCGTGTTTTAGTAGACACGTTGTGACAAGCTTTTGCTCGGGACAGAATAGCAACTAGCTGAAAAAGGAAGGGGACTGTTAGTGTGTGTGTGTGTGTATGTGTTTTAATACATTTAGGGATGGTGATGTAGCAGCCCAAGTCGCGATCCTGAAGCAATCGCCTGAAGGCCACGTCCTGGAGACGGGCCCTCTCCAGCTCTGAGAGGCTTTGCAGGAGAACGGGCTTCAGGCCAACGCTAAGTCCTGACTCGCTGTTCCAGGTGAAGTCACCCTGGAGGCACACACACACACACACACACACACACATCCATCATTGCTGTAACTTTCCATGTTCATGATCAATGACTCCCTCCACAGACCCTCAGTTTGCATGAACTGACTGACTGATACCTTTACTTTACCTGAGAGCTGACCACGATGACACTTATCTAATGTTTCCCATTAAAAATCTGACAGCTAACACTGTAAAGACAGTTTGTTTTCAGAGATGTCTAATAGGGTTGGACCAATGAACAATGACTTTGTCCATCGCCAATGGCTGACAGCCATCAACCACTGACATCTCTACCATGGTAACATCGTGATTTAAAAGCCACCCAACCCCGCGGCGTGTAAAATCTTGTGACTCAAAGTGCAATAAAAGCTTTGCGAGTAAAAAGCTAATCAGAGCAGTTTATCACTATGACTAGTATTTAAAATATATTTTATAATCATATGATCTGCTTAATGAGGCAACTTAAGCATAGTATCAACTGTTCCTGCTGCAGCTTTTAGACCGTGGTTGGGAAGCACACGGAGTAGTTTTTTTTAAATGTAGTTTGCAAAACCAAAAGCTGAATTGTATCAGTTTTCTTACCAAAAGGAAGCAGCAAGAATACTGACTATGTAGATAATTATATTTGACAGAAATAATAGAAACACACTTTACCATAAACTCCTAAATGGGAAATACCTCATCCTAATTCTGTCCCTGCTTTACTCAATAATTTGGCTGCATTCACCACAGATTTTTTAATAATCTATCATCAACAGAAATCAAAAACAATACCTCATTAGTAGACACTGCTACAGATGAGCCATTCTGAAGGTTTAGTACTATACTAATGATGGGGCAAATAATCGGATCTGAAATCCTCAACCTTTGAGCAGCTCCATGCTGGAGATTACAGTGCTTTGATCCAGTACACTCAAGCCAATCATATGAGCCATGTTCCAAAGAGGCTTAGTAAGTCGTTATCGGGATAAGGCTTACACTAAAGTGGCTCACTCCCATTAAATGAGAATTAGGATTGTGCTATAGTAGCATACTATTTTCTAGTATGCAGTATGACAAAGTAAAGGATATATGTATTTGCAGAGAATTAAATATTACAATTTTATTTGGTCATATGTTTCCTGTACAAAGGCAGTGGTCACTAGCCTGTACCCAGTTTGGGAACCAATTTGGAAATAATCAGCCAGAGAACATTGCCTTAGCTGTACAAAAACATGACTTCGATGCAGACACAATGCATTATAAGCAAGAAACTGGGGCCTGTACCACGAAGCGAGATTAGTGGGTTAGCTAGCTATCTTTGGGTTTAACTCGGGTTTTCCTGCATCATGAAGCTGGCTCACTTTTATCTGGGGTAGATCACCATGGTAACCTATGCTGTACTGCTGTACGCTAACCTGCTCCGGAGCTGGTCATCTTCAGAGGATTTGATCAAAACCTCTAAACAGTCCGACCACAGACTAATCTGATCCTGACAGGGACTACAGTACTGACTATATAATAAAGTGACAAGCGCAAACAAAAGTGAAACATCAAAATACAGGCATGTTTGCTGTTATCTAACCCTTTTGTTCAGACATTCCTCTTGTGTGACTACATGGGAGTGGAAACAGTCGTAATGTGCGGGCTCAGCTGGGTTCCCACAGTTTCTCTCCGTCACTGAAGTGACGTCCTCAAACTAAAGCAAATGACTTTGCTTGTAGAATTCCAAAAATTGTGTACAGCATTTTGATGCAATACCCCTTTAGCTATTGCACAATCACAGGCTTGAGTGTATCATGTCCAGACATGATGTTGGGCACTCCCTTGGGTACAATATTTAAACTCACTTATCCACTACTGTCAGAAGATGAATAGGAGAATAAAAAATGTAACGTTTCTATATAATAATTAGAAATGATAAACTTTTTTGACTTGTGGATGGCTTTTTCTAACATAACCTTATATATATATTTTTTTTTCCCAAATTTGTCACAATGGTAGAAAGTCAGACTCAAAACAGCTGCTCCCAGGCATTAGAGAAGCAGTTTTCAAAGTTGGATGAAGTTACGGTTTCTTGTCGCACTGAGCTCGTAATTGCAACGGTCACTGATGAGGCCAGTGCTTTTTAATGTCTCTACAACATCTGACTTTACAAAAGAAGCCTAACAGTGCTTTAAGACTTTTTGTTGTTGGTCATCTTTTGACATTTTAACGACATGCTAATAAAAAAAAAGCAATTGGGTCAGTTTTAATACCAATATTAAATCATCAATCATCTCATCGATTAGACTTGTTTTTTTTAAATTCACCCATTTTTATATGGTTGCAACAAAGCAAGCATACCCATTAAACCCTCTTCTTTTTCAGTGAATACAGAGCAAGGTGCACTTTCCATGGCTGTCCAGTACCTAACTTTAATTCAAAGCCTTGTTGAAATTCAAAGCTTTTGTTAGCGCTCCCTCGAATACAATGAGAGGAAACGTGCAAGGTAGTTCATACAAAATAGGGAGATTGAAAGCTCAGATTACACCAATCAACCACTCTTGAAGGAGATCCAGGGAGGTGATGAATATTCCTCAGTGCTCAGGAAGGGCTCCATTCAATGGGGTATTGTGGGAAGAGTTTTTCTACAAGAGCTCTGGCCACTTGTTTGTTTTTTAGACTTCTACACTCTGCATTAGATGTTTAAAAGCTGCATTCGACTGCAGACATTTGACTCGTAGTGTTGCCATTTTTTACAAGTATACTATTATATATACTATTGACAAAACCAAAACAACATTACGGTGTCCTTTAAAACTTGGAAATGACCAGCAGCACCACAAAAAGTCATTTGATTACTCAGTCTTTTATTCTTAAAATAAAATAATGCATTTGAATGTGCATTACATAGTGCACTCCAGCCTGTTTGAAATGCAATTGTATAGAAAAACTAGAAGAAATACATTTTTCTTTGCTTTCAAGGTAATGTCATACAACAATTAGCAAAGCTTTATTGTTAACAAAAGATCTTGGAGGGCTAATAACCTACTAATGTTGACCAATTGGTGAGGACACATTATGCATGAGTGGGAAGTCTGATATTGGACAGAAATAAACGAATAAAGTGTAACAATAAACACATTCGCCAAACTTTTAAAAGAAAGAATTAAAACTGTAGCTAGAGGCAAGTTTTGCTGGAGGTCATAAATTGAGAACATAGACTGGAGAAGGGCTTGGCTCTTAGCCTAGTGTATTTCAAACAAGGCGGAAGTGCATTTCAAAATTCTCCATTAAATAGACCGTGCTAATTGCAAAGTTTGCACACGTTGATATTTCTTGTACCTTTGTAAACATAATATAGAAACAATTACTCACCTATGCTTTGATTGTGAAATATCCCAAAGAAATGTGTTACGCTTGTATTTTGTAATAGGTTAGTCTTTTTATATCTTCATGATGTGTTTTCTACATGTATTTGTATCGTTTAAAATCAGTTTTGTACGTGCTTATAGTGTTTACCTGATTGGTTGTATAATGAACCTTTTGCTAATAAAAAAAAAAAAAAACGTCTTTCTGTTTCTGTCTACCTGCAACGTTAATTGTTTTCTTTACTTCTGCGAGTTACTTGTGCTTCTGGGGACGCCTTCAGAAAGCCATCAAGTGCACAGTTAAGACAAACCAACCACAGCAGCTACTCACAAGACAGGTGATGCTTCGCTCGAGAAGGGGTTCCCTCCTTGCAAATACTCGGGTCGCCATGCATGAGAAGTCCCCCCAGAAACGTGTAGACCGCCACTTAATGCCAAATAAACCGACGCCATTTGACTCCAGACGAAACGCCCCACAAAAATGCAGTTAACATGCTCGCGGCTTAATCCCGTTAGTCAAAGGTGCAACTAGTTCAGCGACTGATTTACGCCACGGTGAGAGACACAATCCCTCTGAGTAACATGTCCACTGATAGGCGGATTGGAGGGGTTGCCGTTCATTTACACAGGGGTTTGTGCGCTCCGTGTCAGGTCGCAAGTTTACAGGAGAAACCTGGCTGAGGAGGCAGAGAGAAGGACCTCCTTACCTGCAACGTTACGTTACACGTATAACCTTAAACAAACAAAAATGTTTTGACTATGAGTAGCACAGCGTGTTGGTAGAGCTATATGAATGGTTCGTGTATAGTTAAGTATTTTTTTTGGAGTGTGTGTGTGTGCGTGCGGGGAGGGGGGGGGGGTCGCCCTAAATACTACAATACCCATGAGTCTCAACCACCGTTGCTATGGAGAACAAGTCAAAGGCGCGAATGACAGCAGTGAAGTCGTTACAGTATGTTACTGAGTAACATAAAGACAAACCAATTCCACAAACTCTACTGAACTAAGTTATACTGTGGTGTACCACAGATGTGACATTCGTCCATATTGGTCAGGAAACTAGAAGTGAACCGATTTAAGCTGTTGAATGTATTTGAGCTGTTGAGCGTAAGGTTTAGCAAGCTAACGTTAGCGCCGCACACAACACACACTTTAGCTTGGTCATTGGATGTTTCTTATCAAGCTAATGCCGTGGGGCTCGTGAGATACTGTTAGCTAACGTTAGTTGACTAAGTTGGCTAAGATTCACCTCCATTATCATTATTTTGGGGTGGTGGCAGAAATCTCTGAGAGATATCTCAACATCTGGTAAATAAAACCATAAGTATCTGCATTAGTAGACACCACTAGAGAAAATAGTGTTTGGTTTGTGTAATTTGGGGCCACTGGCTCTACAGCTGGTCAGGTGTCAAACCTCTCCGTAGACTGTTGACTGTAGTAAGAACTAATTGATGCAAAGAAACTCTTTAACAAATGTAATTTAAAACAAAAAATAACTGCAGTTTTTTCTCAAATAACTGTTTATGGATGTCCTATGATGGAGTCTTTATCCATCTGGTGGAGAGTATGGTCGTTTTTAATATCTTTTATTTAAAACAGCTGAAAGAAAGTAACAACTGTTGCTAGACCCCTAAATCTGCCAGGCTGATATATCGCTTACAAGAAATGTCAGCGAAGAACTGTCAAATATGTTTCAAAACAGTGGCTCCATTGTGTAGTTAATCCACCAGAGAGCACTGACAAGTGAAATTTTGGGCAGAGGAAATAGACCTTTTCACAGGAGACATTTTGACGTATCATAGTAGGAAAAGCACAGACCACTTTTAACAGTAACGATGGCTCTGTTCTATTCAAGTGTCCCAGTAAGCCATGACAGCGAGCCGGCGTGCACAACCGGGACCCTGAAACTGAAGAAGCTAAATGGAATTCAGTCGTCATTGATTTTATTATTTGGAATATTTTTCTACCGTGACATGGCAAAATGTCTGTGAAAAAGACCCATTACCAAAAGGTATCAGTAGGCCTTTTTCATGGAAGACATTTTGACATGTCACAGTCAAAGGTGGAAGAATAAGTGCTTTTCTGTTTTACTGAAAGTACAATGGTTGACAGCACACTGACAAAGAATACATTTTGAAGAGCCTGCCGTTACAAATTTTAATTGGATGCCTACTTTCAGCACTGTTGTTGCTTTTTAACTTCTCCAGCTTTGTTATTATTGAGAGTAGGATAGTAAAAGAGGGAACACTGCTAGATTTGATAAGTCTTCATTTTCTGAAAAGAATCTAGATGCTAATTGAGATTCAAGTGGCTTCGTAACAGAGAGAAGTTTTCAGTTTCCTCCGCGCTCGTTCTCCTTCAGGCCGTCTCTCCTCCATGGTGCTCGGACGAATGCAGATTGCGTTCCATCTCTAACAGCACAGTACTACTCAGACTTTTCTTTCTCTGCATCATCAACTCATTCCACTGATAGCAAACATTTCTACTTCAGAATTAAGCTTGCAGCTTTGCTTACTAGCATTTGAAATTAGAACATGCATTTAACCCTACATTTCATTAATAATGCCGGATAAACATTTAAAATCAACAAACCCAGCCAGTGCTTCTTTAGCACACAACAAAACATGATGTCGAAGAAACATGATATAGTGTGCAATGTTAAAACTGCAGTGCCAGTATAAATAACAGCAACAGTCATAGGATAGCCGTGTATATTTTATAAAACTTACTATTTACACATTTTTCTGGATACCAGATACCATCTGTGGGTACAACTTACTGTCAAACCTTAATCTTTGTACCAGTCCAGTGATTAATGTCCTCATTTGGTCATACATTACTACAACAGAATGAGGAATGGTTCCCTCTAAAGGCTTTGTTAGTTCCTGCAATTTACTAGCTTCCTAAGAGAAACCTGAGCGAATGGAGATATATTTTATAGTTTCATATCTGATCTGGCTGTCTTACAAAAGGAATTTCTCTAAAGGGTTGTGTATTATAGCAAATTAATTTAGATTACATCACACACTGCCTGGGGTCCTTTCAAAATCCCCATCTTCCACTGACAAGATTTCACTTGGACACTATTTAAACAGAATGTATAAAAGGACATTTGAATGACAGTTAATAAGTTAGATTTTTACGTAAAGGATTTAACCAAAAGGCATTATTTTCCAATATCTTACAATGTCTTCATATCCAGAAGCTACTCCAATAATAGCCCAAAATGAAATGCTAAATCAGTTTCCATGAATCCTAAACAAGACTGTAACCACTTATGTGGACCAGTCATATTAAACGGTAATTGACTAGTGTAATATGCCAGGCAGACGTATACAGAAGATCAGTGCAGATCTTGGGTATTGCAGGTTTCTAGGGAAAAACCTAAAATTAACTTTAATATACACATTGTTAATGCTGCCTTGAATGTCAGTTTGAAGCATATGTGTCTGTTTCTGTAAGTGTCCTCTCAAAACCAAAAGACTCCACAATGATCTAATCTTGTAAAACTTTCACTGCTCGATGTTCTGTCTCCTCTCCCACAATCCAGTGTGTTCATTGCATTTTGGGCCTAAAACAATGTTCACCAGTCAACATATTGATCTCATCTGCACTGTTATGTGTGATACTCTGAGTAGAACTGGGGTAGAGTAAAGACAGACACTTATGCCTATATAATAACTAAACCCAAGACTGTTCATATGCCATTTTTCAGCTTAAATGGCACCTTGAAAACCCCAGCTAACTCATTTTTACACCATAGTATGCCAACGCTTTCTGACTGCAGTGGAGACACATACTCATCACAAGAAGCTGATCATATAATGTCAGTTATGTAACCATACAAAAGGTACTTGAAAGTGAGGTTTGACTGAAATGATGTGAAACAATGATTAACCACCTATGTTCACATCTAACCCACTGTTTATTTTTCCTCTTATCAGACACAAACTGGATGCTATGGTGCTGCAGTTTCAAGCCAGCAGGTTTAGTTCCATGCCATGCAAACGGACATTCTCCTGTAGGAAGAAATATGTGCCTGAGGGACTGTAGCCAAGGATCAGGTCATGCTGCTCTACTGTGAGAAATAAGAGTTGAGGCTTTCTTCATGTAAACCAGATGTCTCTGCTTTCCATCTCAGCTCAGACTACTGAGACCCTGAGTGAGTACACCTCTAATAGAGCACAATGATAGTCAACCTATGGAAAATACAAGGTCATTTAAAGCATAGATAAAAAATGACACTCTGAAACTCCTTTTTAAACAAGGGAATGGATGTGTTTTCATGCCAGGATCATGCTACAATAAGTTACCTCTTGGTGATCATTTGAATCACAGACTTTTGACAGAGCACACACTAGGCTAGTCAACAGACCTTAATTGGGATACACTATGACCAAACACATTGCAATGATGGATTTCCATTGATTATAGACTCAGCATCAGCATGCCATGGTACCAGGTATGTCTTGTTGAAAACCTATGGTTGCCTGTGTGATTTACTCTTTGCCAAGCACAATACATATACACTGGATGACATTTAAGAAACTAAATAGAGTAAGTTTAGATTTTTTTTAAAGAGGCCTGGAGAGCCTAAGTTACGAGACATATACATCTCATAAAAAGGAGAGTCTTGTAGAGCTGGGGCTGTTGGGCGGAGGTGCAGCAGTGTTTTGTGCAAAGGGGGAAACATTGTCAGCCTGACTTCACTAATGTTGTTGCAACGGTATCTTAGATACTATTGTCCCTGAATGAACTGCTGGTTGGATATTTGCACACTGAGAAAATGCGACTTTCATTACAGACTTACGGAGGCACTTGCTTACTGTCACTTTAAGCCAACAGCGTTGTCATGTGAGTCTCCAGGAAGGATCTTACACCTTAGACCTCAGCTCAACTGGCTGGAGTTCTTCTCAGTGGCATGTTGGAGCTCTAAGAAATACAGTAGTAGAGCTGTACTGTCAACAAATACCCCAAAAGGGGTGGTAAAACTCATCAGGGATTAATGAGAATCTGTATAAAAACTACATTTTCACAATGTGTCTCAGGTTGTTCTTGTTGGTGTTGCAGTGGCGGTTTTCCAATTTAACAGTGCTTGGCAAAAACAAGACTGTAGAGCAGCTCTCATAATGGTGTCAGCACGCAAGCACACCCCAAAGTACATAAATCACATTAAATAACCCTGCTGACACAGAACTGTCCCCAATATTAATAAGCTTCATTCAGATTTACTGTGATTACATTTCCTGGGGCTCTGGCTGTAGGATCTGGGTTCTTGTTGATGACTGTACGAGAGACCAGACACCTGGTATTCATTACAAGCCAATTGTAATGTCACGTCTGCAATACATTTCCATTATACTAAACAAACAGTGTTACCATGAGGACCAATTTAACGGATTGGATCAAATTAGGAACACGTGACCCTACTTACTACTCTAAATCTAAAATAGATTTATCTCTAACAAAAGAAGAGATGCTAGTGATCATTGTAATGGATATATTTTCCCTCTCCTTTCTGCCAAATAAATGACAATAATTAAATTACAACCCCTTTGAGGACGAACACCACGGACAGTAATGTTTTCTTCATGTGTCCACGCCCTGCTATGCAGTGATAACTCAGGTAATATGTTTTCTTTGCAGAAAGGCTACTATAACATACATGTTGTGCTTTTAATTATGCATTTACTGCACTGCTGCTGGTGCTGCTGCTTTACCTGGTGTGGTGGTTATACAGTCATCTCTGAGGCTACTAATGAATAAATGCATCAGCAACTCTAGACCAGAGTTTTTGCTTTTGCTTTTTGCATTTTTAAACAGCAAAGGGGAAGTAAATGGAAACAGAATTAAAGAGAAAACTGTTTTTACCACGGTGGAATGACCGTGAAAATGTGGGGGTTCAGGCTCATTAGGAGTTATTTAAGAGTAATGGTCCTGTTCTAAGGGGATACTTTCATCATATTGCTGTTTGCCACGTTCGTACGGTTTTCAGGCTGGAAGCTTTATTGCATAGGAAATGATTGAATCGACACCCATCACAGCTACTTCCACACGTTTTCCAGGACTCCACCTAGAAGTTTGTATCATGATGTGAGAGAATGAGCTTTTTTGAGTCGAACTAAAAAAACTGCCAAATGGGACAAGGTTTTCCAGTCACACCTTGTTCGACAAACATCAGCAAGTTGGCACAAGCCTATAGGCTTCTCCTGACATCATTTCATCAAAATGAATGAGCTGAATCATTTGTGGTGTCCAGTGACGCAGCTACAAAACTATAGGGCATCAAGGGTTTACACATAAAGCTAAAAACTTGTCTTATTAGTCATAGACTTGGTGATGTTGCAATACGGGGAGAAAACCCATTTCCTTTGGATTTCTTCCCCATTTGACAAAATAAAATAGTGTTTTGCATGTACCACATGTACAGTAATGTTGAAAAATGTGTTCGTTTAAGAAGGAAAATAACGACGACCCTGTACTTGGCTACATCATCCTTTAGGGAATTCCAGCCACTTCCGGAATTTGGATACAGTGTTTGTACAACGCTGTGCGCGCTGAAGTGTTGCTCGCTCTTGAGCTTTAATTCTTGTAAGTAGTAGGCCTACTTCATGCATGCATTGAGAAAATAAAACAGCAATTCTCATATTTAAATCTCAGTTCCTGAAAATTCATCATGGTCACATCATCATTAAAAATCAGTTATCAGCCAACAGCGTCTCTATAATCCTTATCATCCCTGTCTAATGTCTCCATACCAAACATTAGGAAGCGAGATCGACAAATCCAGACATCTCTGGTAATACAGGGTTTCTGGATGCTTACTGACAGCCATTCTAATCTGACAACAGCTTCAGTCAACCTGCACCGTGAAGCTATCCGGCCACTGACCTTATACGACGCCTCCTCAGCTTCCCTACCATAATCTTGCATCAACGCCGGGTCCAAGCTCCTGGTCTTCCTCAGTCTCCGCTTGGAAAGAGTTTTGGGACTTAGCGAGCATGAGAAAACACTGCTTAACAGCCCTTGAGCGGACATATCTCCTTTAGCTGGTTCAACTTGTGATTAAAGAACCGTAAAAAAAACAAAACAAAAGAAGATTCATATCTCTGCGGCGAGCGCAAACGGAACGGAGGCGCAGCGCCGTTTCACCGCAGCAGCAGCAGCAGCAGCGGCGGCGGCGGCGGCGGCGGCGGCGGCAGCAGGTCCCCAGCCAGCCACCATGCTGAGCATTATGAACTACGCGCCTGGAGTGCCTGGTCACCTCCTCCGCCTCCCACATTCTCTGATTCAGTACTTCCTCCTTTCATGGTTTAAAAAACGATTAAAAAAAAACAAAAAAAACAACCCCCAAAATGAAAATACCATTTCCCCCAAAACAAACAATGAAGCATGCGCCGAGCCATCAGGGGAAAGGGCCTTTATTCATGCGTGGGCGGTGTTTACGTTACTCCTGCTGTTAAATTAAAAAGGTGACTTATTATGCACATGTCAGTGCAAACACACAGGTGGGCTAATTGAGCTTTCAAATATGACTCATGCTGTTTGTGCAAAAAACACACTGTAAAAAATGACTAGAAACAAAGACAATGTTACAGCAGTATAGTCATTTTTTCATTTATTGAAATCTAGCCACTCAAAAATCAATAAGGCTTTTATAGCTACCAAAGAAAAGAAATTGCAAACTAGATTTTACATCTAAATGTTACATATTATTTTCCAAATTTAGCCTATATCCCAGTCACTGGAATTAAAGTATTTATCACACAAACTTTAAAAATTACACAAACTAAAGAGTTAATATTGTGAGAAATTAGCACATTGTTCCTAGGACACCAATATATATAGTCTTATGCTGCTGTTTTTTTTTGTAATCTGATTATATTATTGGTTTTAGGGTAACTGGGCCTGTTAAACTGATGTTAACATTTTTGTAAGTAGTGGTTGATTGCTGATTTGCAAGGATTTACATCTAGTGGAGCACTTTCAGGACCAGAATACATCAAACAAATCTTTTAATTCTTCTACTTTGGCTCTCACTTGTGAGAGTGACAGAAACACTGGACAGACCTGCCTAAATTCACAGTCCTCTCTTGACCACGCTGCATTTTTCCCCTCACCGTAAGGCAGTTGAGATACTTGGCATGTGGTGCCCTGGGAACAGACCCTTCCTGTGGGAGCCCCGGGGAAGGGACCTGTGTGATAACGTGACATGTGAACCAGCACTGTATGGCCACGATAAGGATTCATCAGATACCAGAGTCCACCAAACAGACAGGGGAAGTGGTGATAAGAGGGCGGCTTTGCGTTTGATCCACTTATTTGGTGGTGGTGAGGTTTGGAGAAAGACTCTTAGCAGATTCTCATCAGACTTCCCGTCATGTCATTTCTCCGTGGGGTAAGTGCAGCCTTGGGAGCTTACATCCACCAGCCTTGTGAGGGATGTCAGAATAAACGTTTGGCCCACACAGGTCATGTGCTTTTGGAATACCTCACGAAATAGAGTTTGGTTTGCTTTCAGATACTTAGATTCATACTACTAACGGAAAGTTGAAAGGTTCATGTAATGAGCTATTGTAAAATGTAATTCATATTTCTGAACGTGAGTGATGATTACTCTCTTGATCAGCTGAAAAGCTTTCCGAGAGGCACTCAGCAGTGCAGATTTATTCAGTAGGAGAATAATGAGCAGTACAATGTGCAGCGTGCTGGCGGGGATGCTGTTAAGATTGCTGTCTCACTGGAACCATACAGGTTTCTGGGGATATATGTGGGAGGTAATTTTTCCTTGTGATTTATTAGGTCAATTTTCTTGTGCCATTAGATTATTTTGAGGGGGATATTAGATGAAAGCAAAGCTGGCTCAGTTGTAGCATTTCGATTCTCTTGTTTAGAGTTCTCTATGTGAGGCTAAGCCCTGTGATAAGAATATGATGACTGCAACGTTCGTCCACAGCAGTGCCATCAGGTGAAAATATTTTTTTTAAGAGACCTAATGTCAAAATTACATATTTAAAATGATTTCTAAATGGGCCTGGGGACAGGCCATATCGGGTGTAATATGTATGAGAGGTAGACTTATTTCTGAAGGACATTAAATGGGAAGCACCAACTCTGATTCTGGGTTTAGTTGACAGACTGTGGATGATTGTATGAGTCAGCAACGTACAGCTGAGAAAAAGTATCCTCCCTCTGTGAAAAACCGTCCACTAGACAAGAGGCCACTAGATGGCGGTAGCGAACCCACATTGCTTTTTAAGCATCAACTGAGTCCAGGCAGGAGGATAGTACTAATGACTGATTTGGAGAATGTACCTGGGTTGTTGCCATGACCAGATTAAGCAGCTTGGGGGCCCCGGAGTATAAACGAGTTGCTGGGCTCCTATTAACCCCACATACGACCCCTTCCCTGTGCACCATGTGCAGTATTTCTATTACAGAATATTGCAGCCCCAGGTCTGCTGTTTTTTAATTTGATCAAACACAAATTATATTAGTAATATGCATCATGTAAGTACATTTATCATAAAGTGTAAAAATTTAACACCGGTCGCTATTCAAGACAGAGCCTCAGTATCAGGTAATAAATTGGATATTGGGCTTTAGTGGTCCATGAGATAGTCCCATATTCTAAAACAAAATTATACTACCACAAGTCAGTTGCTCCACAGTGAACCCTGAACTTTTTGGGTCCCTGGGGATCTGGTGGCGTTGGGCAACTGAACATTGCATTGTTAGCCTAAATTAGTTTAGCCCTGATCAATTGCAGTGCCTCATTTCTGTCACTTGTCTGTGCTGGTGCGCTGTCACGCACCGATTTAGTGCAAGCAGCCCATGGCATCATGTTATGAACCTTAATGATCCAAATTAAAGAGAGAATCTGTCCTAGTGGTCTGCCAAAAGAGAGTGATATGGCACCTTTGCAAAAGCTGCATTTGCCATTCTGTTTATGACACCTATTTCTCTTCCATTAGTGTGCAGATATTAAAAAACAATATCACTATATAGGATGATTGTTAAAATACCTGTTTTGTAGGCAGGCGATAATAATAATAATATGTTTATTTCTATAGCACCTTTCAAATGCAGACGCCACAAAGTGCTTCGTAAAAATATAAAGAACAATACAAAAGCAAATAAGAGACAGAGCAACATTAAACATTAAAAGTAGACAAACCAGCTAAAAACAAAAGGCACAACTAAAATAAACAAATTAAACAAAAGCAAGTCTAAACAAATGGGTCTTGAGCTGCTTGTTATAAGTGTCCACAGATTGTAGGTACAATGGGAGCTAGTTTCAAAGTGTAGGAGTTACAATCTCAAAAGCACAGTCTCCTTTTGTCTTGAGCCTGGAGCAAGGAACAACCAATAAACCCTGATCAGAGGACCTCAGATTCCTACTGGTAATATATGGCTGCAATAGCTCTTTAATACAGCAGAGATGCACAGTCTTTACTCACTGAGTCATCACAGACACCCCATTATTTCCAGGACATTCCAGTATGGCTCATGTGTATGCCACCCTAGTGTAGATGCATTCAGTGCAGAAGTGAAAAACAATGCATTAGTCTTCTGAAAACTGAGATGTTAAGACAAAACACAATTTTCAATCCCTTTAGAGTGCAGCTATATCAGATTGGTGACTACTATTATTGCTCTGATTACCATCTATTACATTTGATAGCACATCTTCTCTACAGTGGAGGGGAAAATGGGAGTAATGGTGAGAGGAAAATGCAATTGAGATGTCCGACAAGCACTTGATTAACCACTTACAGAAACAGTCTCTGCGTCAAGGCAAGGCCATGCTATCTCATGTTTCCACTCAGCCTGATCCTTCAAACATCACTGGCCACAAGGTATTGATTTTTCATTCTTCTCAATATCCCCTTGCCGTTAATAGAATTTACACCAGACTATCAATGTTTCAAGGATGCCTCCCCTCCCCTTAGAGTACTGCCGGGATCTTCTCACACACAAAGAGGACAAACTTGCCTCTTGCCCTCCATAAGCTTCAGTTATGAGTATCTATCTGTGAGAGAGAAGACATGGAAATTGACAGTTCAGGCAAAAATGAAATTTGTGTTAGCAGCAGTTTGGACAAAACCCAAGAGCAGCAAAGGTGAGTCTGAGGCTTTCTACCAACCCCCCCCCCCGCCCCAAATTTAAAAATGATTGACAATAGAGACTTTCAACGATGAGCGATTTACAATATTTAAGGTGGAAACTTGTCCCCCATCTGTGTTATATCCTACAGGAAGTGGTTTAACAAATCTAACCTATAACTGCATCAGTATAGATTGTGGACCCTGAATTCTGTCCTTAGGTAAAAAAAAAAAAGAATTGTGTGTCATTCCAACTATTAAAAATGCAATTGGAAAGACATTTAGTTTGTTTAGGACTGAGGTATAAAAACTTAACTAAAAGTAAACTCTAACTATAAAAAATAATATAGTTAAAAATAAATAGGTATCGAAACAATTCGAATGGCCTAACTTTTAAAATTTAAAAATATTACTATTTAAAATGATAGTTTTCATCTGTATTAATAGATGACTAAAATATGTGATGATTTTCCACTCTACCATTATCACATGAAAAACCCAATTATCTTCCATATTGTCAGGCTAATAATTATTGTAATCCATGGCATTACAAATGATGCGTGTTCTCACAGATGCTGGCTGATAGGCTTGGAGCCCAGCCTGCAGCAATGCAGTGTTTCTGATTCAAGTGACAACGCCGGCTTGGTGACCTTAGCAGCTTTCCATGGGCACATTGATTTTTCTCCCACATTACAGATAATTGCTGGATGTTGTGAATCCTATCCTCCCAGGCCAGCAGGGAGGAGCTTCTGTAGTTTGTTGACATGAGATTCCTCATCTGATTTGAGGAATGTGATATCCTGGGATCTTATTGACTGCGATTGACTTTTGTGTACTTCCTGTCTATGGTATGAGTATATTTAACAGCTCATCAGAAGACTGGGTTTCTGTTGGGGTTTCTTTTGTGTTCTAATTTACTGACAGTTAACTGTGCCCAAGAAAATATAATGATGAATGATATTCTGCAGTTTCGGTAAGTAGTGCACCTCAATGTTAATGTTTGATTTAAACAGCAGGAACACCTTTCAGACTTTAATGAGAGCAACAGGGTTTTTCCACCTCTGTTAATGGCTTTCTAACTTGTTTAATTAATTACAATTAATGACCTATTTGGCATTCTTCCGTGATGGCAAAAAAGATAATTATCCCGATTCAGATTTGTAGCCAAAGTAAATCACATTATTGGAATGAATGCAGTCGACAGCTTTTACAATCATCTGTAACCTTTAGTGAGGGCCAAGCAGTAGCTCTTATTATATTAATATGAGTTTTCTTGTTCTGCATGGAGCGACTCATCATTTTATGCAAATGACTGCATCTACTGTTTGTTCTGCTCCATAAAGTAATGAAAAAGTCACTTCCTTGCTGTTATTATGGCGAGGCACAAATCTTCTTTGATGGACTGAAAATGTACTTGCAACTCTTGCATGTGGAAGTAACGGCACTTTTTGCTTTTGCTTGTTTGTTTTAGCCATTATTCATTAGTTATCGTAGAGCATTGGGATGTTTTTCTTTCATGTGCCCTTAAGTGTATTTTACTAATTAATCAGATATTCAGAACTGTGTTTTGCTGTCATATAAGCTGTCAGAGCAATTTGCAAAGAAGCATGCAGCTTCACATTGTTCTAAGGAAACAAATGAGCCATCCACCCACGTGCAATAAACAGCACATTAAATCAGATGAATCTCAGAACACACACCGCCTATCATCACCATCTTAAATCATCACTGGTGTGACCCCAAGACAATGTGCAAAATGGGATTCTGTACACTGCGCAGGGTTATTGCACTGTGAACATCCCTTGTTCCCACTCTAAGTGGTGTCGCCTGTGTGTCACGGAAAAACAGGCCACTGATGCAGCGGGCTGTGGCCCAGGGGCGGGTGTTAGGCCACATGATTGGATGGATTCATGTGCAGTATTTATCTCACAGAAAGGTCTGCTTTTGTCTGCTTTAACCTCACACAGCACTCCTTTGTGGCCATTTGGTCATGCACAGCTACTGCACATGCATAAAGAGAAAGTGTGTAGTGCAATTTGCACAGTGCACAACTTACTGAAATAGCATGGTGCTGTACATATAACAAGAAATGTTTTCATGAAAAACATTGTCAGACTTTCTGTTTCCCTGTATTGTTGTTCTATAAGGAGCTGAACTTTCAGTTGTCAGACTTCTGTGTATACATAGCATGGGGTGTGTTATGCAAGCAGTTCTATTTGCTTGCAGAGGCAACGACACGTGCCTCAGTTCATAACTAATGGAAGACTGTGAATGCCATTCATGCATGATAGAGTCTGCATGGCATAATCCAGCGTGATCTATGATGATGTTAAAATGCAGCGGCTTTATGGGAGAATGCTTTAAAGTGAGAAAATGAGGACTTGATAAAAATATTAAATATACTGTATTTATTAGATTACAATAGAGTGTGGCAAGCTGCATTATTTGACAATAGATGTGCGCAGAAGACATTGAAAATATGAATAATTAAATAATACCTGAAGCTGCAGTATAATTTATCATTTATATTTAGGTTAAGGTCTAATTCTGTGGTTTATATAGGATTTAGGTTTGGCTCTGTTAAGGGTGACAGTTGGCAGGCAGATAGTGATAGAGTTTGGATTACGGTTAAGGCTTAATTTTTAAGCTCTCATGGATGATAAAACACATGCAGGGATCCGATTAATATTTCAGATACTGCAATTTGCTTGCGTGCTGAAATGTTGTAAATAATACCATCAAGATAAAACGCTGATGTTTGTTTCAGTTTTTGGAAACACTCAAATATGTTTGAACTCTCCTGCTATGACCAGTAGGATCGAGTTGAAATATGGAAACACCGCAGGCGAATTTCACCCAAACAGAACATGTTTTTCATGAGAGCCTTGCTCTTCGTGGCAACCTTAACCAGCACAACAACTCATTGGAGTCCAGCTGTTCAGCATTGATCCCTCTGTGTTTTCTGATGCACTGGCCCGGAATGTGATGTTATTTCATTACTGAGGCAGAAGCGACAAGCTCGGTCTCCTCCCCCAGGGCACTGGCCACTCACTTGGACAGGGGCACTGTATGTAATCATAACTGAATGGCTTAGTCAGACGAGCTCAGTTGCCTATGGAAAGTCCAACTCAAGCAGGGAGAAACTTTGGAGTCAGGAGGTAGGACGGGAGCACACATCAGTGAAAGAGGCTTGAAAGGCCTGGACAGGAAAAACAGAAACAAGTACTACATTAAAGACTTGTCATCAGCAATGGACCCAGACGACAATGAACTCGGCATCTTCACTGTCATTCAGTGAGTAATGTGCTGTGGATTTCGTGGTCTGTGCTTACTTTATAATTCAGTCAGAGATGGTTACTCACAACTGTCAGCTCTCTAAGGATGAGTGCACTGATAGTTATTGTACCAAAAGTGTTGACTGTTAAGACCATATACGCATTAGAGGCTAGTTAAACCCTTCACTTCAGCCTTGCATTGGTCATTTTGATGAGAATTAATGCTTGACTCGGGTTAATGCTTTTAAACAAAAACTATTTACTTTGCTTGTATTATGACTGTTGTTGTGATGCAGATTGCTGACTGAAGGTCGTGCATTGCCCAACTTGTTCTTTACCACCGCATCGCAGTAATGATGTATTGTATGTTCCTTTGGGATTGGCACGGTTTTTCACTGAGATTCACAAGCTTCTGGAAAATAATTGGTGTTTACAACTTTCACGAGAACCTTTCCATTTATATTTTCGCACACGAGTGACACGCTGAAACCAATGTGTGGTTATACAGTGTTTTCCACTAAAACATCAGTGTTGCAGGCTATAGATTATACTTCAGATGCTTGATGGAATGAGGCATCTATAGCATTGCAATTTCCGCTTACAGTAGTTTAATAGGCCTTTTTCAGCGCCACATTTTGACATGTCATAGTAGGAAAGCACAGCTGTACCTAATAACTGTAATCAGTTGATGGCTGCATTCCATTTAGTTGTGTCAGTAAAGGGTCCAGTTATTGTGCATGCATCACTCAGTGGCTTGGCTCACTGGGATACTTAAATGGAACAGGGCTATCAATAACAGTAATAGTAACACCTGTGGTTCTCCTGCCATAACAAGTCAAAATGTCTGCTGTGAGGGCCTATGTGGGCGAATAAATCCCAAGTTTGAATTTAGTTAGATATAGATTAGTTAGACATGTAGCAAGTTAGTAGAAAGAAGAATAATGTTCATAAGAATTTTAACAAAATGAGAACAGTTTGTAGAGCTGCAATACACTGGCGAATGTCCATGGTGTACACGGCCTCCTGCCCAGTGCATGCTGGGAGACGCTTCAGCCTGCAGTGACCCTGAACAGGATAAGTGAATGTAGAAGAGAAATGGATGGATGGATGTACCAAACATGACCTGCCAATGACCCATATAAGCATGTTTGATAACCTGCACGTTAACCAGGCACACAGTAACTGTAGGTGTCGAGCATCTTGGCAGTGTCCCAATTCTGTTGTTTGATTCATTCCACACAGAAAAGGCTACAGCCTCCCAGTATTACTTTGAACTTTATCAGCAGGTGCAGTGAAACTGGCACACCAAATCCATAATCTTTTCAAAGCATAGCATAAGTCCGCCAGGTAACACTTCACTTCTTATCCCAATTAGTCACGCCACTGAATATTCATGGCACAACAGCGTTCAGATCTTTAAACTCCCTCCTAAAAGCGGTTTAATAAATCAACCGCGGCACGGGCATAATTAGTGTCGCACTAACAGATTGGGAAAGATGAGGTACTGAGGTGTGTCATAGGCAGATACATGTTGACAAACACACAAACAAAACGCAGCGGATGAGACAGTTACCTAAGTGTGGTTTCTGTGGGCAGGTTGCTGTTGTGGCCGCTGACAAACATCTGGTTGCGGTCCAAGAGCCACTAATGCTAAGTTGGGATCAGAGGGCAGTGAAAGCTACAAATTCACATCACTGTACTGCACACTGAAGTCTATAATGCTGCTAAATCTGCAGTATAACACTTTATATTAAAACATCATCTCACAGTCCCATTCTGTGGACATTTTCTGATAAATCTAGTGTTGTGATGCTTTTAAGCATTGAGTACACAATTACGCCCTTGCTATCTAGCAAGGTTAGGATTTTATGCAAAGTGGTTGGGCTCAGCTTCTTTTAGCTTTTAAAGGCAAGCAATGTGATCCAAAGGCAGGACTTGCTAAATTTGAGTCCTGCTGGGTTTTGGGGGGCCGAGTGTGCCAGCATGACTGAAATCAGCTGTTTTAAAAGGGAGGAGAGTTAGGGATCAACAGGGCAGCGGGGTTTTATCGGTCAATGCTTCAGCCATAGTCTCCTTAGATCACGCTTCTGTCTGACCCTAATATCCTCTGCCACTCATGGTGGCCTCTGGGTCGCAAGCCCAAATGGACAAACATAACTGTCCAGAATCCGCTGAGTCTCTCAATCCTCCCGCCACAGGACACCGTGGTTGCATTTGAAGCAAATAGTCAGACATGTTCTCTTCGCTCATTAGTGGATCCTTGACGTCTTGTGTGTGCTCCACAAAAAAAAAAAAAAAAAAGACTGGCTGTTCTCTTCCAGAGATGTATCATCAGCCAAACTGTTGTGTTTCAGAAGGGATTTAACATAACGATTCACTCCACTTTTTTTTTTTTTTTGGATGAATCTGTTATATTTATATTGGATACAGTATATATTCACACATTCAGAGATTTTTAGTAAAAATTCTAATCTGTCGGGGGGCAATCGGGAGGCTCACCCTTTTACCCATCTAGTTGCATATTTTCTATGGCAGCAAAGAAATCTGAGCCTGAGTGGAAGTGACAACATTCTTTATTGCATGTATCACTCTCAGCAAAGGCACATTGACTCACCCTGCAGAGCCTTACAAGTTGTGGCATTTTAATATAGGATGGTTGTTACTTCACTGAGGAAGCAATAACAAATCGTAGCTTGAAATTCCTCAACTAGTATTTGTATTTGTATTTATTTATCCATCACTACCTGACATTTTTATTGATTACAGAGTTTATTATTCTGTTAAGCTCCCAGCAAAGATTCACACTGAATATAACTAGGTAGGGGAATATCTCCCTTTAACCCTATAAGGTTGTATTATTTTAACAATACTGTGGTATATATGAACAAGAAGAGTATTATGTTTATTTCCACAATTTATTGACTTTTGAGCTGTATTTATTGATGATAGTAAATAGCTGTGTTCAAACACGCCAGTGGAGCGGATGCCTTTTATAGAATATATTTGATAATAGCTTTCCCTAGCTGGGTGTTTCCTGTAGGAGCATCACAGATCAGGGTAACAGAGCAAATTATCTGTATTACTGTGAGAAGTTCCTTTTATCAAAACTGTCTGAGCCACATGAAGAAGTATCAAACCTCCTTGGATCACAGACGAGGCTAATTGGCTCTTGGTGGATTTCGACAGAGGTGTCTCATCTGTGGTGTTTGATTTATGATGGGTTATTCTTCCTCTTTGGGATAATAGACACGTGGTGATTCTTCATCTGGAGATGGGGCTGAAATGCGACGTTGCCGGAGTTATTCTTCTCCAAATTATGTCTGGTTTTAACATGCTCATTTATCAGTTTATCAGCGTTTGAAACCCCGATATGAAATATAAAGTCCCAAACACATTGAAATTGCCCTACATCTTAAACTAGATGGGGAAAGATATGAAAATGTATGCAGATGTATTTCGTTATGAAGAAATATCACAGAGGAAATGAGATGCTTGAAGCATCTGTTAACATGCAGCCGACCACTTGAAGCACTGTTAATCACAAGAGCCCTCATCTTCTACCCTCTGGACATGGATTAATCACACAAGCCCAGTTCTTATTATCGACTATGGAATTCCATTCTGCATAATGGGGCTCTAACAATCCTGATCTTTTGAGACCACTGCATCAGCTCTGTGTCTGTTTGTGTTGGACGGGTTGCTAAAATGTTTGGAGGCCTCTCATGAATGGCCTCAGTGAGAGGAAGCATTTAGCAGCTGAACTGTTTTGAAAGGTCAAAACAAATGCAGTGTACAGTATGGGCATCCTAATGTGCAGCTGTGAGGCAGAGGCCTCAGCTGGGGAGGGGACACATCAGGTCCTCCTGTCTCTCCAACTGCTCTCACTTGCTTTGCAGGGTGTCAGCAGGGTCTTAAAAAGTGTTAAAAGTTGATCAATCAACTTAGCTACAATTTAGGCCCTTTAAAAAGTATTAAAACGTCTTAACACCATGTTCATAGCATCTTTTCAGTATGTAACAGGGGTGTGATTAATACAGAGTTCCCGGATTTCCCGGCTTGAAAATGTGAACCCATGTGAAACATGCAGATACAGATCCGTTAAAAAATACGTTATGGTCGCACTAGCTTCTCCTCTCCTCTGTGTGTTTTGGACGCTGCTCAGCTCCTGCACACTTACACACACAGGTTTGTGGCACTATCTTGGTGGGGACCCATCATTGATTCCCTAGCCCTTTACCCTAAACAACTAAATGCCTAACCCTAACCCTAACCTTAACCTAATTGTGACATGTACCCTAAAACCAAGTCTTAACCCTCAAAAAGCCCTTTAAACTTGTGGGGTCCAGCATTTTGACCCCACAGGTGAAGTGAAAGTAACATTGTACTCGAGTTGACGACACGACTCGAGTAAAACGTAGAGAAAGTCGAAAGGCACCTGCCTCCACCTGCCTCGCCATTGTCAGTTGTCAGTTGTTGTTACAACCGCAGCGCGCCCGGTAAGATGATAGCTAATTGTTATGAACAATTAAGCTAAAATGAAATGTGGCCTAACTGTGTTTGCCACAATTCTTGGCAGATTCTTGTAAACTGAGCTGAGACGGACGGCGACCCCCAGCAGCATGGGGATGAGGACAGTCCTCCAGTGTCAGTCCTTCCTCCTCCTGCCTGATGTCTGTGCTCTTCACTCTTTCTAAACGTCACTCAGTAGGCTATTTATTTGACTGACATTTTAGGTTTGTTTCCACTGAGATATTATTGAGTGTGTATAGTGACTTTGCTGTTGTGAACTGTTGCTGCTCTAGAAACAATATTTAGTTATATTTCAAATATAACTCAAATCTAATCGAACCAAAATCTTCTGCTTGTCGTCATCACTGATCCTCCCAGCTTGTTTTTCATCCTCCACAGTAGACTTCATGTTAAAAGCATATGAAGATATGGATATTATTTATAGCTATATAAATAAAATGGAATTGAATTAAATTAATTCAGTTAATGAATTAAAAATGCAAATTTTGATGAAATTACGGGAAAATGCATTTTAGTAAAATAACAACCAGAGCTCTGTATTTTACTGCTTTTTGGTCCTTTGCCAATCACATGCCTGATTCCTGATAATACTCTTTCCAGTAAACCTTGCATTGGGTTAGTCACTCAATTAATTCAATTCGAAGTGGCGTGTGGGGTCTTAAAATGTATGGAAAAGGTCTTAGAACAAGGTGTTAAAAGGCATTAAGTTTGACGTTAGGATTCCTGCATATACCCCTGCTTTTGCACTCACATTATGTGCACATCATGCAGTGTGTCTCTGTCATGTCACCTCTCTCATCTTTTTCAACCCTTTCTCCTGCTTTTTGGAAACGCACCACATGATTAAGGATTGGTGAGGCTAGCCTTTGGGGAATTCTTGGAAGCTGGCTGCAGTAGTAATTCTTGTGGCCCTTGCTACCATGGCACACACAACATCCTCTCACATTCTCTTCCCCTCTCATCTCCCACCGCCACCGCCACCCCTGTCCCTCCCTCCCTCTGCGCATGGCTCTGGCTCTCTCTGCCTCTCTCCAAAGCTGTTGTTACTGTGAGGCTCCACATCATTCCACCGCGCTGGAAATTAAATGAAGGTGGCTTAACGCAGCTAACAGAGGCATGCTTTGAAGGATGTAACCGGGGGAAGCTGCTCTGCCAGATCCTTTTCCATGGGCTGTGGATTTGCGCTGCTGAGGCGAGGACACAGCAATCACTCAGCCATGCAGAAGCCCAGACAACAGGACTAATCTCTCCACCTGACTTGTGGAAGCTCCACTCTTTTTTCTGAATTATTTATTCCTCGCTGCCAAAGACAGTGTGAGACAATGGAGCCGGAGTGAAGCAGATGGTAAATTGGTAGCCTTGACTGCAGTCTGCAGCACACATGGATGTGTTCAGCTTTGTGAAGATGCCAAAGCTGTCAGGGTGAGTCCGGTGGATGCTGCCGTGTATTTGCCCGTCTGTGTATGTGCCTGCCTGTTCGTTCTCTAGTAGGTGGTGTTATGTATGTTCATATTGGCATGATTAAGAGTGGCACACGAATCACATGTGGGGGTGATTCAAAATGCTGAGTTATTGATCGCTCAAGAGAGCAAGTTGTGCAGTCATGTATGATGTGAAATGAATGAGCAAGTGAGGTAGATGGGAGTGGGGGTGGATGCAGAAGCTGATGCGGTTCATGTATCAAAACTGTCCATATCTAAGTTCATACATTTCTTATACTGCAGACAGTGGTTATGGTTTGTTGCTTCATATGTTTTGTGATCATGTGTGTCATGAAACCACAAATGTTTCTTAAACACCACAAAAAGAACCTGCATTTGTTTCAGATTTTATATCACTTCTGTTAAAGGGCCATGGGTAATGATCACTAATTCACAGTAGAGTTGTAAGTATTTTTCAAACATCATATTTCGGTAGTATATTATAAACAACTTCTTCACATAAATAATTGAGCATCATCTGTCTTTGGTCAAGTTCACATACCCCTGGCTGACAGGAAGATGAACACTTACAGGTGATGTAGAGCAGTTGAAACCTTGAGTTGAAAATATTACTTTTCATTCATATTTTTATTTTCTTCATTTGGCAAATTTCAGTGTAAGAGATAACTAAACATGTTGTTGTTGTTTTTTTGTTTTTGTTTTTACAAGTGATGGCCAGTATGTCATATGTGAAGTGTACGTTAACATTCCAGAGGAATTCATTCATTGCCAGAGAAGACACCTCACCTTATGCACCCATGGGTCTGCTAGATTGAGTTGATCTGCCCCAGTGGACAGTAATCCTCCTAGGGGATTTGGCTCCATCAGAATCACAGACAACTGATGGTGGGAACAGCTGATCAGAAATGGGAAATATTATGATACTCTATGTGTCAAAAGAATGCCCATTCAGTGCATTTAATTTCACTTATGAGTCATCAACAGACTGCACTGGCATTTCTTTCATTAGTTTAACAGACAGAAAAATGACAAAGAATTACAGCAATTTACTGTGGCGTTGAAGCATAATATTGCACCTCAGTATTCAGTTTTTTCTGTTGTATGCAAATCACAGCTTCTTTTTTAAACATTCCTGCAGGAAAGCAGGCAGTTAAGCAGGGATTTTCCATCAGATGATAGGACTGTTGTTTTCCAGTTAGTATCCCTCCATGGCAGCATTTATGATGCGGCTCCCAGTGGACCACCAACGTCACTGCATCCTGTCACTGTTAATAATGCCACATGATGCTATCCCTGATTATGAGTTGACCACTGCTACACTGGCTTTTTTTTTTTGCTTTCTCCCTCTCAGCTGCCAGCAAGAATTTAAGTCAGCAGGGCTCTTTTTGGCTGAGGTTGATATAACAAACCCACTGTATGTGTTTAGAGATCTACAAGAGAGAGAACGTTTCCCTCGTCGTCTCTTCCTCCTGCCTCGCAACGCCCCCAGATGTGTCTGCCGTCAGAGACAAAAGCATGCTCCTGCTTTAATTTCCTTCATTCTTTGTTGTGTTTCAATCTAGCAAACATTTCCACATGATTGATGTTCTTTTATTGAACTAACTCTCACCCTCTGTCTTCTTGTATCGAACAAAGCAAGTCTGAGCCGTTTGACCAAAGTTGTTTAAGCTGCTCTGGTTTGATCTTTCTATGTAGAACTTTCGCTTAACTTCGCTGGAAGTGCTGTTACACTTTTAATAGATCCCGTGGGTGTTATAAATGGTTCGTCTACAACTGCACTGTGGCGATAATGAGCATGAACATCACGTATTTATGGAGAAAGTGTCAATTATCACTCAATCACAGTGATTGCCTGACTCAATAGGGTTGCTAAAATGTGTATCTGTGTAGATGACGGCTGAGCATGCTTGCAATGCTTGCATTAAAAAAGAATATGTGTTACTGTATGATGATGCAACTATTTTTAGTCATCCTTATGTAAAAGATAGATGTGTTCATTAAAAGTGTGAGTGGCATGTTTTTTCTGGATGGCGTTGGCAAGATTTTTCCTTTTTCCTTATCATATGGAAGAACAGTAAAAACAAATTTATTTGGACTGCGTGACTTAATTACTGGCTAAAAATCTATTCTGCAAGCCACAGTTCGACATGTTTTGACTGCAAACATGTTTTTGCACAGGAAATCACTGGTCTGGACACAAATTGATTAGCCTAAATGTTCATCAGAGTACACAAAGACCAAAAGATCTGTCATTCTTAGCCGGTCACATCAGCAGCTCTCAGGGAAGAGTAGATCAGAAATGGCTCAGGGTCAGAAACGGGAGCCAGCTGGCTGGTGGACGAGGTCTCAGGCAACCATTTATTTTGTTCCGTCCTTTAGAGCTTTTAGCATGAAAGCAGTGAGTAGCACAATGAGATGCAGTAAAATCCAAGTCTAGTTCAGTACCCACAGGGTAAGTTCATCACTATATTTGGTTAATGTTTTACGTAGAGCACTGCGGAGCAAAGGAAGCGCTGGGAATATTGTGTAATAATGAAATAATAATGATTACACATATGTCTTTCTTTAGTTTTGTGTCGATCGTTTTACAGCTGGATATAAAATGGTCAATTCATTTTCATTGTGGTCTAATGTGATTTGTTACTTACTATATAATTACTATGTAGTAGCTCTTTGAAAGGATCATGGTGTTCTGCTGTTTAACAGGTAAACTTGAAGCAGGGGGAATGTGAGGCTAACTTACTCACTGTAAAATTGCAAGAGGATCATAGTGGGTGGGCTGTTTCCCAGATGCAGTTTTATTCCCACCCAGAAGAGATTAACTAACCAAAAACCTTTCTATATAGAGGCACCAGAGAGCTGCTCAGGATAGTGCGGTTTCCCATGGCAACAATATCAGTGCTTCCAAAGACAAACACAGAAATACAATATTCAGTTGGAATAATGGGGAAAATAGACACTCATATATATAATAGACACTTAAGAGACTCTGAAGAGAGTGTTGTGTAGAAAATGTCAATATTACCCAGGCTGTCTGATTTGGCTGTGCTGATGTCATTTCATCATTGTTTGCGTGATTTCTTGCATATATCAGGAACAGTAAGTGTTTTCCTCTCTTATGTCAAATAAACACAATGTAAAGTGGGCAAAGAACTGTGATGTATAAGTCATAGAATGGGCGAGAACAGCAGCATGAATTTGAGCAATTATGTGTAACTACATGGTCAGCAATATTTTTGAAACCACTGATAGCTTTTACTTTAACAGCTAAGTATAAATAGCAGTGCACAGAATAAATAGCAGATTGGACCATGTACGATTGTGCTGCCATATTGACCAAAGGATTAGAGCCAAGGTGGTTGGTTGGAGAAGTCAAGCAGAGGGCAGCTGCTTTGTGAAACAAAAGGCAGTGCGTTTGTGCCCTCAACAGGATGGAGGTAGTCTAAAAATAAAGTAGAGGAATAAGGCCTTTAATCAGAGAGGTTCCTCTCTGTCTGAGCTGCTTCTCTGCTCCACTCCCCGGCCTCCTCCCAGGAGATGGTCATCTCATCGGCCGTCTCTCCACAGATTTCATATCCAAACAGAATCACATTAGCGGTCTAGCTCTGCATAAATGTATCTGTTTAATTCAAGAGCACTGAGAAAGCAGCATCTCCTCTGCCTGTTCACCATGTATCCCAAGTCATACTTGAAGCTCCTCACCCCCTGTCAAACAAGGGGAGTGAAAAAATACTTTTTGTTTTTATTTGATTTTGTAAATAGTTGGGTATGTTTTCAGTGACTGTGGAGTGACGACCACAAAGATCATCAGTTATTTCAGATCCACAGGATGCCAAAATTTTAATTATCCTATCTTTAAATTTCTTTAAAACTACCGGTAATGTAGTTGTGACAGTGCGATTATATTAAGTGTGTGTATTTATGCAGCAGAAACTGTGCCGACTGTTGCTCAAACATAAGAAAATAGCTTGTTAATACAGGAGATCCCATGAGTCTGGATCCCCATAGTCAATCACACACACCAAACTGAGATGGCTCTCTGGACCTGTCCGTGATACTTCCTAATCTCTCGCCCAGTGCATGCTGGGAAGGCCATAAGAAAAATGGGAGTCATTGATGCAAACACTTCTCAGAGGACGAACACTTTGTATTTCATGAAACAATTCACTTCTCTAATTCTCAATAATGGCAGCCATGTGACACTAGAGTGTGGTTTCGTATAGCCAACCCTCATGGAGATTGTCGATGTAAATTATTCAAACTGACTTGAGTGTCTGTGTTGGAATGTGCTCTTCTTAGCTGTGGCTTGTCTGTAATGCATAGTCACTCCCTACATTAACAGGATTTCAGCCTTCGGAACACACCAGAATGCTTCTTGCCAACCCGCTTGTATTCAGTTAGATGAAAGCGAAAGTGAACTACTGTGATAAAGCAAGGATCACATTGTTCATGCAATATTTATGAAGGGCTGAAAAGTGATCTTTATTCCCATCTCTCAGACACCAATATCTTCCAAATTAAAGTTACTGATAAGTTTGGATGACAGACTATTGCCACTGATGTCTTATTAAAGATATCAAGATGGATGCATAAAATGAAGTCTTTAATAACGTTGTCGTAGTCTTCCAAGTTAGATGCTAAACTGATGTTAGTTACTTCCATGTAGTTACAATGTACATTATTGATTTATATATTTTCATTTTTAAATATGAGTCATTTTTTTCTTTTGTTGCGAATGTCTCTTATAGATTACTTTTTGCTTGCTACTGAAAGTAAAGTAAGTAAAATCCAGAGAGGTATCCTATGGGAGTCCTATGGGAATCTACATTTGCTTCTAACATCTTGTTCTAATGGTCCTCCCTCTGACTCTTGGGTAACCTCTTCATGTATTGTGCAGCATGGCTTGCCCACTTGGCGCTCGATTACTTAGTCCGATGTGACTGTGCAGGCATCATTTATTAATGCTAGCTGAGGAAGATCAGTTTCGCTGTCCACCAGTGGCTGGACCTTTTCAGCCCCTCTGTAAGTTGGACTGCTGCGACTCAGTGGCATAATGCAGCTCCCTCCTGCAGACAAAAGAAATCAAAGATCACAGTATCTATGGCTGTGCCGTTAATACAGAGAAATTGTGGCTCAGAGGCAGAAAATGGATTTTGTGGATGGCACATATTTTGAAGGCACAACGTAAGTACAATATGTTTTACTATGTTGGAGACCTTTGGAAATCCTGGTGTAGTCCTGCAAAAATACTATAATTATAAAATAATATTCATATGCTACAATTCGTTGACCTTTCATACGTTACATGCCCTGAGTAAAATGTGAAAATCTGCGAAATCAAACACTGCTCGTGTTAACGTGGCTGTTAGCTTTATCCCACAAGCTGAAGTGGAGGGTACAAGTAGGACTCATCAATGAGGGCAACATGGCTCCAACAGTGTCAAACAGTATCCAGTTGTGTCCACACACATCATTTGAGCTGCAGGAAAAGTGTTCTAAATATACACCATCGAGGCCTGCTCCCAGCTAATGTACTGTAGGTCAAATAAATCCATATCCATGTGGAAACACTAATATCCCCCAAACACACCACTGTATTGGGAAAGAAATCAAATTGCTTCCTGTGTTCAGAGCCCAACTTCAAATGTAGTGCACCATTGTCAGCTACAGTGCATGTTCTTTTATGAATTATTAGTTAATGCATCCAGTAGGACTTAGGTTATGGTTAGTTGAGGTGTCTAGGTTAGTTAGGTTGAATTCTTTTGTAGCCAAGTGCCTAACTTTTGCACGGAATGGCTTTACAATATTTCCAACCTTTCACTCAGCTTATATATTGTGTTAAGTTGGCAATATTTTATTCATATCTCATGAAATGGGCACATGTGCCCATACAGCCAGACATGTTCGAGGGCACACACACTCATACAGCTACAAGCACACGGCACACAACTTATTATCGTCGGTACAGTAACTGGGAAAACATTTAGAGGGAAAGAAAGAGGGGCTTTGAATAATGTATGCGAAGAGCCCTGTTACACGGCAGACAAGCCTTTGAAGTGACATAACTTACTGCCACCGCTTTCATAGCATCACGAGTGTGCAGACACAAAGACTGAGATAAAGGGAAGACAAGGAGGGGGTTGCAGACAAAAAGACAGATGAAAACATTTGAACCACTTACAGTTCTCCTGAATACCTGCACTCCGCCAACTTGTAGCACAGGGAAAAGGCTATGCAGAATTGTGTTTTGCTGGTAAAATCAGCTGAAATTTAGATGTAGACATGCGCTGTCTTTCATAATAGACTACAATCAAATGTTTTGTGAACGGTGGCTATAGCTGGCTGTATTCTCTGATAAACTTTATCAAATCGTCTTGGCATTGAGCATATCAAATAACCACTTTATAAGAAAATCCTTCCGGGCTTCTTTTATAAAGAATGTGCTGACATCTAGAAATAAAACCAATTTCATGCCTCTCAAAGCACAAGAGTGAGGCATGACAACTCCGCCTGTGTGTGTAGCTCACGTAATTAATTTGATTTGTATTCACTGAGTGAACGGTGGCTATGGAACATTATTTATCACGCCGGAATCAGACATGGAATCTCTTATTGCTTGGGCTGAATCGATTCAACCCACGACTCATTTATTTCTGTTGTGATTTAATCATCTTAGATATTATACTGAAATTCTTGTTATCAACTGATTTTTCACATAACCTCGGAGCTTGATACTAAAGGTGTTATGCAAGTAGCTTTCAATGAAACCACACATTATGATATGAAGTTGATCTATGCTTCATTTCTCTTACCTTTCTTCCTCTGCAGCCACAGGACCAAATCCTCAGGCTGGCCGCCCCCTTCAGGGACCTGGAGTGCTTCACAGGGACCCCCCAATGGATGGGACATGGGCACCATTAGAGAGGGGCGTGACTGCTACATCAAGTAAGTGCCCTGTGTTTAAAGAAACAGAGGGGGAGCTTTCTCTGTCCCAGATGTTTCAGATGCTTTGCCAACCTGTGATTATTCCAGCCACGTCACTGCCTCCACACTGTCTCCATCTGTGCATTCAGAATACTGATTCTCTGTTCCCTCCACTGCTGCGCACACTCTGCTCCTGCCCACTCTCACTCTCTCTCACACTCTCACACACCCTCTATACTCCTCATGCAGTCTCCCAAATGCAGTAGAGGGCTTTTGAGAGAGAGTGTGTGTGTGTGTGTGTGTGTGCATGTACTCTGCCGCTGATGAAGACATTCACCTGTGCAGGGACTTGTTTTGATCTGTGAGTCTGCACGTTCCTCAGAGGACGCAGGGTTATAGTCTTATCAGCGTAATTGATCCTTCGTAATTGGCACTTCTGGATATCTGTACAGGCAGGTAATAAGAAACTCTCCACTGATTCTTTATATGTTTGTGTGCACATGTTCTAATGTAACAAGTGAGGGTTTGCTAGTTTCATCTGCTCTGTTGGGCCGGATTTTCCTCTGTTTTTTCACAGCCGAGATGTGCAATATGCATTCATACTAGATGTCAAAATATTGCTACCCTGTGCACACTAAATGCTTGCTCAATTTTTCTTCTTACTTTTCTTCAATACTGATTGTAATGTAACAATGTGCACAGTAGTTTCTGTGTTCTAGATGCATCTTTCAAATGTGAAAAAATCTATATATTTGCATGGTATATGGAATAGGAGGTGAGCACTTGTCACACATGGGTTACAGCATGAGAAGCGTGACGTCAGAGGAGTTATGTAAGAAGTAGGGAGCAGTGAAAGTGCTGGATGCAGAGTGTGTCTGGATGAGGCAGATCGTAGAGGCTGTTTTGGCTCCAGCTTTAGCTTTCTAAATTCAAAGAAGACTCATAAATAATCAAATGTCCTTTGTGCGACTGTCTGTGGCCATCTGAGTTTGTCAAGGCTACAGGGTGCTGATACTCAATTGTATTTCTCAGTTGAACACATGTCTAGTCTGCGTGACAGGAGCACATGAATAAAGCAGTAGCCATTTCATATTTACAGTGTGAAACACAGTATTTAACATACTGTACATGTAATGTAGTTTAGAGGCTGCTGTGACTATATTCTGGAGGGCTGTTCAACACAGTGGATCAATATCATTGGAAAAACAACAGACTTAAGAGAGACTTTTTGTTAGAGGCCGAGCGTGAGATGGCAAGATGGTAATTTATTTTCACAGTACACAAAGTAAAGTAAACTGTGGTTCCATCAGTACTTAAATTGACTTTATCAAAATGTTTAGCACATTTTATAGACAAAGCTAGATTTCCATTTTGGAGGTTAGAAGAAAATTCACAGCAGCCAGTCCCCTAAAAGGAGGCGTGACACAGCAAAACATATGCCAATAAAAAACGTCTGTGATTGCATAATTTTAAAAAAAGGTTGTGTTCCGGGCAGGACAAATATAGCCAACAAGTTGTGAGCTGTGTCAAAGCAGCCTTTTAGAACAAGAGTAGCAGGATATTGCTTTTGGTAATGAGTCCACTAAGTCCAAAATATGTTTTATGAAAACAAGTGAGAAAATAGTCTTTATACTGTGACAGTCTGGCCAGCAGTTCTTTCTCCTCATTTCTGTTCATCTTGTTAACTGTATAGCTCACAGTGCGGCTTTGCATTGCTGTATAAAGGGTTGTGGGCACTAGCAGCTAATGAGTATGATTAGGGACTATTAGATGCATGGCTGTCTGCACAATGGGAATCCAGCCATGTTTAGCAGGTGGCCATGCAGGGGAGGAGACAGTACTCTTCCTGAATGCACAGGTCCATATGGTTTTGATTTGTGCACAATCTGCTGAGTGTGTCATCTGAGAGATAAAACTGACATACAAATCCAAACTAAATGTGTGTTAGAAGGACCTTCAGAATTGTAAAATGATAAAGTTCACTGTGCAGTGATTGTTGTTATCAGTTGTCTTATAATGATTGCCAAAACGCTTGTATTGTATTTAATCAGTATGAAACTAATTCCTTGTTGGGGTGACAAGGGTGAGGACAGAATGTGTCACTAAGAGGCATTAGAAGACATTATTATATTTAAAGAAATTGGGGGGAAATAAACAAAAGATTGATGCTTTCTGACTCAGATATTTTACAGATTCTTTGTGAAAACACTTTGATTGATTCAAACGCTTCTTGCATTTAAATGTTACAATTAAAAACGATGTGTAAAAAATGGTTACTAAATGCACCAATTAATAATCCATTTGATATTCTGGCCTCTAGCTTCTAAGTAACGGCTGGTGTGTGTTGTCCTGGTTATGCTGTCCCACATTGCCAGGTTGAGTATGGAAAATCCTGTGGGCGTGTTGTGAATATTTTGCACACAGACTAACAGTCCCTATAATATTATACTGACATCATATGAGTAATAAAGTAAAGTCAAAGGCAGTAGACTTTAAAGGGGCTATGCATAGTTTTTTAATTAAATGAATCACTTTTTTATTGTCGGTGTGTGACAGGGTTTTAACCTCACATAAAAATGAGCCATTCGCCGTCTTTCTCGGTCGACTCTTACGTATGCGTTTTTGAAAAGGTATCGGGTCCGATTTTCCGCGAAATCCATTGGTTTACATTGGCTGCGACGTTAACACGGCTAACACCAAAAAACGACCGGCTCCCAGCGCAACACAGACCCCCAACACAAACTCCACGCGAGGATAAAAAACAAAAAAAGGTTTTATCTGCTGAATCCCGTCAGGCCAAACAAGAATCAGATTGACGTCGGGGTAAAACACAGGCCAACATCGGAAAGGTGTTAGAGGCGCGCAGAGACCTCGCTTTGTTTTGGGCATAAAAACCCACCCAGAGTTGGCTTTCATCCTATTGGATAAGTAAGCTAAAACATTACTGCAAAGCATGTGAACTATATTGTGGTTTTTGTGCTTAGTTGGCTTAGCACAAAATCACAATGTATTTCACACGCTTTGCACTAAAGTATATGTGATGCAGCGGGGCAGCCAGTAAGATTATCATGGGTCTGGTGTTGTTTGCTTTGTAAAGTTCACTTTAGATTTATTGTCGTTGTACAATACTCAGCTTCTTTGCCAGTCTCAGTTGCTGTAGCTCACATGACCCACATAATATACAATGATGCATTCAGTACGTTACAGTAACGGTACTAATTATTATACTAAAGTGGCAACAATGTCATTTATAATATTCAATGTAGCACACTAACCATTTTCGTTATCATAGTTTTTACTATGTTGACTATGATGAGCCTCTCTGATGACAGATACACAAATAGTTACTGAAACAGCCGACATATCATGTCGTCTAAATGCAGTCAGTGTAGCGTTGGCATGCATCGTCTGTGTTCTGGTCGATATCCAGAGTGCTTGCGCATGAGTTCGTGCGCGCGCACGAGCCCACACTTGCAATGGTAGTGGTTGGAATATGAAACCTCACCGCTGGAGGCCACCGAAAACTACACACGGCCCCTTTCAATTCAAATCCTACCAGATGTGTTCTAAGTCCATGAATATTATAGGAATGTTATACAGGGCCTGAAATAATAAAGTTAATACACTGGTGCTTAGTTGTTATTTATTTATTTAGTCTTTAGTTTATGCAGTCCTGTTCAATAATACAACACCTGCCCTGCTGCTCTTATTACAATAATAACAATAACACATTTCAGAGCAAATTATTATTTTTTCACATGGAAATGGATTTTTGTTAAATAAGCCACCAAAGGAACCTAAACTTATTTGAACTTATGTGACACAAACATGTTTTCTTATTTTTCTGATGATGGAATGTTTCTCCTTATATGGCCTCAGGTAAGTATGGTACAGGGACAACCCACTCAGCTCATTATTTTTAATTACCGCAGGCTTTGCACATACTATTGCCAGTTGTTGTGCCCATACTACCGTACCACACCGCGGTGAAACTAAAGGCTTCTGTGTTTATTTGAGCTACTCATTTTTAAATTGGTGCACAAATGGGTTTAAAATGTAACTCTTTGTTACTCTATTTTACTGATGTGTCTTCCTCTCATATACCGTCTCACAATTTTCTGCCCAGTTTTGTCCGTGCTTTCAGGATGCCTCTCTGTAATATTTTTTCACCTGTAATTTTAAGTGAGGTTCAATGGGTGCATGTATATATTTAAATCACTTAGTGTGTGTGTGTGTGTGTGTGTGGGTGGGTGGGTGTGAGAAAGACTACTGTGCATTTTTGGTGCACAGTAGTAAGCATAAAGACTACCTTTATGCAGTGTGTCAAGTATCCACATTTTTTTCAATGAAAATTTAATTTGAGAACTTGGTTTCTAAAGAAAGGTTTGCCCAGTTTGTATAAACAGTATAAAGTCAAATTAAGAAATCCATCCCACTCAACAAAAAAATGTGTATGCAAGAAAGAGAGAAGATGCTGTTTTTATCTTTTGATAACACTGTAATGCAGATATATTACCAAACCCACCACTGAAAGACTTGGGACTATTTCACTTTTAATTGAAACAAAAAAGATAATATCTTGATTGCAAATACATATATTATGGCCTCTGCATAATACTCACGCAGTACATAATTATATTAGCTTATATTATTGTTTAAATTGAATCAGTAGCAAATTACTTTGAGGCATTTGTTTAATTAATCACCAGCATCCGTGTGCCAGCGGGTCAGATTTTGCACAATATCTGCTGGATTCTTTTATAACACAAAGACAGTTTACAGTTAAAAAAAAGACAAGCTTTTCCATGATGTTTTTGCTATACCTTTTACATAATACACATCTTTAGTCTTATTACAAGTTACCTTTTGTAATTGTTATAAAGCATGCAGAGCAAAACAAGGGAGTGGGAGGAGGGATAAGAACATGTCCTTGTAATGGGAAGCAGTCGGATTTATGTAAAATGTCTTGATTTTGAGAAACCTTCAAGAAGTAATAGCGCTTCTAATTAAAGAGAATACCAGCTCGAGGGGATGGCAAATCATGTTGTTGATCTATCTTCTGTAGATTATTGTAGCTCAGCCTATTAAACAGCAGACTCTTGTTGAGCTTGAATAGAAAGCAGTGGCTTGAATTTTATCTGGAACTAAAAGATGAGGCCGCGTGGTTAATTTAGAGCATCTTTATACTAAATTGTAGAATAAGTTTTGGGGGTTCATTTTAAGGCTCAGCAAAGTCTGTTCCAAAATGTAGCTATGTGCTGCAGACCTCTTAACCCCACTGCAAACAATAAAGGCCCTATTTTACTAGAATTGGCCAGTAAAATCAATGTTTACAGACAAACTGTCGGGTCTGCAACACAAACACTTATCTTACTTTGTTTTATATTCTTTGCCTCGGATTAGGGTTACTTAAGGGCTGTGCATTGGATTTATACATATAAAATCTATATTTCAAGTCTTAGTTCTCTGTAAAGGTGAACGTTAGGTGAGGTTAACTTCTAGTTCAGGACTGATATTACTACAAAAAATAAAGGTTGAAAAAACTGGTAAACATTCTTCCCACCTCCTGTCATCTTTTGTTATTTGTTTAGCAGATGAATTTTACATCCTTATGAAAGATCACGTTTTTTTTCTTCTGGTTTATAGCTCTGGGAAAGATTTGTTGAATCCTCCTCCAAAATATCAGTTGACAATCACTTTTCTTAGAACAGCTTGCCCTTGTTTTCTCCTAGTATTGGGATTGCGATTGACATATCTCACTGTGTCTTTGTGTCATGAAAGATTAATTGTTAGTATTTAGTGGTGAATAGTACATGTGTCAAGAATAACTGTGAATTACACACTGTCTGCCCACGGCTTTAATTAACCAACATTGTTGGCACCATATGGAGCTGCTGCTGCTGCTGCTTTTGCAGCCAGAGAGAGTGGAGAAACACTGTAAAAGCTCTGGTTACGGAACATGGGAAAGCTACATACTGTTTGTGCCCAACTTTTGAGCTCAAGAAGCCAAAGAAATATTACCTGTGTTGCAAGGACGAAGAAAAATTGATCAGGACTCCAGCAAAGGGTCAAATAAGGTTCAAACTGTACAGTATTGTTTTGCAGCCACCTACTGATGGCAGGCTTTTTACAGCCATCCAGATAGCAAATCTCAAAATCAGGCAGTCAGGAGGTTTCAACAGCATGCCACTCCACATCGTACCTGTCCTGCATTTCTACTAGTGTGGCAAGGCAAAAGCCTCTTCTGTAACACAGAACAGTGTGAGTACTACAGAAATCTGTAACTGCCTCTTGGTAAAGCACACAGTGGATATCTGCAATGTGAGAATACAAACAGTGGAGCTTGATTACCATCGCCCACCAGTTCTATTTTTGCAGTATTGCACTAGCTCCTTATTTCAAAACAATACCTGGCCTCCTGTCTTCAAACATTTTTCTTCATCTACATCTTCTTCACGCAATCATTTTCTATACAGTTAGTAGTTACATGTATTGCTGTCCGCGTAAACAGCTTTTTCCCATCTGAGTTGCAGTTGTTAGACTGATTGTTTCTTTTTAGTGGTTGTATTAGTTCAGCCTGAATACTTTGAAACTAGAGCTGCAACTAACGATTATTTTCTATTTCAATTCTCGATTAATCTGCGCATTATTTTCTCAATTAATCATTTGGTGTAAAACAAACTGTCAGAAAATTGTCAAGAAATACCCATCACAAGTTCCCAGAGCCTATTCTGAAGCCTCCAAATGTCTTGATTTGTTCGAACAGTCCAAAACCTAAAGAGATCCAATTTACAACAATATATAAAACACAGATAAGCAGCAAATCCTCACTGCGAAGAAGCTCTAACCAGAGAATGTATGGAGTTTTTGCCTAAAACTTTACTGAAATAATGAATCAAGTATCAAAATAGTTGCTGAAAAAATTTCTGTGGATCAACTTATCGAGTAATCAACCAATCGTTTCAGCTGCAGTCGGCATTATTGCATATTTAGGACCATGAATACTCCAAATTCCAATTTATATCTAATTGTTCTTTATATGTCTCCAACAGTTTACTTGTATCAATATTTAAAATCAAATCTGTGGTTCGTGTGGTGCAATAAATACATTTTCAATACAGCAAACACTAGTATTGCCATAGAATATGCCTTACATTTCCATTTTAAAATTCTTATAATATTGAAATTTATGAAAGTGTACAATTCAACATTTCTTTTTTTGCTGCTACACTACGGTGGTTGCACAACACTGCATACAAAAGCAGTGGTTCACAATGCAAGAAAAACAAGCAGTAGTGAAACAACAACATTTTACTATTCCCGCAGCCACGTCTCCCAGAGCAGCTCCCTGGAGGAGGTTCGTCTGGACGGGGACAAGTTTGTGACTCCAACGCCCCGGAAGGTGGAGATGAGACGAGACCCAGTGCTTGGCTTTGGATTTGTGGCAGGCAGCGAGAAACCTGTGGTGGTCCGCTCAGTTACACCAGGTAAAGTGCCCCAGCTGCACAGCGAGCTCTAATACAACAGTGACTCATTCGATCCACTGCCATTATCAACACATTCCCCGAAGGAGATGAAATCCTCCTAATATGTAGCTGGAAAGGAGAGAGGAAAACCCACTTAGGCTGTAGTTTACGTCGATGATTCATTGATTTTAACAGCGCTCAATGAGTAAGCATTCATTAGTGCCTTGAGCCGCAAGACAAGAAACCAAGAAAATCAAGAAAAATAGCATGACTGTGCACAGTTTGTACCACTTAACTCTTGTGTGGCGTGTGTTGGCAGGGGGTCCATCAGAAGGCAAGCTGATCCCAGGGGACGAGATCATGATGATTAATGATGAGCCAGTCAGTTCAGCACCCAGGGAGAGGGTTATTGACCTTGTCAGGTATGACGACACACTAAGGTGAGATGCCATTTGCCTGCTGTTAAACCTGTTGTTGATAATCGTATAGTGCCTATAAAGGTATTCACCCTTGTTGGAAGTTTTCATGGTTTATTGTCTTACAACATTGAATCAAAGTAGATTTAATGTGGGGTTTTGTTACCCTGATCAACAGAAAATAGACTTAAGAGAAAATGGATACATAACTATTCACCCACTTTAACAGGACACACATAAATCACCAATGGTGTAGCCAATTAGTTTTAGAAGTCACATAATTAGTTAAATGGAGATCATCTGTGTGTAGTCAAGAGGTTTCGATTGATTGTAGTATAAATACATCTGTGTCTGGACTTACAACAACCATTTAAGTTGACAAGCAGTATTATTATTTATATATCATTATTTAGGATGTGTAATAAGTGAAAATAAGCAACAGATATATAAAGACAATTTTATTTTGTTACTCAATCATGTGAAATCTTACTTAATTAAATGGAAATCCCATAAACTTTACAGAAAGAAATAATCTATTGACATTGACAGAACTTTGAAATGACAAAGTTCCTATTTCTATTTTCTATAATACCAATTACTTCCATTCTTTAAAAAAGCATATTATATATTATTACAGACTTTATATGGGGGGTAAAAAATCATAGAATTAAAAGGAAGGTTTTACATCTTCCAAAGTTGGAGGGGGGATTTAATGTGCCACATCTAGAATTATATCATCATGCCACATCAAGCATTTCACCTAGGCCATATACTGTAGCTAGACACAATAGAACAGCAGTGGATTTAAGGTTCAACCTCTTTTCATATATATTTTCAAAGGATAAAAACATACATTCTATCAAGTTCATTGTAAAAAATGTAGCAGCAACTTGGAGAAACATGGAGTATTTTGAGTGAGCTGATATCAATAAAAAATACTTCTTTATGGAACAATCCTTGTATAGCTCTTCAAAACATACCATTAAGCTGGTTTTACATGGAGGGATAGAGAGATAGAAACTGATTTAATGAATGGAATCAAATGTATTCCTTGGAATAATCTGCAAAACAAATTCGGTCTGTTCAGGCAGAATATTTCAAGTATACGCAACTCAGAAGTCTAATCCAAACGTTTGATTTACATTCACTTGGACAGCAGAGCCATTTGGAGGAAATTATATTTGATTTAGAAACAGATAATAAATTAAAAGGTAAAGTTTACAGAAACCTGTCATATTCTGTAGACACGTTGTTGCTATCTACAACACATTGGAACCAAGATTTAACGAGTAACTGATATCAAATTAAGGTGGAGGGAATGCTGGAATTTAATGAGAGATATTACGGTTCAATGAAACTTTGCTTGTTTAATTGAAATATAAAATATTGTAAAGAATCTACTGTACAAGAAATAAAGTTAATAAATATAATAAAGAAATATATCAGGGAGCTGTCTTTATGGTACAATGTTTAATTTCTGGCCACATGCTCCAAACAAAAAGGGGGCAGCATTTCAGCCAACTACTAACCAGAAGCAGGGCAGAATACGCAAAATTCAACCAAACTGCTGAAAGCCAGTCAAAATAACACTCCTATCATATTATCTTCTCTATATCTCTACTGCCCTCCACTCAGTCTTCACACACCTTGAGAACAACAATGTCTACATCAGAATGCTGTTTGTTGATTTCAGCTTCAACACAATCTTCCCCATGAAACACCCTGGGCTTGAGTACCACTCTCTGTAATTGGATATTGGACTTCCTTACAAACAGACCCCAGACAGTTCGGACTGGCAGTCACACCTCCTCCGCTCTAGTGCTCAACACCGGAGCCTTCCAGGACTGTGTGCTCAGCACCCTCCTGTTCATGCTGTACACCCATGACTGCAGTCCCCAAACAGATACACAGCTCGGTTCTGAAGTTTGCGGCGACACCACCAGAATCGGCCTGATTACAAACAACGATGGGACTTCATATCGGGAGGAAATCAACAATCTTGAAGAGTGGGGCACAGAGAACAATCTACTGCTGAATGTCAGCAAAACCAAGGAGCTGATGTCTGACTTTTAGGTTCCTGGGAATCAGCATCACAGAGAACCTGACATGGTCCTCTCACATCTCCACCCTGGTCAAGAAAGCTCAGGAACAGCTGTATTTCTTAAGGAAACTTAAGAGTTTAAATTCCTGTGCCTAGTTCTTGTTAACTTTTACAGAGGAGCAATAGAAAGCATCCTGACTGGAAACATCACAAACTAGCATGGGATGTGCATGGCCCAGGACCGGAGGGCTGTGCAGTGGGTGATTAAAACTGCTCAGAAGGTACCAACCTACCGAGCATCAGTGATATCGGTGAGGTGAGATGTCTGCGCAGAGCCCAAAGGATACTAAAGGACAGTAAAATCTTATAACAATAAATAAATAAATACACCTGTATCTGGAAGGTCCAACTTTTGGTGAGTCAGTATTGTAAAGTACACCATGATAACAAACGACCACTCCAAGCAACTCAGTAGGGGATGGATACAAGAACATGTCAGTGTCAAAAGGACCATTAAATCCCCTAAACATAAAAACTCCAAAGGGAGTTGAATACTTTATATAGGTACTTGCTATATAGTTAAACAACTTGTTCTCACAGTTTACTGTTTATGGACATAATGTAGATGGCCCCAGATTTGCAAAAATACCTCAGAATAAGAAATCACTGGAATTAGTCCATCACTGTCTTTTTATAATTTTATTTTGACGTGAACATTTTTGTAGAAACCTGCTCCATTCACCGTGATTTAGCTGTATGCTGGTGTTGATGTTTTTTCATGTGTTTCATTAGATTAATATCGCTGTCACAGCTGAGTGGCTGGCGTTGCTGGCGTTTGGTCCTCGTATGACCCGTGTGTCAGTCTGTAAATAGCACATTAGTTCAGAGTGGCCTATGTGGCCACTCCTCCACAGCTCCTGTGGCCTTGAATGGGCTCCGTCTCTGCAGTAAAACTCTGCACTATGGAGGCCACCATGATTTCTCAAAAATAATAACTGGTTCCAAGAAAGTTTAAACATTTCCAGGAACCACAATGTTTTGTTTATATTATTTTGTTTCAATCTTTTATTACAAATTAATCTTTAATTAAAACATTTTCTTTGTGTCTTGCAGGAGCTGCAAGGAGTCCATATTGCTGACCGTTATTCAGCCATACCCAGTAAGTTTCTCCATCTTCTATGAATTAAATCAAACACAAACCAAGGCTACTTGTGTGTTTTGAGCTGATTGTTTTGTTGACTATGAAAGCAAGTCATTAATCATGCCATATGTTTGTGCTGGCACTGTATCAGTAATGCCTTAGCTAAGTGTTAGAGCCCCGCTAACTCAAAGGGAGTCTAATTACTGCAGTCTATCCAAGTCTTCTCATGTTATAGCGTCAGATCTTTGCAAGACCTCAGATGAACCTGCCACATCAACATTTACTAGAGTCATGGAGCACCAGATGGTGGTGAACACACAGTGCCGGGAGCATATATTCGGCCTTTGTTTACAGTTCACATAATAAGACAGTGGAAATGGAATACTTGAATTGCCTCCAAAAATAGACCAAATCATCACTGCGTGCTCACGGAAAACAACATATATGCTGTTTCTTGTGTGGCAGGAAACTTACGATGAAATCTGATAATTTACTGTAAACCTTGACAGTAATTATAGTGTTTTATTCCATGCTACATTTTCTAAAACTCAGAAATGTAATGTCTAAATACATCCATTCATCGTGCATTTCAATAAATCATTTTGTTCATTATCATACTGCTTCAGAGGCTCAGCATGACGAGCGCTGAGTCTTTAAAAAACAGCTTAACAAGCGACTAAACTTTAATAAGGATTTGATTTGCAGAAAAGAACATGGGTGTAGTATTCCACAATACTCAGAGGACCAAGCAGCTCTTATAATCCAGCCTGTAATTGCTTCCGTTTCTTTGCAGCCTCAATGTGAGGGTGTCCTCCTCCTATGCCGCTACACAGAGCCACGTTGATTGCATCAGAAATGGGAGGTTGTCGTGTTTCAAGAAGGGACCATGTCCTTGAATTGTGTGGAGCTGAAAAAAAATGCATGACTCATCTCTAGAGGAACTGATTCTGTCTTGTTTTTCTTCTTTCCCTCCAAAAGTCACCCAAATCGGCATTCATCAGCGCAGCCAAAAAGGCCAAGTTAAAGACTAACCCTGTTAAAGTACGCTTCGCCGAAGAGGTCATCATCAATGGCCAGGTCCCCGTAAGTCACAATGGACACTGATTCATTCTGTACACATCACGGTTCTGAACAAGAGACAACAGCAGCAGACCTGAACTCGAAAAGCTGAACTCTATAGAAGAGTGAAAATATTAGAAATCACTACCTGTATGCACCGCCTCGTGGGGCATTACTTTCATTACTATTATAGTACAGTGAAAATGAAATGAATTAATGTTGTGTGTTAAATCCATATAAAAATCGGAAACGACAAGTTTTGTTTTTTTCCGATGGTGTATGTGCCAGACTTTTTCTTGGCTGGGCGCAGTAACTTCCTGGAGTCTTGTTTTCACAATGAGATATAACGTGTAAATTAGTGAGCTTTAGAGGTGCTGGTAGGCGGATTGTGTTACCCACAGAGCCAGGCTAGCAGTTTTCCCTTGCTACAAGTCTCTATGCTAAGCTAAGCTACCATCTCCGGGCTGCAGCGTCATAATGACCATACAGATATGAGAGTGGTATCAATCCTCTCATCCCAACAAGAAAGAAAATTATTGTGTTTCCCAAAATGTGGAACTATTCCTTTTAATATTCCTTTAATCCTCAGAGTCACTTCCATATTGAGTTCTTGAATGTGCAATAATTATCTCCCAGGGGTCTTCTAATTACACAATTTTCAAATCCAACTCCCATGCACTTAAACTACAATATATAAACAACCTTCAATCAGACAAAGTGAGATTTGTTGATCAAATGATTTCTATTCCATCCTCAGGAAACGGTGAAGGACAACTCTCTTCTTTTTATGCCAAATGTTCTGAAGGTGTACCTAGAGAACGGGCAAACTAAATCATTTAAATTTGACAGCAACACGTCCATTAAGGTAGGTGCCTGAAAGAACCTTGCTTCACTATGAAATGCAGTTGCTCAATCCAAAATGATGTTAAGTTTAAATGCTGAATGTTATTCACAGTTGCACCGTACATAATAAAGTGCAAACTCCTCTCTTCACTATGGCCTTCAGAACCTCATCTAAACTCAAACAAAAAGCATTCTGAACTTAACAGTGGAGCAGGGAGACCTTGGTCAGCAACGCACTTTTCCTTCGTTTTGTATCTGTTGCAGTTGGAATTCAAATTGTATGCCGTCACGTTTTTGTGCGGTCCACCGTGAAAATGATTTATGGTTAAGGCACGGAGGTGAGCATGAGCAGGCTGCTGCATTTGCCCAGTTCTCAGATTGTATTAACTATGACTTTGTCTGTATGAAAGGACGTCATCCTGACCCTGCAAGAGAAGCTATCCATTAAGAGCATCGAGCACTTCTCTCTGATGCTGGAGCAAAGAGCTGAGGGATCTGCCAGCAAACTCATGCTCCTGCATGAGCAGGAGATGCTAACTCAGGTGAGACAGCTCTCTTGGGTGCCACTAAATAGGAGAGAGGCAGTTAAATAATAGACTTGATAGCAAAACAGAGGGACGATCCCAGCCTTGTCATCAATGTACAATAAAGTATTTTTTTATTCATACTGTAGTACAACAGCAAAACTACAGGCCCCTTGTCTCCTCTAACTAAAGGAATAGTTAGAGGAGATCAATACATATCCGAAATAGTCCCTCATGAAAACCACCACTTCTTGTTTTTACACTTTGTTTTTTGTATGAATTAAACAAAAGAGAAAAAATGTGTGATCTTTAGAGGTGCAATAGAAAAAACAACTGTTTCCAGTCTTTATGCTAAGCTAAGCTAAGCATCTCCTGGCTCCAGCTGCATATTTGACAGATATCTACCTCTCAGCAAGAAAGCGATAAGCTTATTTCCCAAAATGTCAAACTATTCCTTGATTCATTGTCAAAACTGTCCTGACAGACTTGATTTTAGTTCATTTCACATGTTGCGTGTAATGCACTGTCCCTTGTTATTAGACATTTTGCAGATGCGAACACTTGACTAATGGGACCCTCCTTATCTTCCAACTTGTGCTCTAGGTGACACAGAGGCCAGGGTCACACAAGATGAAGTGCTTTTTTCGCATCACTTTTGTCCCAAAGGATCCCGTGGACCTGCTTAGGAGAGACGCAGTAGCATTCGAGTACCTCTATGTTCAGGTGAATACCTGCAGATGCAGATAACACTTAACGCATGCAGTATAGTTTATGGTGAAAGTTTTTAAAGTATCACAGTATGCTGATCTGAAAACACCTCAGGATTATGATCTAGTCAACACTTCTGTAGACGCCTATAATAATGGCCTCAGCAAACACACGGTCGCTGTATGTGCGTTGTTGTCTTTCATGATAGGAAGAGTAACTGAAGTGTAACCTCCTCCTGTCCTCTCCCTCTCCGGCTCCTCCAGAGCTGTAATGATGTGGTATTGGAGAGATTTGGGTCAGAGCTGAAATACGACACGGCCCTCCATCTGGCTGCCCTGCAAATGTATATTCTAACCATCAATACCAAGCAGTCCCAGAAAGTTTCCCTCAAGTATATTGAGTAAGTAGATTGGATTTCACACTGCACCATGACGGCTGGAATCTAACTATAAAGTCATTTTGTTGTTTCTGATGACATATTGCAGCTGTAGAGGATACTACTAAGCCCAGAACACAATAATGATCTCACTAGTTCTACTGCAATGCCAGAAGATACATGCCTGCTGGTTAGTTAAAGATTCTAAATGTACCCTGTCAGTTAATTAGTGCACCACCTCTGGCTGAAGTAAATCAATCACAGGTCATGAACGGGTACTTGACTGTTTTTCGTAGTGACTGAGTGACCTTCTCTAATCTTTATGAATTGTTCGTCTGCAGGAAGGAGTGGGGTCTGGCGTTGTTCCTGCCGCCTGCAGTGCTGTCTAGCATGAAAGAGAAGAACATCAAAAAAGCCCTCACTCACATCCTGAAAACCAACCAGAACCTGGTGCCGCCTGGTAAAAAGGTAGAGTGTGCTGTCTTTTCCTTATTCTCTCTCCATCTCTCTCTCTTTGCCTTGCACTACATCTGAAAAGACTCTTGACTACCACCTAGTGGAGTGTAACGTTTCAAAATAATGGTGCTGGTTGGTTGCTTGCACAAATAATGTTGCACCTTTTTTAAACTCAATTGTACATTACATTCTGCTGTGAATACCACATTTAAATTATTTCTGCTTGTATCTTATGCTATGTCTCTTATTTCCTCCCCATTCCAGCTGACAGCCTTGCAGGCAAAGGTCCACTATCTGAAGTATCTCAGTGATTTGAGGCTGTATGGAGGACGGGTGTTTAAATCCATACTAATTGTGAGTGAAACCATCTCGCTACCTCACATTATATGCAGCCAGTATGTAAAACATAAACACAAGCCAGGTCACATGGTATTCATCTGCATGCAAAAATGTGCTGACTCTCTCTTCCTTTTTACAGCAAGGCGAGAAGCACACAGAAGTGACGCTGCTGGTGGGGCCCAAATATGGCATCAGCCATGTGATTAACACCAAAACAAACCTGGTGGCACTTCTGGCTGATTTTAGTCATGTCAACCGCATTGAGATGTATACAGAAGATGAGAACAGGGTTAGAGTGGAACTACATGTTCTGGACGTAAAGGTTAATAAACCTCTGCTTTTGTAAAATTAAAGCATGTGCTGACTGGTTTTGTGAATATTTTCTATGGTCTTACCTTAACAACACAAAGTCCTTTCAGTAGTCATTATTACCTTACTCTACATCCCTGCTCTCCCATTTATTTTGCGCTCATTGTCATTTGCTTATCTGCCTTTTTCACAGCCCATCACTCTCTTAATGGAGTCTGTTGATGCAATGAATCTGGCCTGTTTGACTGCTGGCTACTACAGATTACTGGTGGACTCTCGGCGCTCCATCTTCAATGTGGCCAAAAACACAGACAGTATCGAAACAAGTACGTCTGATATGATCACAAGATGATTCATCAAAATGTGTTGTGTTAAAATAGATCTGTTACATTTTTTTGGTTCCTCTTTGCAGGCCATACAGCAAGACTAAAGCAGAACTACCAGGCCATCGAGTGCACATACAGCACACCCCATAAAGGATGTGAAGACAGAAAAAACCAGAGGTACAGCCAAGATTATTCTGACCAGGAGTGTGAATATCTCGACCATGGGAGATATGAAGGCCAACCAGTCTACATAACTGAGATCCACCAGGCCCAGCACTCAATGCACATGACAGAGAGAGCCGAGTGCTGCAGAATCCCCTGCTCCCAAACTTACCTCAACGTCCCAAGGCCCAAACCCCAAGACTCCTCCAGGAGTGCAAAGGTCTCCTTCATATTTGGAGATCCTCCCTTAGACAGTGTAAACCCCCAAAATCTGGGCTACCAGAGACTGATGGATGATGGCCCAGAGATTCTAGACAATCACAGCCCCATGTATAGGCGTCTTGAGGAGGACTACAAGATGATGGATGCCATAGAAGATGGGGACGGGTATCATTACTCCACCAAAATCTTTGGTCCTACTGAATGCATCGAGGAGCCACTGCTGCACGATATCTGCTACGCAGAGACAACAGATGATGCAGAGGATGAGGATGACATCAGCTGTGAGGAGGACATGGTGATGAGTGACATTGACAAGCCTGTGTTACTCTCGCTCTCAGGGTCCAGCGATGACATCATTGACTTGACCTCCCTCCCTCCCCCACCGGAGGGTAATGACGAGGAGGACAATGACGTACTACTGCACTCTCTTAACCTGGCCATCGCTGCTCCCCCTCCCGGCTTCAGGGACAGCTCTGACGAGGAGGAGCAGCAGGGGGCCGGGACTCGGGCCCAGGGGGCCTGCAATGATATCCCAGTGTCTCTCATAGATTCAGTGCCCACCCACAGAGCAGAGGGCCACGGGGAGCCTCTAAACGATGCAGTGGTGTCCACCTTACAGGCACTCGAAGCCCTCGCTGCATCTGAGGAACAGAGTCCAGCACAGTCAGAGAGTAGCACAGGTTCTCCTTACACTATTGTAACGTTCATTCATTAACACCACACATGTTCCAGCCATTCACTTTTGATTTTTTGTTGTTGTTTTTTTCAATAAAGCCCATTTTATTCTATGTTTCCATTTGTGTGAGTATTTCTTCATTCATTTGAGCATACAAACAGTGGTGGTCATTACAGCATCATTCATTTTGCCAAGATTTGATGTTGTTCTGTGGATCATTTTTTGTTTTTGATGTTTGTTGCTACTACAGAACAAATGTACATTATTGTCAGTGTTATTCCAAAGTAATCATTCACTCCTTTTCTCCCCTACATGCTGAATCACATCATCATTACCATTAACTGTATTTGATTCTAATCTGTGATATATTTCATGTGTTAATGAGATGTTTGTCTTTCTGTGGTACACAGGTGTAGAAATATCACGAGCATTTAGTCCTGATTCCTCTGATTCTGGAAACGAGACTAATTCCTCTGAGGTGACAGAGAGCTCCGAGCTGGCCACTGCTCAGAGACACTCAGAGAACCACCTGAGGCTGCATGCAGCCATGACAGAAGGATTCCACGCCGTGAATGAGGAAAAGACAGAGGTCAATGCACCCGGAGATGGTGGCGCGGGAGCTATGCATTACAATCCCCAGGAGCATCAGGAGGAGGAGGCGAAATCATCTGCCGTCGCCTCCTCACAGATTTTTCACTCAGATGGCGGTGAGATGGAGCCAGAGACGATGGAAATAAAATCAGTCACTGAATACTTCACTAAGATGCACATGGGCTCAGTAATGAGCAGGCAGAGAGGAAAGCAGAGAGAGGCAGGGTGCAGAATCCAAGGAGATACCTGTGAATCCTCCGACAGATCTCACATGACTTCTCAAGACTCTGCGAAAGATGAGCCCCCTCATCTTGTTGGGAAGTATAACGCTTTCACTGTGAGAGATTCCTATTACATGAATCAACTTGATCTGGGGCGAACTCACTTTAAAGACAGGCATCAAAAATGGCAGCAGAGAGTGCCCGGAAACAAAATGGCAGAAAATCTCCCTCCAGAATGTGTGAATGACTCACAGGCTTCCCACGCAGACAGGTTGACAGTAAAGGGAGAGAAACAGGACTCAGATGAAAGAAGCCAGCAGTTCAATGCCCATCTCCGCTCACCCTCCAAAGGGCCCGTCCCTGCAGAGGGGGATGCCACTTCACAGGATAATGAGCAGCAGCAAATAAAGAGTCCACCGTCAGAGCAAGAAGTGACACGGTTATATGAATACCACGTGAGCAAGCGCATGTCATCCATACAGAGTGAAGGCGTTCATTCGCTCCAAAGCTCACAATGTTCCTCTATAGACGCCGGTTGTAGCACAGGCAGCAGCAGCTGTGTCACTCCCATGGATTCTCCTCTTTGTGCCACGGACAATATGCATGTACTGTCAGAGTCCTCGCTCAAGGGGCTGAGTTATGTAACTGCTGAGGAGAAAGCTTATGGGCCCCCAGGTCAGGGGAGGGCTGGCCATCCCATGGACCCCACCCTGCTGAGGAAGATCCATGCCGCTACCAGTGCTGAGCCTGGGTTCGGGATTACACGGGACGGCAGTCACAGAATGCCCAAGATAAAAGAAACCACAGGTAAAACTAAACAGGAGGGTGCACTCTCTTATCTATGTCTGTGTAAATGTCCCATTTGTTCCTTTCATGCACACTCACTCAGTGCAGGAAAATAAGGGCAGGAATATATTTTAAATGGTCAGGTCACACAAATTACAAAAACACACATTTTCTCCTCCACCTCGTGGTATCTAGCCATGCAGATAGTTTTGGTTTTATTTTCCCAGATTTTGAAATATCTTTCCCTGAGATTTCAGCCTCCCTCTAATACAATATAGGTAAATTGAATTTAATTTGTGGTGCTCACAGCAAAGAATAAATGCATTCCGGCTTCAAATAATCTGCATACCTCACCGTCAATGGTTTCCATTGGAAACCATTTTTACTGAAAAACAAGACCAAGAGTCTACAGCCGTGCTGGCAGCTCGAGGCTGTGCTTAGGCACAGCAGTGCTTTGACCTAAATGCTAATTAACATACTGATGTTAAGCAGGTGTAATGTTTACCAAGTTCACCTTAGTTTAGCGTGTTAGCATGCTAAGATATGTAAATTGAACTAAACACAGTACAGCTGAGGGTGATGATAATGTCATTAATTTCTGCAGGTATTTGTTTATAAACTCAAATATTGAACAAATTATAATTTTTACCTGCTGGTAGAGAAAACGTAAGGGGATCACCAAAGTGATCAGGATTCATCCTCTGGGGACAATGAATGTCTGCACAAAATGTTATGGCGATCTATTTAGTAGCTGAGAGTTACAGGGGCACAGTTTATGGAAAGAGAGACTGATGTTGATTATTGATGACAGTTTTTATTGCTGTGAGTACAACAAATGAAATTTCATTCATTCATTGAAATCTCAGATATTGATAACCTCGGCAAATAAAATCAGCATGGCTAAATACAATGGAGAAAAAAATTAGTTTTGTGATTTGTGTTGACTGAACCTTTAGTACAGTGGCTCTAAACCTGCGGGTCGGGCCCCCTAGGAGTCCCAAGATAAATCTGAAGGGTCAAAAGACGATTAAAAATCTTTATATTTCTGTTTCAGACACTTCTTTCCTTTTTTCTTGAAAATACCAAAACACCTTCACCTCCTCAATCCTCTAAAAATCCTTAAAATAAAACAATCCATGACAATATGTTGCAAGAAGATGTTTTAAGGGGTGATGAGCAAAAAACGTGATTTCTTAAAATGTCCCTTTATTGTCTTTTCATCCATTAGATCCTTTAAGAATTAAGACAATCTTGCCCTGAGAGGCAAGTGAGAGAAAAAAACATTTCTGGTAATCCATTTGCTTAGTCTGATATACATTGTTTTTTCACGTGTGTTGGAGTGAAAAAAGGTTCTGCCAGGATAATCTTTCTAAGTTCCTTTAAAGAAAAAAAATCATCTGTGAAACAGGTGGGGAAAAAATGTTTGGCTAGGTGAAAAGAAAAGGTTTTGCCAGGATCATTCTTTAAAGTTACTTTTTTTTTTTCATCAAACAGCTAAATATTTTAGTGTTGTTGTAATACTAATTTTGGCCACAAGAGGCTGAGGTGCACCCCTACCCCGTGTTCTAAATAGGACTAACAGCATCCATGTTTTCTTCCAGGTAAAGCGCTGATTAAATACATTTCTAGCCAAAAGAAATACATGACAGTAATGTTCATAACTTGTACATATTATGTACCTTGTGTTTAGAGTGCATGGTAAAATTTAAACTCAATTCAGGAAAAGATGCATATCATCATTTCAGATTTGTGTTTGTGTTATTATTAACACAGATGAATATGTGCTGTCAGGGAGATGCTTAACAGTTCTCTTTGTTTTCCTACTACCCCTAGTGTAGCTTGCACACAGCTGAAGAAGGTTGGGGAAGAGTCATCTTTAGCTCTCTATAATGAGATCAGTACCACCACCACAACCATGTCACCATCATCATTAAGAAGTAGCACAGAGCCCACTGGGCTAACACAGGCCAGCCCCGAGCTCGACCCACACGCCCTGGCTTTCCCCTCAAGCGGATCTTCATGTGACCCTACAACAGGCAGCCTCAGGAAGCCACGCAGGGTCCGGATGCTCAGGAGGAGCTGGAGCACCATTATGCCAGGTCACAGAAGCTTAGAAGCACTGTTCGAAAAGACCAAAGCCACACTTACAGGGAAGAGTGGTGGTCAGAATTTCCAGTCTCAACAGCCCCCAAAAGTACAGAGAATATTCTCTGCCAAAACCTTGCCCAAGAGCTTGTCCCAGGGTTCAGTCACCTCTAATTCATCTGGTGGTCGGCTGCTAAGAGGAGCCTCCCTGTTGCTGCCAGAGTCAACAGCAACAAGGCTGGATGCAGGTACGTGGAGGTGTCGTGGGCCGTTCAGTCACTGCTTCCTGCGGAGAAAGACAGAAGCTCATGGTGATATTGAAGACCGTGAGATGTCCTCACATGCTCTGTTCTCTGTCAGCTCGGTTTCTTTCAGCCAAGAGGAAACCACGCTCTTGAAAGCTGACTACAAAACTGAGCGGGATAACATGGTCACAGCTACAAATGACATGAGCCTTAAAGCAAGGCTGGCTCGTGTAAATTCAATGAAGGGAAAAACCTACAGCCTTCACACAGGGTTTGCACTTGCACGGAAGGATGCCTTAGACATGGTCAGCGTGTTGCGTTCCAGCGTTGGCCGCTTGTCCAGAGGTGAGAAGCCTGAGGTCAACGAGGCTGACATGGATACGTTCTCCCAGCTGCTTTTCATGCAGGCCAAAGTGCTGACAGGCGCCTGCAGTCAGATGGCCGTGGAGTACAGCCGCCCAGAGGAGTTACTGCTCACTCTGACGCACAGCTTTCACACGCTCTGCTGCCTGACGCAAGCCTGCATGTCACTAGTGGAAGGCCTGGGCACCGAGAGCGAGCGGCGTGAGGTGGTAGCCAAGGTGGATGAGGTCGTCATGAACTACGTGTGTCTGCTGAAAGCTGCTGAGGCAGCTTCGGGAAGCTCCCCCAGTGACCAAAGTGTGAATGCATTGACACATCACTCTGCCACCATGTCTGCTATTATAAACACACTAACTCACTCACTGAAAACACTGCTCAACAAATAAACTGTTGTTATTTTTTCCTGATTATTGATTTTAAAGCCATACATAAGAGACATGGGTTAAACAACCAATGTGAACTGCTGTGAAAAAAACTTGCCTTGTCTATACAATATTTTATTATGTAAAGTAAAAATAAAACTATATGAATCACTAAAGTTTTAAATAGATTATATTAAGGCCTCTATGAAGAAGCATATGACCCTCCTTACAAGTATGATATCTAATATTACACAATTTTAATGATTTATTGGTTATATTAGGGGTTTAACATGTAGATTATTACAACCTTATTAGTACCATGTTTATAAATTGTAAAAATATATATTCTGTTGGAGAAATGCATACACTATATACAGCTCTAGACAAATCATAGCACAGGACAAGACTGATGAAATAAAAGTAACGCATATGACTTTTGCATTTACTGGATTCACCTTAATTTAATGAATATTTACATACGAACACAGAATACATTCCTGTTATTTTTTGTCGACATCATTAAAAAGATTAAAACTTTGAAAAAGCCTTACCTCAAGTGATTTTTGTCTCTTTGTGTTTTAATAAACATGAGTTTGGTTCTGTAATAAACATGAACCATCTAAGTGTGGTTCTGTTTATTACCAACCTCTCATACAATACCATATTATGTACTCAATTTTGCATTACTACATGCAAATTCATAATCATTCATTCTCTCGTCAGTTGATCTCTGAAGCATTAATAAACATAATGACTTTTCTAGATTATACAAGTTGGCTCCTAACATTGTATTATTCATACAGAAGAGTTGCTTGACCCATGTTTTGTATTAGAAATATGATAATAATTGATTTTACTATTTGGCGGTGGTAGTGCTTTTTGTATTAATGATGATGATGGCCCATTTCACTTATGGGGGAGGAGAGAGTGTTTGCACAATGTTATATGTGTAATAGTCAAGCACTGTGAGGCTGTACTTTGAGCTAAATACCAACATCAGCAGGCTAACATGAATGTCTGTACATGATTTGGTGCCAATCCATCTTGTAGATGTTGTAGATTTCAGAACATAAGTGAAAACATTGACCTGCTGGTGATGCTGGAAAAAAACTACCAAATATTCATTCTCTGGGCACCATGGATATCTGTACCAAATGTCATGGCAATTTGCCCAACAGCGGCCAAGTTCATAAGAATTCAGCCTCTGGGGGCCATGAAGGTCTGTACAAATTTTCGATATCCGCTGAGATATTTCAGTCTGGACCAAAGTGGTGGAGTGACAGACAGACATTACCGCTAGCATAGCTAAAAAGCCACTTTGTCATCATGCCTTTTTACTGTAAAAGAGGCTGATCAGGCAGATGCTTTTTCTAAAACTACAGTGTCTATTCTTGCCTTGGGTCTCCCAAATAAAGGGCAAAACAAACATACATACTGTCTGGACAGATCACAGGTGAGAGTGAATGTTACTCAGCCGTAGAGCCGCAAAGTAGCCACAGATTACAGAATAGCATGTTTACCATGTAAGCTGGTAAACCTAAACCCAAGCATACTGTAGGTTTCACTTTCCCCTGCAGGTTAATCAGAAATGAAACATCTCGTTCCACTGGTGGTGGCCACCGAATAACCCGCAACTCCTCCAGCTGTGATACATTATACTGTACTAGTATAAGAGCAAGCAACTATTATCCTTGATCCCTCTATTCTAATGGAAACCTCTTTGTCTTAATCTTAGCAAAAAGCAACAGGTTTGCACCATTAAATAACAAACAGGAATCAGTCAACCATTATCAAACACTGTAAAAGATGGAAGATTTGGATGAGTGTGGCTTGTGACAATAAGGAAGTGATGCTGGCTAATTATACACACAATGGACTAACCCAGCCACCTGCTACTTTCATCTCATCACCTTAGGACTGATCATCAATGTTACACTCCTTTCAGTACTCAATCTAACTTGACAACATAACTCAAACAGGACCTCTTTTCAATCTCTCACATGAACAATGTTCTTCAACCTGGTGAGTATCTGTTATCTTTGTTCATATGCTGTATAGTATTACAATTGCATTCAGGATGGCTTTGATCAGAAGTGGTGGAAACTACATAGAGAGGTGGAAAAAAATTAAAAGTTAGCTTGTACCAGTTCCTGTATGTATTATGAGGTAGCATATCCTCTACATACCTTGATCAAAATGTGGATTTTAGCATGTGATTCTGCTTGATATGTGCATTATATGTGTTTTATTAGTATTGTATTGTATGTATTATTAGCTTTCCATCTGCACACATTTCTCAGTGAACCGCCTGTGTTTCTGTACAGATGTGTGTGGCACTGCTGGGCTGCTGTCTCTCCATATTGAAAGCAAGCATTTCTTACCCAAAAACTCTGCCATGTGATGTTAATGTGACCTACAATGGCAGTGTGGTGAAGGTGGACTGCACTGAGAGAAGCCTCAAAGGTATCCCCCCTGGCATCCCCAGAGACACTACCAATCTGACGCTCACCATCAACCATATTTCTCAGTTAAACTCCACCTCCTTTCACGGCCTGGAGAACCTGACTGAGATTGACATGAGGTGCAACTGTGTGTAATACTGCAAATGCTGTATTATCGTAACCCATGTAATGTTTCCTATGATATAGAGGATGGTGCATTTTTACAGCTTAACAATTTAACGTTGTTATGTCTTAAATCAAATAACTTATCCTTTATTCCACATCAGTTACCCACAAGTCTGAAGGAGTTGTACCTCTACAACAATAACATTGAAAAAGTCACTGATGAGGATTTCAAAAACCTAACTAACCTCGAGATTCTAGATATTAGCGGAAACTGTCCTCGATGTTACAACGCTCCTTTCCCGTGCAGCCCGTGTCCAAATAACTCACCACTTAAAATAAGCAAGACTGCTTTTAAAATGTTGACAAAACTAAAGACTCTCCGCCTGCACAGTAACTCTCTGACATGTGTGCCAGCTGAGTGGTTTGCCACCACGACAGAGCTGAGAGTGCTTGATCTCTCGTCAAACTTTTTAGCAAGAGCAATAGGAGTCACCACCTTCCCACATGTCCTGGGCAAACTGGAAGAACTGGACCTTTCATTTAACTATGAGCTTCAGAGGTACCCTCAAACACTGAGACTGAGCTCCAATTTCTCCTCCCTCAAATCCCTTAGAATTCTCAGACTAAAGGGCTTTGTGTTTCAGCAGCTAAAGCCAGAGAGCATTGCTCCTTTAAAACCTCTCACAAACTTGGAGGTTGTAGATCTGGGTACAAACTTCATTAAAATGACAAACCTTAGTATTCTGATGGAGTTAAAAAGCTTTAAAATAATCAGTCTGTCTGACAACAAAATATCTTCCCCCTCTGACGGCCAAGATGCTGTTGGTTTCTCTGGGGGAGAGCCCTTGCACTGGTCTCCCATGTTGGGTGCTGCTCAGTACCAAAGTAAGGAAGTGAGAGAAATTCATTACTTCAGATATGATGAATATGCACGCAGCTGCAAATACAAAGATAAAGAGCTTGGAGTTGTTACATCCTTTGTCAAAAGGCAGTGCAGTGAGTTTGGCAAAACCCTGGATGTGAGCAGAAACAACATATTCTTTCTGCATTCAAGATTTTTAAATCTTAGAGAGCTGAGATGCCTCAATCTGTCTGGGAATGCAATGAGCCAAAGTCTGAATGGCTCTGAATTTACATATCTGACTAATTTACAATATCTGGACTTCTCCTCAAATCGCCTGGACCTGCTCTACTCCACTGCATTTCAAGAGCTGAAAAATCTTGTCATCTTGGATATAAGTAACAACAACCATTATTTTGAGTCCGAGGGCTTGACTCACATGCTTAATTTCACTAGAAATCTGAAAAATCTCAAGATATTGCTGATGAATCACAACAAGATCTCTACTTCCACTAACACAGAGCTGGAGAGTCAATCTCTAGAGAGGTTAGAGTTCAGAGATAACCGGTTAGATATGCTGTGGAGAGACGGGGACATCAGATATGTCAATTATTTCAAGAAATTACTGAATCTGACTGTCCTCGACATCTCTTATAACAACCTCAATTTCATTCCACAGGAAGTGTTCAGCGGTCTGCCAGACAAACTGTCTGAGCTCTACATCAAAAACAACAAACTAAAATACTTTGATTGGGAGAAGCTACAACTTCTACATGCTTTGCAAGTCTTAGATCTCAGTGGAAATAGCTTAACTGATGTTCCACCCGTGCTGTTAAACTGTACCAAATCTCTCAAGAAGCTCATTTTACACCAGAACCAAATCCTAAAACTCACACCAGATTTCCTCAAGGGTGCCTTCAATTTGATATATCTGGATCTTAGTTTTAACCACATACAGCACATTGACAAATCTAGCTTTCCAGATGATGTTGTTAATCACATGGACATGCTGCTTCTGCACAAAAACAGATTTGTGTGCACTTGCAATGCAACTTGGTTTATCACGTGGCTCAACAGGACCACAGTGACCATCCCCAGGCTGGCCACAGATGTTACCTGTGCCACTCCGGAGGCACAAAGAGGTCATCCCATGATCTCAGTGGACCTGCTGGCCTGCCAGCACAGCTACCTGTCAATCATCCTCTACACCCTCATGACTTCCCTCATCCTCAGCTTCCTCACCCTGTCCATCTCCAGCCATCTCTTCTTATGGGACGCCTGGTACATCTACCACTTCTGCAGGGCTAAGCTCAAAGGCTATAACCGCCTGTACTCCCAAAGCTCTGTCTATGATGCCTTTGTGATATATGACAAGGAGGATCGTGAGGTGTCAGAGTGGGTGACGAAGGAAATGTGCGCTCATCTGGAGGACCGCGGAGACCGCCGCCTCACGCTGTGTCTGGAGGAACGGGACTGGATCCCTGGATGTCCCCTGATCGACAACCTCTCCCAGAGCATCCACAAGAGCAAGAGGACAGTGTTCATTCTCACCGGCAAATATATTAAAAGTGGCAACTTCAAGACAGCTTTCTACATGGCGAACCAAAGGCTAATGGATGAAAAAAATGATGTTATCGTACTGATCTTCTTGGAGAAAGTGCCTTGCAATTCAAAGTACTTGAGATTAAGGAAGAGACTGTATAAGCGGTCTGTGCTGGAGTGGCCAACAAACCCTCAAGCCCAGCCGTACTTCTGGTTCAGCCTGAGAAGTGTATTAGCAACGGAAAGTCACAAACAATACAACAATCTCTTCAAAGAGACACTGTAAATGAAACAATGTGCAGTAATATGCAGTTCCTTCATTAATTTTTGTTTGCTTTTAATGTATTTCTCTATATGAATTATAATGTGAACGTCTCATTTAAATGTAAGAAAAAGAAAATGATTGTAATATTAATGATTAATTGTGTGCTGATCTTAAATTCCCTCACTCATTTGAGAACTGGCTGGCACTATTTACCATCTCCACAGAAGATTATAATAAAAGTTTGTCTGAGATGACAATGAAACTGCCAGCACATCATGAAATGGGGAAATGAAACAGATGTACTTCCTCAATTCACATGTCCCAGAACCTATCTTGGTTTGAGAACCAGTCAGTTCATTGCTTTTATGATTGACTTTATGTTTGAGCAACAGGGTTGGTTTTTTTTATGTGTGCTGTATATCAATGATGAGGAACACAGAGATTAAGTAGGATATTTCGACTTGACACACAAGAAAGGCATCCTTTTTACAAGTTGTTGATTTTCAATTTGACCTGAGTTTACAAAGTGCCAGAAAGTCACCTGTTTTCAAGGCTGTCATTCAAGGATCACAAGAAAATCAATTGAGTACATGCACAATGGTGAGTTTTACTGATACAAGTTTTGCTGTACTTTTTTTAAGCTTTGCTCTGTGTATAATAGATTTATCTACTAAAATTAATTAAATGTTCTATTCATCAGGCTTCTTCATTTGCATGTGTTGTTAATTTACTGGTTATCTGCATGGGATTTTTAATTGGGTGTTTCTGTAATATAATCTTTAATGATTTTGTGTTAAGAACTTTACAGCACGAACTAATACTTGGACTACCTGTATATACTTTTATTTGACTCCAAAATCTTTGACCGATTGAAAACTTTTTTTGCATTTGTGGTAATGGAGTGTTCTACAGTAAACACGGTGCATTAAAGTTTACTCACAACTGTGGAAAAAACTATATCATGTCATCTTTATTCCATCAGTATGACCTTCCATTTCTAGAGGGTAACCGTTAACCCCTTAACAAGCAGCCATGTGTTGGAGGCCTAGTGATTATAAACTCATGCTGTGCAGCCAAACATTGTTCACACCCACAGAACCTTATTTTAAATTGGAGTTTCCAAAGATACCATGTGTAAGGCTGACATTTTGGGGAAATGTGTCTAAAATAATTGATAAGATATTTAGAACATTTTAATTTGATGGAAGCCATTTTTCATTCACTGTAAAGATCATACAGCTTTAACGAAGAGCTGGAACAAGTCGATACAGAATGTAAATACATAGTAATGTCTCTCAGTTAGGAATAAAACAATTTTAACAACCTACAGCTACATATGGGGAAATTATAATAATACTTACTTAGAAATAAAAAAGTTTAAATCATAAGCAATAAGCACACCGTTCCTTAGTTCACTACACTCAGGGGTTTTACTTGGTCTGGTATAACCAGTAGCTTATGGTAGCTAATGTTAGAAAATGTTGGCACAGTTTTGTTCAATATTGTTGTGTATGTGACATTACTGAGTCAATTATCTGTTCTCTACTTTGTGCTACTGCTGCAGCAGCTTTTAGCATCTAGCATTATCCCACAAATGTCACGTTTGGCCACAATAACAGTTGTTGAGCACAAGTTACATGGTCTCTGGGCTGTAAGGGTTAATATAATTCATAATTCTGACAAAATACCAAGAGCAGTTATTCCAATTGAGTGATACTTAATTTACAGACTTCTGCCACCTGCTGCATACAGGTGGTACCATTCTGAAAAGCAATTTTCATTACTTAAAGTAGCCTATAGGTTCGAAATTTGTCAAGTCTGCCTTAAAACAACAGTCAGGTGCCCATAAGTCAGTCAGTCAGTCATTTTCTACCGCTTGTTCCTGTGAGGGGTCGCGGGTGACTGGAGCCTATCCCAGTGGCTTTGGGCCTTAGGCGGGGTACACCCTGGACAGTGGCCAACTCGTCGCAGGGTTGACACAGAGACAGACAACCAGTGTGTGAACATTTAAATAGGTTTTGCTTACTGTAATCAGTCCTTCTGTCCATACTGTTCAGACGGTAACTTTGGGTTAAGCCATTTGATTTGTCTTACTCAGACTGCTGAAGCCTTATGTTGGAAGTGCATTAGGAAGGGATCTCTTAATGTCCAGGATGAACAGAAAAAAATAACTAAAGCAAGCAAAACCTGTTACAAGGTTCATAGGCACCTGATTATGGCATTAAGACATACTTAACAAAATCTAAACCTATCCTTTAACGGAACACAAAATGTATGATGTAAATTATGATGATTACTGATGATATACAGTCTGTTTGTATGTTTATGACATACTGTATAAGTTCAAGTTACTTAATTTGACTCCTTTTATTGTCTATCTACAGACCGTCACATGTTGGATGCATTTCCTGCTGTTCTGTCTGTGTTGCCATTATGAGATCCAGCGTGCTGCATGTAAGCCTGCGTGGATGTCACCGCAGTTCCCTTGTGATGTCACAGCCTACAATGACTCTAAGGTGCTATTTGATTGCAAAGGGCGTCATCTGCACAGAGTACCTTATGGGATAACTAGTAATGCAACCGAGCTCAACTTATCAGAAAATTACATTAAGAATATTTCCGTCAATTCAGTTTCCAACCTCCTGAATCTGACTCAACTCAATCTGAGCTGGGCAAACAAGAACAAAGCACTGATCATTGCTGCAAATGCTTTCAGAAATCTGACCAAACTGCACGAACTGAGACTGACTGGCAATTGTCTGAATGAAATTCCTGGCAATCTCCCTCTCAGCGTGGAAATCCTCGAGCTAAACAGTAACAAGATTTTGTTGTTGGATAACAGCAGCCTGGCTGGCTTAACAAACGTGACACATTTATTCTTATCCAGAAACTGCTACTTCTGGAATCCTTGTGGGAAATCTGTTACGATTATGGATGACAGTTTTGCAGCTATGACCAAACTGCAGACTCTGGACTTGTCCTTTAACAACTTAACTCAAGTTCCCAAAGGATTACCCCAAACATTACGCATGTTAATGCTGGGTTCTAACAAAATACAGTACATATATGAAGATGATTTTCTTGGGGTAAAAAATGTAAAAATCCTAAAAATACAAGGGAACTGTCCAAGATGTCAAAATGCTCCATTTCCCTGTGTTCCTTGCCAAAACAGTTCTCTTGGCATCCATCCCAATGCATTTCGCAGTCTAACACAGCTTGAGTCACTGAATCTGGGAGGTAACTCACTGAACCACCTGAATCCCTCCTGGTTCAAGAGGATGAGCAAGCTTAAAGAATTGTTCCTGTCATTTAACTTCTTAATGAAAGCAATTACTGAAGAGGCAACATTTCTAAGATCCCTTCCCAGGCTGGAAAAAATTGATCTCTCGTTCAACTTTGCGCTCAAGTTATATCCTACGACATTAAATCTTTCAAAAGAGTTTTCAAACCTCGTGTCACTTAGAACTTTGCATATGGAGGGTTTGGTCTTCCAGAATATTGGACCAGGCACACTCAGACCTCTGTACAAGCTCAAAAATCTGTCTGCATTGAATTTAGGGACAAACTTCATTATTTACTCTGATCCCACCATATTCAGCAAATTCTCCCACCTGAAAATGATATACCTCGCAGAAAACAGGCTTTATCCCATCCCAGTGAAAAGCCCCCCACATCCAAGTGAGGGATACAATCAGAGGTTGGACCTTTCTATTTCACCGCTCATAAAACCCCATCCAAAAGATTTCACTTATGAGATAACACACAGCCTTATAAAGCAAGAGTGCTTTGACTCTGGACGAGTGCTAATCCTCAGCTCAAATAATCTGTTCTTCATTTCACCAAAGCAATTCGATGGCTATGGAAATATTGCATGTCTCAACCTCTCAGGAAATGGATTTTCAGCAGCACTTAATGGAACAGAGTTCTCCCTGCTGCCTAATCTCACATACCTGGACCTGTCATTCAATAAGATTGATCTGGCCTATGACAATGCCTTCAACGAACTAAAGAAACTACAAGTGCTAGACCTCAGTCACAATTCCCACTACTTCAAAGCGTTTGGGGTAACGCATAATTTGAATTTTACAAAAAATCTGCCTGCCCTGAGAGTGCTGAATATGAGTTATAACTCCATTTCCACGTTAACGACAAAACAGCTGTACAGCAAATCATTAACAGAACTTCAGTTTACGAATAATTATCTTGGGACTCTTTGGAAAGAAAGGGATGGTTCGTACAAGAAGCTTTTTACTAATCTAACTAATTTGACAATTTTAGATATATCCCACAACAGCATTGCAAAGATTCCAGACGACGTTTATGAATATTTGCCCCATACCCTCACTATACTACGCATAAGTCACAGCGCACTCACTGATTTTAAATGGGACAAACTAAAGTGTTTCAATCAACTTCAAATTTTGGACCTAAGCTTCAATCATTTAGCTAATGTGACAGGTATAAACTCAAACGTCACCTGCACTCTGACTTTCCTTGACCTGAGTCATAATCACATTTTCCACTTGGACAAAGGATTTCCAAATGGTGCAAAAAGCCTTACGAGTCTTAGCCTGAGCTACAATAAACTGGCTATCATCAATCAATCCACCTTCCAACCGAGACCTGAAAATCAGATTCAGACTTTGTTCTTGCAGAGAAATCCGTTCCAGTGTACCTGTGACTCATTAGATTTCATTCTGTGGATTGAAAAGAGTCATGTAAAGATCCCTAGACTGACTACTGAGGTGACATGTGACACACCAGAAAACCAGAAGGGCCGAGCTCTGATATACTTTGACATTAACCAGTGTGTGAATGACAGTCAGGCGTTCTTGATCTACATTCTCACAAGTTCCTTCATTATTGTTTTTATGTTTGTGGCAACAGTTGCTCACTTATTTTACTGGGATGTTTCCTACGTCATACACTATATGAAGGCGAAGCTGAAGGGATACAGATCGTTGAACTCACTGGACGGTGTTTATGATGTCTTTGTGACTTATGACACCAGAGATCCACATGTCTCTGAGTGGGTGATGAGGAATCTGCGAGTGAAACTGGAAGAGGAAGGAGAGAAGCATCTTCCTCTGTGTCTGGAGGAGAGGGACTGGCCCCCTGGAGTCCCACTGGTGGATAACCTCGCCCAGAGCATCCGATACAGTCGCAAGACCCTGTTTGTCTTAACAGAGGGCTACGTTAAGACCGGGGTTTTCAAGCTGGCGATGTATCTGGCCCACCAAAGACTGCTTGATGAAAATGTGGATGTGATCGTTCTGCTGATGCTGGAGCCCGTCTTGCAGCACTCTCACTTCCTGCGCCTGAGGAGGCGGATGTGTGGGAAAACTGTTGTGGAGTGGCCGAGGACAGCTGCTGCGGAGCCCTGGTTTTGGCAAAACCTGAGGAACGTGGTCAGAGTAGACAATCAGGTGATGTACAACAAGACTTATTCAAAGTACTTCAGCAGCAACTGAAGCAGTTCTCAGGATAAAGACAAACTGTTTGGGGATGATTTCTCTTACTATGTGGACAATAATATCTGTTTTGAGAGTATTGTTCTGTATGAACACTGATGTGGTACTTCACAGCTGGATTCACTCTGCCTGGGGCTTAACAGACAAAGACATTATTTCATAATTGTTTGCAGACAATGTTATAATGATACTGAATGTCTTGTAATTTCTGTACTTGTGTGCAAATATTACAGTATATGAATAAATCAGCCCATTTTGTAGATGTAAATGTCAGTTATCTAGTCTCAATCTAAGCCAGAAAATATCTTTAAGGTCACAATTTAAACCAAAAGGGCAATTTATTGTAAGAAGAAAATGCACTGCATACTCCTTTATTGTGTTTATAATAAATTGTTCAGTCCTAGTTTGCCTGGACTAAATTATTAGAGAATAAAAACAAACAATTGTCGGGATTATCACAACCAAAACGCTCAGCAATGGCATAAATTCTGAATCCACACTGGCCGTTTTGTCTGACACACACTCCTACAGCTCCCCATCTCTACTCCTTCCTGAGTTTCCCATTGGATTACGTCCTGGTTATGACTTTGTTTGCCCGCACGGTGTCGTCCCTCACGCACTTTTAATAATGCGCCGTGGGCATGTTAAACTTAACCCAGTTAAATCATTGTCTCACTCAGAAATCACTTTGTTATCTATATTTTTAATCGCCTTGTGACATTAACAAACACCTGGACGGCTCCACGATGATAAAAGACGCCTTCTACAAAGACGGAAGAAGACTGCTTTCCCTCTCCTAACGTGACGCAGGTGGTCGCAGCTGACTAAACGCACATGTCCCCCCTCACAATGAAATGCACAGATTCTGCTACAATTTAAATATGGCCAAGTGATATCCACCTTTTGGTTCTAATAAATCTTAAAGCAAAAACATATTAGTAGAAAAACAGGCTTCAGAGCCGTGGCGTGACGTCACAGGGGTATTAGCATACTGCGCAGTATTTATTGCGTGATCGACGCCGTAGCGGTCACTCTGCTCCGGCGCCAGCGAGACGTGCATCCTGTTAGTTCTCTGACCAAAACCCTGGTGAGTGTTCACGTTTCTTTCGAGCTTGCTTTTGCTTTGGCCTTGCTGTTCTGTGACTCAACCACGTTTCTTTTACGTTTCTCCTCGTCGTGTCCTGCGTGAACGTCAAACGCTATCAGCTGCGCAGGGTGTGGTAAAAGCTGCTCAAGTTAATCAGAAAATACCTCTTACCATATTTAAAAATGGCTGCAGGGCATAACGTGACATGGTTGCTTTGTAGTCTAGTCTATAAAACTACACATGCTGCATGCTCTGTCAGTTATTTAGCTCGACGCGTTAAACCTCTCGTTCAGTTCGTGTGCGCTGCCTCTTCCGGCTGGTTGTTCAGCGGCAGGGTGCCGTAACGTTAGTGGAAGTCCTACTGCTCCTTTCAGTCTGCTTAAAAGGGCGGTGGTCCTTCAGCGGCATAAAGCTTTTCTCAAGTCAGGCGCTGGTAAGACACGCGTGGCTCCCCTTTTTTTTGTTTGCACAAATTACACGTCAACGGCCCCTCTCTCATTCTCCTTTAACTCCATTAAATGACTTGTAAATGCCGTGCACATGCTCAGGTGTGCTCTGACCGAACTCCATTGCCGACGACAACTTCAAGTCTCCGCTTTCTTCTGTTTAGAGCCTCTGCAGACATGGCTGACAAACCTGACATCACAGAAGTCAAAACCTTCGACAAGACGAAGCTGAAGAAGACCGAGACTCAAGAGAAAAACACACTGCCGACCAAGGAAAGTAAGTTCTGTGCCTAATGACTTTAAAAATATTTATGTGTGTATTTAGTTGCTGTCAATCTTTTAGAACTAATGATTCAAACTCTCCTCTTGCAGCCATCGAACAAGAGAAGACCGAGTCATAATGGAGACTGGTCCTCCTGTGCACTGTACATTCCACAAGCCTTGCCTTCTCCAACATGTATTCCAAGTTGACTACTTACTACTTGACAAAACAATGGCGGTACAACCCACCACTCACTTGTATAGATGTACCTCTGTACGGTGAGTGGCCTGCTGTCAGCATGGGTTCCTGGTCATCTGCTGCTGTGGTTGAAGAGCAGGCTTGTCATGAAACAACTGAGGGACCAACACTTCATGAGTTGTAGCTGCTACTCTGGCCACTTGAGAATGCTCACAAAGCAAGCAGTTTATTATTATTTTTTTTTTGTAATTCACAATTTTTGTCACATATGCAAAATAAAAAAACGTTAACTGACTTTAATGTGTCCTTGTGGTTTTATGCTTTAAGACTTGAGTACTTTAACCTGCTTGCGCTCCACCCCACCCTGTGGCAAGACTCACGGAGTAACAAACTGGTTTATCTCAAGGAGCTCATAACAGGTGTTGCATTGCTCTGGTGCCAGAACAGTCAGTTACCAACTGAGCTTTTTTGTTTTTTTAGGGTCAAGATGTTAGTTGCAATCCTGAACTTCCTAAAAAAAGTTCAACCTGTAATTACTGACTTAAACAGTTACTGGTTTCGTAAGTTATTGTATTAAAAGACAATAGCTACAAGTAGACGAATCTGTCCAACCACAGGCCTGTCAAAGCATTTGCTCTCCTCTGGGAAGGACTAGCTGGAAACTAAAGTTTTCCATAATGTACTATCTGATAAAACTGCAACTCCTTTATAAATTTAACTTGAGGAAACATCTTTGTGTCACAGGAAAGGATCACTTGACGTTAGGTATTAAAATAAATTCTGTAGTAAAAGTGTAAACTTAATGGTACGTTGTTATAAACTGCAGTGAGAATTTGTTGTCTGACACCGTGTACTGTAATCAGTGGTGAGGGGTACACTGAACAGCCTTTACCTGAACTAGGATGAGGCCTTGGCCTTTGTGACCTCATTGTGTAAACCACACTATTGACAAGGCTGCACTACATGGAGGCTGTCACCAAGAAAATACAGGGACAGCAGTTGTAATCTCATGTGGGAAGCAAACGATTACGTAAGCAGTGTGTCTATAGACTGACAGCTGTGCTGTAACCACAATAGGCTCTGCTGAGGGGTTGGCACAAGTCCACATTCATCCTTTTCTCATGAGGCTGCATTTAATTTAAGTCATTTTTAGCATGGGGGAAAAGGACATGTTTGTTTTTTGATTTGCCCTTTTAAGAAGCATCTAAAGGCCACCACATTTACTGTTCCCTCCCAAAAGTCCTCTATCATCCTTATGTGCAGTCTGGCCACACAACAGCTCCTCAGTGTCCTATAACAATGTGTGCTTTAGGGAGAACAGTAGCCAATACTACACATCACAAGGCACTGCTATCTCCTGTTACACTCTCTCCACACTTTGTTAAAGTGATAAATGATATGTTTAGCCTCAGTCAGATTTATTGTGACAATCCTTACAACGTGAATGCAGCTCAGATTTTCAGCATCTTGCTCAAGGACATTTGAAGGGAAAGATCAGACCTGAACCCTTCTGGGTGGGGATCAGAAAATTTATCTAAACATTTACTGCATTTTACAGAGTGACCATGGTTTTACTAATAATAATTATGAGTCTGCCAAGTCAAGACCTGATAAATGTCCACGAAAAGGGACGCAAATGACACTGAAATGACACTAAGGACTGATTGTGCTGAACTTGGCACCATCTGCCAATGTTGTGACGGGCACCCTCTGGGCCGGCTGTGGCTCAGTCTGACTGAAGCCCACTACGAAGAACACACAAGCCTCTGAGACTGCCTATGGCTACATATGTAATGTGCTTTGAGAATGAAGCCAAACTGGGAATGTTGCTCCCCAAAAGGGGATTATACTGTATATCAACTACTGTATATGAGAAATAACCTGTGAATTATGTTGCAGCATGCGGGATGGTAAAGCATAAACAAATGTGAGATAGATACGAGGTTAACCATTTAAATGCTGCACTAGGTTAAAGAACTTAGTATAAGGAAGGTTTGGCCACTGGTAAGCCACTTGTTTAGAGCAAACTGATTTCTATTTCACCCCATGTTTGGGCAGACATTTAAGAACTGTCACTATGTTTCAGATTAGATGGATTGTACTGGATGTGACAGATGTCATCTGTGCAGTCTGGGTTGAATTACAGTGTGTGTTCAAATGTGAGAAATGGTGGGAAGCAGTGTGAGCAGAAGGGGTGATCAAGTTCCTCTCACATTAAAAGATGTTTTCACTGAATAATCAGCAAGAGATTCTGCTTTGCTGATTCAAAAAAATACTACCAATCAGTATTTAATTTTCAAAACCAATGCAATACACAAAATACAATAACACTTATAATAGCAGCAAATTCATGTAACATCATACCCATTGTTTGTTTGTTTGTTGATAGGAAATGCTACAAGGCTTGTTCCTCTGCTCCTTCCTCATGCTCAGCCTAAAATCTGAATGCCGGGTCCACGTTTCTTGCACTCTGTTTCCATGGTAGCAGACAGGAGATTTTTAGTTTTCCACACATTTTCACATGATCAGAGAGACAGCAGTGTTGTTCAGAGCTTTAAATCAAAACACATTTTCATGCAAAATGAGTGCACGGGCAGAGTGCGCGCAGGTAGGTAGATAGGCTGATAGGCCAGCCAATAATTGTAGGGGCTCCTTTCCTGGCGACAGCCATAGATAATAGGTTTTGTTTTGTTTTTTCTCCAGAGCATTTGATTTATTTATTACTGTCATGGTGTAAAGAGAATTTCAACAAATGTAGCAAAAAATGCTTCTGAAATGCATTACCATAGCTACATAACTACATGCATAACTACAACATAACTAGCTTTAATGTTCCTTTACAATACTTCGACATCTTTTGACATAACATTCTGTTCTCATATCTCTTTACACTAAAATTAGGCTTAAAATAAATCCAACACTCCCAGTGGTTTTATCTAGGTAGGCTATCAATTAAGATGTGATGTTGTGGAAAACATACAGTATGTTCAACTATGAAAATACATGGTTGTAGGCTAATCCATTGGGAATAGCTGCTAGGTGAAGTAAAACCAGAGAAATTCAGAACTTGTTAGAGTTCTGTTTTATGCTGGTTTGGTTAACACTGTGCAGGTCAACAGAATGCTTGATACTCTTAACACCCTCTGGGAGAATTGTTTAAATTGTCTGACCAAGCATGTTTCGCATGTTTAAGCTCAGCGTAGCAGTTTTTTTAAGTGTGTTTTAAGTTTAAGTTTGCTGCCCAGCACAGATGCTGTTGAGCAATGTGTACCTTAGCCAATATGCCAATATTTAATGGAACACCTAAGGCAACATTGTGAATAAATCACAGCTCCAGCATGCTCATTACAGCCTGCCAGCAGGATATTGCTGTGTATGCCACCAGTTAAAATGACAAAAAACATTCCCTGAAATCTTTAAGAGATATAAAACATGTTTTGGACTGGTCTTTCTGGTAAATGCGTAACAGGAAAACAAGGATTTTCAGTAGCTATTGTTTACACCATACGGGAGAATGTTTCCATCTTGTTTTTCTTGACTTTTTAGTTATTGTTATTACTTTTTTTTTCTGGCAGAAACATTTCAAAGGGACACTTCTGTTCCCTGGAAATAAAGCAGAAGACATGATATAAATAATTAAACTGTTTATTTAGGAGTACATTTAAAACAAATCTTAATGGCACCAAATGGGTGAAAGAGAAACAGAATCACCACAAATATTCATAGATGCATCAGGAAGAGAAACATTATGTTACGCTACTGTCAAAATATATCTGAAAGTATTATGATAATAGCTCAGTCATAGTACAGAAGCAGAAAAAACTGCTTTGGAGTTTATCAAACGCACTCTTACATTTCATGGATTCATGGTGTTAAATATGATTTAAGATAATAAAATCTGTCAGTGTATTTGATTTACATGAGTTCAAATGTTTACTCCAGTTTTAACCAAAGATGCAAAAAAAAGCTGAAGCTGGGCCAAAAATGCTCATTCATCTGTACAGGGAGGCTCAGCGTCTTTATATTCTTAATTCAGAGTGCACCACGGAAAGGACAATTCATCTTTGTCTTCATTATCATACCGATGGTGGGAAAAAGCAGTGCAGCTATTGTGTGGTAGGTAGACACAAAAGCTGAGGGTGTGAGCTGGCCAATCCAGTGACACACAATAATGGTTTCTATGTGTGACAAAGAAACTCCCAGAAATGTGCCTTGTGCTATAATGCTTGGGATTTGTGGCAGAGGGGAGATATTTATCTATTGCTGACAAACAAAGCTAAGTACCTATTTAAAATTGAATGTGACTATTTGAAACCTCACTAACAGAGTAAATGCAAAGACTGAATTACCTGACCTGTTTCTTATTTTCTGAGGGCTGTTTACCTTTAGTTAGAGTAATGAACAGCAAAGCCCAACATAGCAGAAAATGCACCTTGCATTTATGGTGTCAGTCCTACAGAATTACATAGCAAGGGTGGCAGCCAAAAGGGCTTATGGGTCATTATGTAAAACATAATGTACTTCCTCAATAAAGCAGAAGTTTATAAAGCAGACTGAAGAAAGACTGGATCCCCAAAAATGTGAATCATAAAACCTCATCACAAATTCTCAGAACAGTTCAAAAGCATCAGAGGAAGGATTGTTTTCTCAAAGTAACATGATATAACAAGAATAGAATCAGATGTATAGCAACAGGAGGCAGACAAAATAATGTCAATACCCCACATAGACGCATTTTAAACCCAGAGGTATCTCCTCCACAATCACAGACACTTGATCAGAAAGCCTATTTTCAGGATGTATCAGCTGTAAAAACAGTCTGTCAATCAGCAGTTTTTGCCAGATGTGTATTAGTTAAAAAAAAAAAAAAACAGCAACATTTTTGAACGTGCCAACCAACAGTGTTGAAAACCATATGGCAACATATGCGACGCACAGACAAACTGCACTGAAGAAGAGGAACAAGTAAAACTAATGAAACTAATCTACAGGCAGGCAAGTAGCAAGGATTTGTCCAGATTCCTTGATCACAAGCCGTTCTATTTAATAACATTTTGCAAAAAAAAGAACCCTATAAAAATTATTTATTAATTTAACTGTTTTTATGCCGTGCGACGAGTTGGCCGCTGTCCAGGGTGTACCCTGCCTAAGGCCCGAAGCCACTGGGATAGGCTCCAGTCACCCGCGACCCCTAACGGGAACAAGCGGTAGAAAATGACTGACTGACTGACTGTTTTTATCTCACTTAATTGTAATGTAAATGTTGTTACAAAGCTTCTCTACCCTACCAGGTATGTGAATATTTCAGAAAATTCTTGCAAAATAGCTGTGAGGTGAACGCACAGCCATGGCGTGTCATAGAGTTCAACCACCATACAAGGAAGTTACACGGATAGTTACACGAAGGCAACCTAATTCCAAGAAAAATGAGCTTCCTACTTCTTTGGCTTGCTGGACTAGATTTTTGCAATCTGATTAGCTGGGCAGATGTGACCCGAGTGCACTGACGGAGATGCAGTGTAGTGTGATTATATGTGACATGTGCACGCAACCTTTCAGCTGCAACAGTCACCCTGGTGAGCTCAGTAGCTCACCAGCTGTGAGCCTGGAAACCCAAATGCCCCCCTTTCAGCACCAATGTCCTAATGTATACTAATAGTATACAGTATGCGTAAGAGCAGGAACAATTCACAGTGTTACATGCTACAACTTCAGTGCTACAACCTGCGTCACACAGCGCACACGCAGAATACAGGGAACAAGGTGAGGGTTTATAGCTAGCACGATAACACTGATCATCTGAGACAAAGAGACAGGAAGTGAGAAGAATGGGTGTGAAGTGAGATGCCAGTGTGCGTGCGTTTAAAGGGGGAGATCGAGATTGTGTGGCAGTAATCATGTGACGTAAGCACCGGAAGTGAGTGTTTTAGGCCGCTGGGCAGTAACAGTGGGAGAAAACGCAGAGTTCGGACAATCTGTCAGTTGAGCGAAATATCTGACCGCTACGGCCAAGAGTGACAGGAGCGATTTAGAGAGAAACAGAGTCTTGAGAGGAGCCTTAAAGTGATATATTCATCAGGAAAGTGACTGGTCTACATTTGGGTACATTTTTATACAAAACTTTGATCGGTACTGTGATAAATCGGCATATTGCAATATCTAGAATGTGCTTGAACAGTAAAACTGGAAAATGCAAACACTGAGGTGTTTATGCAGAAATTCTGCTGCAGGCAAATTCAGGGTTTGTCCTTCTGTCTCAATGGCTGAGTAAAGCGGTCCTTTCATGACCTCTACAGTTATTAAGGCAATAGGCAGATGAATTAAGAGATGGAACCAGGGTTTTTTGTTGTTATTTTACTGCTTTTATCCAGTGTCGCTGCTTCTTCTGTGGTGGATTTTTTGACCAAATCTTTGTTTACCACATGTGGTTAATGCTATGTCTGACAAAGCAGTTTCCTTTTGAGAGAAGACTATGCGTCTATAAGTAGAGTTTGAAGCAGTGACCAGAACGCTATATGTTAAGTCAGACCTCTACCCTCCTGAAGAAAGCACCTCTGTGATAGCTAACCACCTGGAAAGAAACCAGCACACAAAATAAAACGACAATCCAGTTTAGTTTAGTTTTGTTTTTGGCTGTCAGATATTGTCTTAGAATTCACATGGAAGATTTCTGGCTACAGTTGAATAGAACAGGGCATTGATAAATCATTGTTGTGATTGTTGTCACTGGACACAAAGAGCCAAAGCTCCACTTATGATGTTGCACTCCAGTTAAGTCCTCTTGGCTTGTATGCATCATCATAACAGAGCACGGTAATGCTCTTGACAAATCCTCAGAGCTCCACAATGTGTCAACTTCTCCTCCTCCCACTTACGCAGATGTTTCTCTAAGTTACAGTATGGCTTTCCTTACTGCTTATTACAGTGTCAGCACAGGGTAAGCATTTCTCTGAGATGATACATACTAACTTTTTGAGCACTTACAATGTGCCATTTTTCATTTTTCACAAGCGCTTGTGTTAGTATAGATACCGGTCCTGCAAAAGCACTAAAGATGGCAAAAAACCCAACTGATTATTTTCATTCCTTAGTACACCAGTGTGAACAAGAAAGTGTTATCATTTATCTGAAATCTCCTTCACATCTCACCTTGTGCAATTTATATTCTTGTTGTATGTTACAGGAGCTTGTTTGTGAATTTGTCGGAATCCAGAAGTTTCAACAGGATGTGGTTGAAGAGCTGCAGTGCCTACAGTGCCATACTGCAGAAGCACAACTCCACTGTTAAATAAACTGCGCTGGTGGAGTTACAGCATATATAGACTGAAAATGTGTTTGAATAAAACTTCAGATTTTGCTGACCCTTTTCCTCATTGCTGATGTTTTTGTAATTCTTGTTTCTAAGCAAGTCAAGAAGAGAAGAGGGACTTGTTCATCATTTTAAGGGATGATGTAGTTTCCTAAAATCCCAAAAATATGCATGTATTATATTCACGCAAGGTGTAGGTAAATAAAGAGGTGTGTAGAGACTTACAACGATGTCATCAGGATGTTATTGTGGGTGCCAAGATTTTACACTGCTTGTAAGGAACATTTTGTGCGAACTGCACAACGTACAGAACAGCATGATTAGCGTGTCGGTAAACTCTTCCAAAAGCTGCACACATTGTACTTGAAACTTTGATGCAGGAAAATATATATAGTTATATATTTTAAGAACTGGCGATGCTGACAAATTTTACTTGATGCAACATGTATGTGATTGTGCGTCAGGCATGCTAGTTTTTGTGTGTTGTATTATACAAGCATGTACAATGCCTGCATGATGGCTGTATTAAATTACTTCAGTGTTTCTTTGTTTGTTTATGCACCATGTTCCAGAGTAAGGTTAACTGAAAGAAGATAGCTCTTCAGACAGAAACACATTAAACCTGGTGGTGGATTCAGACAGCTTGATGAAAGCAGTCTGAGGAATGTGCTTAGCTATCAGTGCTCCAATAGTCCTGGCCTTATCCAGCACGTCTCAACTGGATGTATATTGGCCAAATGCGGGATTTTATATGTTGGGCCTGTGCATAGGCTTGCAGCTATCTTTACATTTGTGATAAAAATACTGCCATTTCATCTAATGTGTTCTGCACCCATGTTTCCACTAGTCTAAATCTTGTTGTGAAACAAGACAACTAAAACTATGGCATTCAGATTGGGTCTGAGAATGGTTTGATCTCCCCTTAATTAACGTGGATAAGCACTTGGAGATGTGTGTGTATGTGTGTGTACAGATTGAAGTGGGTCTGTGGAAGCCGTCGAGACAAAGCCTGGTTCAAACTGTTCCTTCCGACTTCTGCTATTTGTGACATTTTCTCTCTTCCTTTTCTGGCAAGCTGTTTCCACTTCATGCTGTGCACCGCCACAGAGGAACCTGTAGGTGTAACATACAAGCCTCATTCCTGTCTGTTCAGATCTTGAACATCATGCAAAAATGAACCCAAAAGAACGTGTATGTTAAGTTAAATAATTATTAGGGAATAAATCATACCTACACACAGTATGCATGTATATCCTGCAAATAACAAAACATACATATAGTCCACTCATATCTTACACTTTAATAATATATTGTATACAAACCCAAACAGTTCATTACTAGATTTATTTTTTATCCCTGTCTTTTGTGTGTCCCTGCAGCTATAGCTACAAAGCTCATTCTACCTAGAAACAGGAAATGAAATCTGGTTGTTTTCATTGTGTTGATAACCACACACGACTGTAATAACCACACGGCCCCTTTTAAATGTATTGTCAGGAGCCTATAATCCCAACAATAGTGCAGGCACATTAAAACGTTTGCTCACACACATGGTTAGAGTTAAAAGTGATACTGCAGCATGTCTTATCCTGTTTGGCATGGAGTTTACATCATAACTGCACAAAGGTGAAGTGAGTTCTCTTCTTAGGGTACATAGTTGTGTAATTATACCCAGCATGAACCTCCCCAGTTAAGAAGAATAAAGGGCAGCTTTAAACCCTGACCTGTGGGTTCTTGCTGTACTTTAAAAGGTTAAATGGCAAATTGAACCCCTGCAGACATCAAAGAACAATGCAAATTGTAGCTACAGTATAAATCTGTATCACTGTGACAAGAGGCTTGATTATCAGAGTAACATGTTCCTTTAACTGTAGCTTTGATGATACCAGCATGGAGAAGTACGTTTTGTATTACACCTAGAAAGCATACAAAGGCCTTTAAGTTTCCCAGAACTATTTGAACAAATCGTGGCTTTCAGTACAAATTGTTGGCATGTGTACCGCCGCGAGTGGAATGCATCAAACATAATAAAACAGGTAAAACAGGACAGAGCATTAGTGACAAAAAAAGAGAAAAGATTAGGGCCACAGAAAATGGCAGTGTTGTAAAATCTGAAAGCTCAAACGCATCTGAAAAGGAGGTTCATAAAAGAAGCCTTTGAAAGGGACATGGATTTAGATATAGTCATGGCAGGAAGAGCACTGGGGAAGTTCCCCATTAATTAACCACAGATTTGAAGAAATGGAAGTCAAAAAACATACTGCAACATCTTTAGCTTTATGTAGGCTATACAGTATATGTGATGCTGTTTAATAGTGTGTGAGGTCCAGTCAGGATCCACCAAGGAGAAGGAATCACAAGGAAACACTGTGTTAATTCCTCACTTAGATTACTGAAAAGTCAGCATTAATGCAGCAGACAAAGGCTAGTCTCCTCTAACACAGGAAGACAGCGGTACAACTCTAGCAAAGCAAATGATGTTACTTCTGTGAAGCTATATCACCAGCTCTGCAGCAGAGCTGTCAGCATGTTTGAGACTGTGACGGATTCAATAGGCCACTGTAATGTCTCTGAACAGGCAAGCCCATTAATAAATAATGTTGAGCCACACATCAACCCTCTTGAGATGTCTGGTGCTTCCCCATCAAGCCACCCCTCACAGCATGGCACAACTGTGTCCGCTGCTGTATTATTAATGAGAGGAGAACGGGAGATGTCCAGCTGAGGCCAAAGCCTGCATTTGGCTTGCCACATCCTTCATGTCAAGGGGCAAAAGCCTGAATCCCGCAAGGTCTGTCTCTCCGGTTGCACTGGGTTCAACCTCACTTAGCAGCAGCCTGTCATTGTGTAATCTGTGAGCGGCAGATGTTCCGGGAGGAGCACCTTGACTAATACTGTATGTCTGAATTGCAGGGGGTTTCTTTTGGGTCACTTACAGGACAGAGCCATAAAAATACAACTATAATCACAAAAAAAATGAAACTTAAAGAATCAGATAGGTGAGGCTTCTTTTGAACACTGAATGTGTAAAAACAATATCAGAAAGTTGCTCTGCATAAAAGTTTTTTTTGTCCTCAGTTGTTATTTAGCACTGAAACATATGGCCATAAGATTTGATGGGTTTCCTTTCCACTTTCATACAGGTATGCACCTGCACAAAGTTCATATAACTTTGTAATCACTTGTTGCATTATTGTTTAATGAAACAATAACAGTAGGGTATTGGGAATGAAGGATACTCAAGTCAGAGTTGAACACACCCAGTCAAAACGATTTCTCAAGGTCACATCTATTATTGCAGAGGGAAGTCACAGACCCCTCCCTGTACTGTTGCACATATCTTACTAGAGTAATACACAATTTATCAGGTTGTAGCTTTTTTTAGAAAGACCACACTGCAATGTAACTGAAAATGTCTTATTTTGGAGACTGAAACTTTAAAGTCAGATTGCCAGTTTTTTTTTTCTTACTGCACACAGCCTCTTTAAATTTGACTGTTCTATACATTTTTGTCAAATCTAGACAGCAGTGTTCGAATGTATTTAAACACATTACCTCAAATAGTGCACCACAATATCTTTGATGAGCAGTGGCCCAGTTTCACAGCAGTCGGTATACTCTGCAGTGCATTCATTGCTCATTTCATCTCCCACTCAGGGCAGGATGTGGTTGTGTACACACATGACTTTCAAAATAACTGCTCAACAGCCTTGTCTCTCCTTTTATAGTAAAAGCCTAGCTCATTGTGCCAGGGACCACAGTGAGGGACTCTGAGTGGATGAATGTTGGTGCCCATGTAGGAGCCACTGATTTCCTTGGGGGGGGGGGCTGCTAATCCCTGCATCACTGCATTATCAAACTATAATTGTATCAACTCATGTCTGCAAGCTGATTTAAGTGAGAGGAGAGTATTGACCTGAGTGAATGCCAGGAAGTGGGGAGGCACACATCCTGGAGGTTAGCAATGGCCTCAACAAAGTGCTCTACCACTTTCAGCCAGTTTTAAAACATATACAGAGACACAGAGACAAGAGCATATATATTTTAAGTCAAAACATGAAAAAGTCCATGTGTGAGTTAATTCTAGTTCTAACACATATCCTAGAAAATGCTAAAACTAACCCTTTACTGTTCAGAACTCCACTTTAATAGCTGCAGGAAACAACAAGAAGATCAGTGACCCATCGATAACGACCTATCTTTATAATGTGCCTCAACCTGTGCTATCACTCAGGATATGATGCAGCCTACTTCAGTCAACGCAAAAAATATAGACAGACACACAGGGACCTCTGGTGACAAAAAAGAGACAAAGCAAATTTTACAAAGCAGTAAAATTCCACTGCTGGTAAACTTCCACTCACCAACAGCTGAGATTCCTGTTCAGATCTATGCAGAACATATTGAACCACAAACCATGAAGCCCGACTTGCTGTAGAAAACGTAAAATAAAATTAAGTGACATAGTCAGTAAAGAAACATCCTTTTCTTCTGTACAATTAAAACACATCTGCAATCCATGGCTTTATTCTTCCGTTTGGCTCTTTACATGTAGACCTATTGGTAAGTGCTGAACTATGTCTCCCCCTCCTGAAAGAAAAACATAATTGAAGAAAAATAAGGAATCGTCTCTGTGGTCCTTGAGGAAGAATTGATTTACACTGAGTGCTAAGAAAACTATATTCATACTACACAAATGCTAAATGGGTAACTGTGCATACCTGCAATGTTAAAAAATCTAACACCAAAAACACAGCTAAATTTGTCAGGTCAGGCTTTGGTAAAACTGATTTGTATGTATAGTACATACTAACCAACAGCTCGATGTTGTTCATAGCTACCACAAAATCCATTTTTTCAGTCATTTAAAATATATTCATATAGTTCAGCTGAGAATATTTTCTAGCAAGTTTATACTTGCTAACTGAAAAGCTGCCAAACGGCACAGAAAGTTGGAGCCGAGGTCTCCTGCCAGGGCGTTGTCCTGGACAGAAGATGGTGCTGTTGTTGTGAAAATAATGGCTTCCTCAGGGTCACCCGACACCTACCCCAGAACAGAGCTCATACAGCCGACATAGCAGCATCAAGGAAACAACTCTAATGTATAGTATGCACATCCCACATGCTTGAGATGTCAGTCATATAGAGTCAGGTCGCAGACTAGAAACAAGACACACGGGGTGTGTGTGTGTGTGTGTGTGTGTGTGTTATTCTGTAGCACAGGAGCTCTTCCCTGGTTTGCCAGAAGTAGTAAAGATATATCAAGCATCAAGTGAAACAAGGACTAATGATTACAGAAAGTACTATATGATGCTAGAAAACAGTTGGTGCACTTAATGCCATTCACTGTACTGTACCCAAACTATTACTGTCTTGTTTAATGCAATAACACAGGCTAGAGCCTGACAATGTTCAGAAAACAACAACACAACAAGCCATTGTTTGGGGAGAATACAGCTCTTATTTAATTCCCTAGATCATCATTCAATCACATGCCATGATTTTTGCTGTAAATCAAAATCAACTGCAGTAAATGGATGCAATAATGGGAGTGTCCAGGCTGAATTTATTTTAAACAAAATGAAATATAAGCAACATTTAGCATGCTGAAACAATTCTGCTTCCTGACATGAGTACTCAATGTCTGGCAAAGTAATCACAGACTTGTATTGTTGAGCTCCACTACAGTGTTTCACTGCAGACGTCCTTCTCATCTGAAAGGCATTTCCATTGCAGTTTTCAAGTTTTCCAATTGACATTTTGAGCTTCTTTGAACAATGTGGCAGTGGACAGACATGCAATGTGTAAATCCATTCATTGCAAAGAATTATCTCTGTCATACAAAACATGGGAGAAGAAATTCAACAACAAATGTGAACTATACTCTGAAGCTCCCACAGAAACATCGCCTCTCCATTTCTAAGGGTACAGAGGATCAGGACCAGATGTTGGAGCTGACTTTGTAAAGTGTGAATACTCATTAAACATTTTTATGGCACTTGGAATTAGCATGTGCAAGAGAGGGAAGCTTTATGTGTTACCTGTGAGCAAGACATCAAAGAGCACTGAGCTGCTAATGACAGGCCTATGCATGTCTGAGTTCCACAATTTGCCCATGTAGCTAATTATCTCCCCAGAAAATACAGCATAGGCGTAAAATCAAGTGCATCAAATGCATAAGAAACAAAATAAGATCAATGCATTGTCTTGCATTTGACATTTGTACAACAGTATGATTTTTCCTGCTGGTGATCCACAAGAAGAGTTTCATGTGGGCTTGTATAGGGTTTCAGTGAAGAGAGGAGCACCCCTAAACATAATCCCCACCCCTCTTACAAACCCACTCCTACCTCCAAAAGTCCCAACCTATCCCTCCCAGTGGAGTGTCATTTCACAGAGTGTTAACCCACCTCTGGAATTTAAGCGAGGAGGAAGAGAAAGCAAATTATGGGATATAGAGTATAGCTGCAGCCTTGAGTTTTCTCCCTTTGACTGTGTGCTCTGGAAATACATGAAATCCGGCGTGCCTTGTGTAAAGGCTCAACTAAGACCTGTTCCGGTCTAAGCACTTTAATGAGAGTAAGCTCCCAGGAGGAATAGTCGGAACTCATAGCAACCAAAGTCAGCCCCGTGGGAAACAAAGCTCTCCGGCTGCTCACGGTCACAGACATGCAGCCACTCACCTTGGTTGGTGCTCTTTTTCTGCTGCTCCACATCTTCTCCGGTAGTGCAGAAGCCCATAGGTAAGTCAATGAACTAGAGTGTCAGACTGTTTGGTGTGTTTCTACCCTGAGACCTGCAGCAGGTGTAAACTTTACTTGGATATTTACTCAGTCAAAAATAAAAAAAGACCTTCCAGGATAATGTCAGATAGATTTATTTGTATTACAAAGTTTCTATAACATTACAATGACTCTGAAACGCTCTAGGACCAATAATAAACCAACGGTGTCACCAACAGTATTGGCTAATATACAATTTGTCCCACTTGCTGTGGCCAAAAAGGGAATGGCTAGCATTTTAAGTGCTAGTTCCCCCACATGCTTTTAATTTAAGTGGCGCTTATAGAGTAACATGAACCCCCCTATTTTGCGCTGAATGATGTGCTTTAACTCTTTACAGGGAAAGCTGTTGTTTTGATGGCATGTACACACTGCTGCCCCTGCCAGCAGAGATCTATGAGAGCAATGCCAGTGTGGCAGCTAAATGTGGCACAGCAACTGTTAATAACTGAAGAGCACCTGTCACACTTAGGAGCCCCTCTCCTGTGGGCTATTCTGGTTTGATTTCTATCAAGTCTCAGATTCCTCCAGTCTCACTGGAGCCGAGGCTGCTTATCGGATGCTACCCTTGTGACACCTAAACATCTGGGATATTAGAGTTTGGCATTGAGCTTTAAAGTAGAGATAATGATGCTGAAAGCTGCAAAGTCAGATTTGGATGTGTGATTCTGACATGAAGTTACTTATTTACTAAGTAAATGGCAAACGGCACCTTGACATCTTAATTTAATTTACACGTTAAAAATACACACATGCAATATAATCTATATGTACTGTAGGTTATTTTTAATGCAATGCTGACTCACTGACCGCAACTGAGACTAACTTTACAGTAGACGCTCATCTAAATTTGACTCAGGTGAAGATCAAGGTTGAGTAAAAAAATGAGGACATATAGTTGTACATAAGGTGTCAATGTGCAATGCAGGAAGTGTCTGATTAGTGTGTGTTTTTCTCCATCTGTAGCCTACATTCTGTCAGTTGTCTATTTCTCCACAGGAAGCCCCGCTTTGATCACTAAGCGAGCCTGTGAGGGGACACTTTATTTAGGTTGTTTGTTTTTTCACACAACTACCATCGGGATCCAAATTAGAAGAAAATGATGGCTGAAAATGTTCATTTTGGAGAGTTTTTGAGGCTGTGGGTGTGTTGGGATGTATATATTTTTTTATCTAAATGAATTTTCATTTGTAATAATCTAAACCAAGATTTTGCTTAAAAGCCAAATTTGCTATCTGATGTTCCATGCATTAACGAGGGTGGGCTATAAATTTTGCTAAGACAGAGAAATTACAGATCTTACCTTCTACACCTCTGTTCTACAAAGGCACTACAGACAAGTCCCTACTGGAAACCAAGCAGGTGTGTGTCGCTATGGCAGGAGACTGGAGTGTTGCTATGGCTGGAAGAAAAACAGTAAAGGACAGTGTGAGGGTAAGCAGTCCAGACTGATTCAGAGACTGGTTTATAATGTATATAATAATGAATGATATTTGTCATACACATACTATCCACCAATAGGTGACCATTCCAATTTACATATAATGCTTTTTGAATGAGCAAAACATATTTAGAGATCATCTAAATTTATTGCAAAAATACACCATATCCTAACAACTGTTATTCTTTCCATTAAAGATTATAGGTTATTCCTAACCCAGAAAGTGTGGAAAAAATTTGATTGAAAAGCCTTGCCTGCTCAATAGAAATGTGTGTTTTGACTATATTCCATCGTTCTCAAACCACTGATATTTCTGCTGGTATTTTCTTCATGTTAAATGTTTTACCAGCTCAATGTGAGCACGGCTGCAAGCACGGAGAATGTGTTGGCCCCAACAAATGCAAGTGTTTCCCAGGATACACCGGAAAAACGTGTAATCAAGGTGCGTATTTGAGGTCAGAGAAGAGGGTCTGGAAAACATGGGTCAAGCTGAGTACAGGATAATCTAATTTCCAGCTGAGAACTCGCTTTACTAGCTAATTTCAGGTATGTTTACTTCAAGCATAATCTTTATCTTGAATAAAAAGTATTTCGGTTAAAACTTACATGTATTAGGTTTTTAGAAAAGAACGTGTTGCGGGTGAAAAAGTGAGGGTGACTCTTATTTCTAGATCTGAATGAGTGCGGCCTGAAACCTCGTCCCTGTGAGCATCGCTGTATGAACAGCTATGGAAGTTACAAGTGCTACTGTCTCAATGGTTACACCCTGATGCCTGATGGATCTTGTGCCAGTGAGTAATGTCGTGCTACTATCCATACATACCCTAAGTGGAAACATATAGAAAATCAAAGTTGCCAAGTTTCCATATTTCTAAATGTGTGCTTTTTGTGTTTGTGTTGCATGCATGTAGATTCCAGGACGTGCTCGCTTGCTCACTGTCAGTATGGTTGTGAGGAAGTTCAGGAGGAGATTCGCTGCATCTGCCCATCTGTGGGGCTGCAACTGGGGCAAGATGAGAGGACATGTGTAGGTGAGCATCCACACACACACAGTAATAGATTATAAACACAGTGACTGAATGTGTTTTAAGCATATAGTGCCAAGCAAGGAAAAAATATGTCAAATATGATACACGATTAGAGACAGGCCTAAGCAAGATGTAGGGAGAGCGATTAATCAGATGGAGCAATAGCCCTGATCTAAATAAGGAGCACAGAGTGAAAAACAATTTACTTTGGCTTGTTTCTGTCTCATGGATTGGGAGTAATTGTATAGTGGAACAATTCTGTAATGATTCTATTATGCGGCTTTTGCACGCTTGGCTTGTAAATCAGATGGATGCAATTAAGTTATATTTGTTCCAACAAAACTGCTTGAGCGGTGACAGTCTGACTTACTGATCACAAAGTGGAAGTAAAAGCTGGAGCATTAGATTTCAGGATTATCATGGCTCCGACACACCCAAAAATAGAGGCACAGCAGAAGTACACTTTTACTCAGAGAATGTACCTAAAATGTACATTTTTCCCAGATGTACTGTACCATAACAGACAAATAACGAACTCTCATGAGACAGACGCATAACTACTATATCCATCATGAACGTATAAAGTAGTTTCTAATTATTTAAAGTACAAATAAAGCAATCTAGACCCCTAACTGGCTGCAGGCCCAGACTTTAAGTTGCTGACCATAAACAGAAACATGTGAAAACATGCATACCGGTAGATAAATATAGGTACAATTCGATGGTAAATGTATTTATTAAATAATTGTCTCTACAGCAATAGCCTGACTGCTATGACTATTTGGCACTGTATCACGTTCAAAAGCATTACTAGTGGTGACGTTACTATTAGCTTTAAAACCTTCTTGTACACATTTCCTCCTGTGTTAAGAAGTTCATTGCATTCACAACATTATCAACAGTTCAGTTACCACACTCAGTGGAAGCACTGCTTCCAGCCTGGCCGGGCAACACATCAAACACAAATTAGCAGTGATGGCTAGTGGGAAACCAGTGAGGGATCATGTTCATGATCACCCGGATGGTGTAATGCACTCAGGTCACCAAAGATGGTGAAGCTCCCTGCTGGCAGTTGAGAAAGAGCAGTTGATGACTCCATGTGAATCAGAGGAAGCGCTAATTTTCTCAATATTGCCTAATGTGACCTGGGTTGTTTAGAGGTTCTCCATGTTCACTTGGGGTGCACAGGGTTGTTCCCCACCAACAAGGTTTCGTATTAGGTACAACTATACTTTTTTTTCTGTGAAGTGAATAATTCAAACTTGATAAAAATAAAATCACAGGCCCTTTAATTGTTCCTGTTTTGTTTCCCTTCAGACATTGATGAATGTGTAACTGGGAAGAACCTCTGCCCATACAACAGACAATGTGTGAACACCTTTGGCAGCTACTACTGCAAGTGCCAGGACGGCTATGATCTGAAATATGTTGACGGCAAATATGACTGTGTAGGTAAGGTATACAAGTTTATTACGGGGAAACATTTTATGATTCATTCTGCTCCTAAAGGTACAAATAGGCTTCTTCCAATTCCAGACCTTGATGAGTGTGCAGCCAGCACCCACACGTGCAGCCACCATGCTGTCTGTCTGAACACTCAAGGATCCTACAAGTGCAGGTGCAAGTCTGGCTTCAGAGGCAATGGCTTTGAATGCTCCGGTGAGATCCAAGAACTGCTACACAGAATTATGAATTCATTAGTTTCAGGGATGCCTTTTGCAACACAATAAAACTTCAAATAAAGCCATTCACAATATACTTCAAAAACTCATGTCTCAGGCTTTTTGCAGGTGAAAGTAGTCAGTCACATATTTACAGACATATGGCCACATATTTCATTTGGACTCTTTAAACATCAGCAAACAGTCCTGCCAAGACTAGTTTCCTGCTTTCAGATGCCACTCCATTTTACAGATGTTAGCAAGAGACAGCCACAGATTGAAAACACACCTGTGTAAATATGACATTGTATGGTAGCCAACCATCTGAAAAAGAAGGGGACAGGTTGTGTTGTACTGTTTGAACTAGGCCCAGATAATAACAGGTGAAGCCTCATGTAGCCAAATGACATGAGCACAACAGGCCAGGGGTTTCAGCGTAAATGAAGATGCCTTTATTTGTTGTAGTTAAGCCATTTTATCAGAGGTCGTGGGATGGAGACAAAGGCAGTGCAGATGATTTCCTCAATGGTGAGATTGTGTGGAATCCAAGACCCTGCTTCCGCTGTTGACTCCCTGCCCTGCAACCCCATTCACTCCCTCCTCTTGCTTACTTTTAAGAACACCTCCTCAAACCCTTTCCCTCGCTCGTGGCTGGAAATGTTGTACGTCCACAGCGCACACAGCTTGATATGAGACCTGGAATCCTCAGCATGACCTTCTATATACAGAATGTGCGTGATAAAACGCTTCTGCATGGTGTAGAACAAGAACAGCATGACAACAAATGCATCTGGATCCTGCTGAAACACTGTAGTTCCCACTCATGATTGCGGTTCCACATGTTTAATCTGATTCCTCTTCCTGCCTGCAGCCATCCCAGACTCCCAAGTGAGGCTCCGGATTCTGGGAGGTAAGCTGGATGGTGAGGACATCAAAAATGTTATCCCTGAACCAGTCGCGACGCCGCCTCCTAAGATCCACCAGCAACCTTTTGACTATGATGGAGAGGTCTACATTGGCACCAGGACTGAGGAGACACAGGAGGATGAATTTCCTCAGGAAGAAGAGGAGGAGGAGAAGAAAGAGGAAGACAACCAGCTCAATCCAAGAGGAGATGTTTTCAGTAAGTATCCTTTCGTTTGGCTCCCTTGAAGTAATTCTGGGTGGTCCACAATTTATTAACTATACCCAGACTAAATAAACTAAGTATGTTTCTAAAGAGACTTTGCTCTCATGTCTACACAGCATCTGGATACAATTATAGCAGGTGTTGCTTAATGTCTCCCGTTGACCTCAGGCTCCCCCAAAACCTGCTTCTTGGAAGGTTTGATATTACTGACAATGGAGAAACACATTTACAGTATTCATTGTGCTTAAATATATGACTCTTTTTAATGAACAACATGCTAATACACATTGAATCTGATCAGTCAGAGATGTCCAAGTCATGCTGGTTATTTCCACAAAGAATCCCAAGCGTTGTTACTGTGCTGTCATGTCATTTAGCAGTGTAAAAATATGGTCACTAAACCCTAAGATCCCCTCAACTCTAAGATGACAATTGTTTAAACTCTTTTACAATATTAAACCATTGGCTAAAACATATAAAAAATATAAAGATCTCAATGACACAGCAATGTGAAATTAAGAAATTATCTGAATCCACTGATTATGAGACATGATGGCTTCTAGCACATGCCATTCACACCTGAGTCGTGTGTATATATGTACATTCTGGCAACAAATTCAGACACTTTCATCAGCTATAAAGAGAAGAGTGGGCAGTGTGGTCACACAGTGGTATGCTCCTCATTTAGAAACGCCATAAATGAGGTTACCTTTCACCACTAATCTTAATCTTTATGGAAACACCCGAGACTGTGTAAGAACTCAGATAAGCAAGAGGAGACAGGCCCCCAGACATCCATTACCTCCAGGGAGGAATTTTACTCTGTCGGCATGTGAGAGCCCAGGGATACAACTCATCCTGGGCCTGCTTCCCATCTCCTGGGAGGAGGGTGAGAAAGGGAGGGAGGTTGCGAAGCCTCCAAGCCTTTTATTATGCTTTCCCCAAAACAGCTGTTGTGCAAACAGACTTGACTCCTAGTAGGAAAGTCTGTCATCAGCACTCTAGACCTCTCTAACACTAGCCCACTCTGGCTGAGCAGGTTCAATAACCCCAGCTGTCACTCGTGTGACTGTCTAAGGCTCCTTGGTATGGGGGTGGTTTGCTGCAAGTGCTTTAAAATACTTGGGGGGGTTGTAGTTCCATCTCAAGACATGAGTGACAGCAGGGCAGGTCTACACCTGTTGGTGTAAAAGGCTCTTTCTGGCTTTTGTTTCATCCTGGAAAATCTCTTTGCTGCATAATTTTGGAATGTTTTTTTAAGATCACATATTTTTTGCGGAATTCCTAGACACGTTCTTTGTCATTTTTATGAGGCCAAATTTAAGGGGCAGATTTTATGAGACCGTGATACAGTTGGGTCTGCTTTTACTCATTTACTGATTATCACATTTAGCTGAAATATTATATACTCAGTCAATGTATTGGGTACACCTTGACAAAACTAATGCTGTCTAATGCAACAGCCCTGCAATAAATCCTTCATGAAAGCAGGATTTACTGCAGGACTGTTCTAGACTCCAACAGTTTAAGCTAGGTGTACCTAATCAGTTGGCAAGTGAGTGTATGTTCATCTGAAAATTCATGAATCCATACTGATTTTTTTCCTTTTAATCTATAAACACAGTATCAGAGGACTTTGAGTCAGTGTTCGGCCCACCCACAGAAGTCAAAGAAATTCAAATACCACCAGTTCAAGAAGGTAATCAAATATCTGTTTATGTGCCACTGTTACATAATGACAATTTACATGACTAATTTGCTGATGTGCTCCTATTGTTTTACCATCTAGAGTTTATCATGGATTGCAACTTTGATCAGGGAGCATGTGAGTGGGTCCAAGACAAGGCTGATGACATGGACTGGAGTGTAGCCTACCATGATCATGGTAATTATAAATACATTTTCTTTACAGGTTATTTAAGATAAATGTTGTATACTTCACTTCACTTATAAGTGCTACAAACTCTTTCAGGTGCTGAGTACTACATGGCCATGAGTGGGCTCTTAGGGGAGCAGGAGGATACAGCCAAGCTGGAGTTGCTTCTCAGTGACCGGGCCCAGCAGGGCAGCTTCTGCCTCACCTTTGACTACCGTGTGGTGGGACATAATGTGGGAACTCTCAGGGTGCTGCTGGATAACAATGCTTACCCAGTATGGGAGCAGAGCCAAAGCAGAGACCAGGGCTGGCAGACAGAGCTCCTCACTGTGGCTTGGAAAGAAGAAGCCCCAGAATCTGTGAGTCATTTTCTCATTAAGACATATTATCAACAGATGCTTGTGAAACAAGTGCAGTAACTTTGAATAAAAATTAGACCTGTAATGACACCTGTACCAGCCAAAAGAAGGCTGAACAGCACAAATGTTATATCATAAATATATGCAGTACTTTTCTGACTAGCTAAGATGGATGTTTTTCTTAAACGTTATATTAATTTGGTTCACAGTATGTTTGAAAAACATCCCCCATATTGTTCACCCACTACTTGAATCTCCAATATAAAGATGCAATGGTACCATTGAATGTCTTTCAGATTGTCTTTGAAGCTCAGCGTGGGAACGGTGTTGGAGGAGAAATTGGGCTGAACAATGTTGTGCTGACCTCAGGGCCCTGTCAAGAGGGTGTCAGCCCAGCCTTTTAAGAAGCTCCACCCAGGATTTACAATTTGAAAAGGTGCTCTAACTGACACATGTCAAAGATTCCTGTTTCCTGTCCGTATTATGGTCTCTTCCCTGGGGAGTGTCGCAGTGTTTTCGCATAGCTTAGCCACAGGGCATCCACATAAAGATACAGACACATGGTCTCAAGGGAGGATTATGTACAATCAGTGCATGCATGTTTACTTTATCACCATGCTGCTACATCAATACATCCTGCTACACTGTGATCTCTTTCGATACAGACAACTCAGATCTCAGGAATAGGTGGAAATGCTAACTTGGTCTGTTAGTTATGTTTATCAGTATTGTGCTTAGTCTTTTGCTGTGTATGTTACAGTGCATTGCTGAAGTTAACTGAAAATAATCTATGACATGTAATGTGAATTCTTAGGTGAATTATATCTGAAATTCAGTCTTAGATGAATAACTTTTTTGAAGGCTGGTTATTTTACATGATAAAAAGTATCAGTGCATAACTGCTGTACATTTTGCTTTCATATTATACTGTACTATTACATTAAATCTGTTTTTCTAACTCTGTCTACCATTCCTACCCTCTTCCCCCCACATATTATATATTATATGGTTGTGTACCTGGATGCCTAATCTTGTCACTTAACATAGGTTTCTGAAAACAGAAATCTATCATCACCTGGACTATTAAAGGTCATGGAAGTGAATGTGATGGTATCAAAATCCAAGGTAATATGACAAAGTATGGAGATAATTTTAGGAAATTCAGTCTACTGGCAAATTACCCTATTTGAGTGAGAAAAGTATGCTTTCATGATAGTATAGCTATTCACAAACCTAAGACACTGCTGGTGAGAGAATGACATGCTTGGCTGGCATCTTCTGTTTGTGGGAATGAGTCTAATAATACCACTTTGATAACTTGTCTAGGCATAAGAGTTTACACAAGAACAATTCTGAGGTGCTTGTGCTTTACCTGATTGAACTGTTTGCTACTACATTTCACAGGGAAATACTGTACTTTTCCTTTTTCGCTTAACTTTTTTTGTAGCATTAAAATGATGCTTTCTCTTTATTGCCTCAGTAAAAATAAAACGGTAACGTTAATCCAATAGGACCACTCTGCATGAAAGGCCCATTTTATTACCATAGTTGATCTAATTATGTTGGCTACATTTTGTTGCTAATACTTTAGTACTTTTGCAGAAATACAAAAAGGAGTTTGTGATTTTGGAGTAGCCTATATTTACATTGTGTTATTGTGGTGTACAATTCCTTTCAGTGGATATCCCAGTAACGTTACAAATCTGGCTCCAATGTTTATAAAGTCTATGGTTCCAATGCAATAAGTATAGTTAGCTAGGTAGTACTGCATCCGATGTATTTTTCTGTGAGAAAGAGTGGATTTTGCCACAGTGTGTAGTTGGGATGCTGGCGGATAACAGCTAAATGCCGCTCTCTGGTGGTTGTGCATGAAATATTCAAAGACGTAAAAGCTCTGTCGCCGGTGGAGGGACGCTGGGACTAGCTAACACCCGTTGACGAATGACTACTTAGCAAAGTCCCGCTTGGTTTAAACGTAACGTTGAGTCTTGAATGATATTCTCGCTATAATGTGTAACGTTACTCTGCGAATAATAGTATATGCATAAATTGTAAGGGCCTCCAACGTTTCGGCTCGGCGCTCGTTGGTTGTTTCTGTCTGGCAGGATCACATGATCCGAGGCTGTTAGCTTGTTAGCAGCAGCTAGCTACGTTAGCAACGAGCCTGTGGAGTTCACCAGGAAACGGTGCGACCTTACGTTATCTGGAGGAGCTGTCAAACATATGCATTACTGTTACTGCAATCATTTCGTGTTTTACTCCTCGTTGACTCCGCAGCGGTCTGCCCCAAACGGTAAGGTACGTTACTAGCAACCTTGCCTGCAAGTGAACCTGAGCAAGCGAATTTAGTATATTTTATTAGCCTAACTCTAGCTGGGCTCTCTAGTTTTCCTTTTTCATGTTAGCCTAGCCTAGCCTAGCCTAGCCAACACCTGGATGGCCTATAGACCTACAATTCAGACTGTCTCTACTAGAATGTTATAACGTTAGATATTCGTTTAATATTGTGTACGTTATATGTCACAAGCTAACTCTTTATAACCAGCGTGTATTCAGAAACAGTGTAACTTAGAAGGTTTAATAATAGATTATGCGAAAGGACTTATCAGCTCTAACCGCTGTCCTGTGCCATCTGTTAATCAGGAAACTGATTGCTTGTCACTGTGTTACAGCTGGTTGAACGTTACCTACATGGCTGCTCACATCAACATTAAACAAATGAGCATGTGACCGAGGAACAGTGTCTGCAGCACATGATCTGGACAAGTGGAGGAGGCCAAAATCAGTCAGGGGTGAGACAAAAAGGCTCAAAACATCCACCAAATGTTGTGTTTCTGCAGTTAAACGGAGATGTACAGATAATAGAAACATATGTTTTTGCCCATTGCATCTCTCCATTAGGTAAATTATTTCAAAGTGGTTGACTGAGAGTGACTAGCCATGACAACAAAGACATCCCTGCTGAAAGTAATTCTGCTGGGTGATGGGGGTGTAGGCAAAAGCTCCATCATGAATCGTTATGTCACCAACAAGTTCGATGCACACCTTTTCCACACCATCGGCGTGGAGTTCCTGAACAAGGAACTTGAGGTAGATGGCCACCAGGTTACCCTACAGATCTGGGACACTGCTGGCCAGGAGCGCTTCCGCAGCCTGAGGACTCCTTTCTATCGTGGCTCTGACTGCTGCTTGCTCACCTTCAGTGTAGATGACAACCAGAGTTTTCTCAACTTAGGCAACTGGAAGAAGGAGTTCATCTACTATGCAGATGTCAAGGAGCCAGAGAAGTTCCCATTCGTAGTCTTGGGAAACAAAGTGGATGTGACCGAGAGGCAGGTGTCTACTGAAGAGGCTCAGCAATGGTGCCAGGAGAACGGTGCCTTCCCCTATTATGAGACCAGTGCCAAGGATGCCACCAATGTCGCGGTGGCCTTTGAGGAAGCAGTGCGTAGAGTGTTGGCACTAGATGAAAGATCGGACCACCTCATCCCGACAGACACAGTCAAGCTCCACAGAAAGCCTCGCTCCGCTGCCACTTGCTGTTCATAACATCCAGGAGTTATCACTAACATTAATTTGCTGTTACGCCTGTTATGTGATGAGGCTGTAGGTTTACAATGCTGAAGTAACATCTTATTTAAACAAAATATGCTACTGGCTTTATGATTTGGTGTACTGTTGAAGGTTTGATAATGCTAATAGTTGGACTTTCGTTTGAGGAGCGGAAACACTAAGTTTCTAATTACAAATAAACATAAAATCACTGAATCGCTCACTCAGCACCGCCACAGTTCAAAGGCCAGGCTTGGGAGGGGTAGCAGAGTCCCAAGACTAGCTGTGGGTAAAAAAAATAAATAAAAAATGTCGTAACGGAACAGGGGCAATGTATTTGAGAAGTTTCACTTCTCTCTCAAATGCTTAAATGTTCTGTTCTGTCAAGAAGGCAAATTATAATGTGACTCTTCAGAATATGTGTTTAGATGTGTACTACCTTGGGAGTGGGATTATTTTAGGCTTTCTGAACTTCACTCCCAAATGTAATAATGCAGATAGTGATGACCTGTATATTTATATTAAGAAAATAACAGCATAATTCAATAATTTATACAGCCCAATAACCTTATTTCTGATAATTATGAAGTAGCTAAGGCACTACTTTGTGTAACTAACAAACGAGACGTGTCGTGATTGTTGCACCTTTAGGTCTTGTCCGTGCACATTCTGCATAGTGAATAGATTATGGCTATATGCTGGAAGCACTGAGGGACAAGCTGTCTAACAGAAGATAAATATTCAAGCAAAGTTAACATGCATGGCATATAGTGTATTTAAGTTTCTGGAAACTTTTGTACTTTATAAACTGTTTTTACCTTAAAAGTCACTGAATATTTCCTTGAGGAAATTATAAAGAGATGGCAGTCATGGTTGAGTAAACATTTTTCCTCATTGTTGGGTTTGTTTTAAATAATGATTTAGCTCTTTTAAAGCACTCTAACATGTTTTTATACATACAGTTGTCTTTCCCCACAGCTTAATCTGTAAAACGGTGAAGCTTTCATTTGCCTGAACCATTTCTCATTTATTTTCAAAGTTGTACTACTGGTATGCTAAAACGATAAATAAACTCACTGAGAATTGTCTCTTAAAGGATGCTTTGTAGCCTGAAAACTGTGATAAGTCAGTTTATTATCCTAAGTTTTGAACTGAACTGAATGTTACCATTCTGCTATGCTTTCTAACCACTGCAATGATATAAAACCGAAACCGGTAGAGAAAACGTACCAAGTAAATAACTATGCCACGGCCCAAGATTGCGTCTATAAAGCAAGATAGTTTTTTTCCATTATTGGTCAAGCACTCTTGGGATAAGTTGAAGAAACATTACATTCAAAACTACATCAGAGAGGAAAATGTTTTATTGAAAATCCAAATCTGTGTTGAACATTTGTCAAACAGGAAAAGGCAAACATAGACATCAAACAAGTGCGTTAGGTACTCTGTATATATATATATATATATATATATATATACACACAACAAATAGACGAGATGCATTCAAATCCTTGTGCATGTGAAGTGATTAACTCAGGAGATGTTTCTTTCCAAGAAACTGTACTTTCCTCTCAAAAGCTGTGGAGCGGATTGGTGCATTGATTTCATAGAACGGATTCATTGCAAACTGGAAGACAAAATAAAATGATTAAATCAAACACTGGAGGGGAAGAAAATATACCAAATGTTACCTCAAGTTATTCCAATCATGGAAGACAGCTTACCTTAATGTATAGATCATATACATCATTAAAAAAGTTTTTGATTCCATCTTCTTGTCGCACGTCATGCAGCATGATGAATCTTATATGTGCAGCAAATAGTTAAAGAAAATAAAGCCGTGCCAATAAATTATTTGAATATGACTATACAGAATGACACAACAATGGGACAGACGTGACCTAGAAAAAAAAATATTTTCATTACCATTTAACCTGTTAAATATTTTAATAAATAGCTTGTTTTGTTCAACCAACTGTCCACAACTCAAAAGATATTCAATATGCAATTCTATAAGACAGAGGTAAGGTTCAGGTACACGTACACTAGCCATGTAGACTCGTGTCTGTCTCCTCTGTCAGTAAACTACAACATGGCAACATTTGATCAATTTTGAGACCGCGATGACCAGAATTAATAGAAAAAACTATTTAAACAAGTATTCTGTGAGGAAATACAAAAACAAGGATATGTCCTGCAGTGACAAAGGCAGAAACAAACCACTCGTTGAACTTGTCCACAGTTTTCAAGTACATATTGTTGGACAGCCACATGTTTTCATCCACCAGATCCAGGGCTGCGTGTGCAATGAACTGGTTCAGGTGACGATGGTCATCCTGTGGTCAATGAAACAAACCTCATCAAACCCGATAACAGACTAACAGCCATGATCAACCTCTAAATAACCGTACAGACTTTGGACTACTTACATTGAACACAGTTTAGTGTGGTCACATGCTTCATAGATTATATAGTGACTGTGATGCTGTAGTATATGACTAGGCTAATGAATAACGCGTATCCTTTTATCTTTACCGCTGGACAAGAAAGGATTTACCGGAGGGAATGTGAGTGTTGTTATTTAAGCCATCCTACCTTTGATTCAGGCTTCCCAGATGGCAGGAACTCCATCTCAAACACAGGATTGTCATGATGACCAACCATGACAAAATAAAAGCTTCCCGACATCGTTTTCCCTTCTTCTTAGCAAAGCCGAACTGTCCTGAAAACCATTCAAACCAAACGATGTAGGTTGATCAGTGTAATCTTCCCAAATATCAGTGTCAACAACACCCAAATGATTGTGAACCTTTCTGCTAGCACGCTAACGTTAGCCGCAGTGCTCCGCAGACGCCTGGCGTCGTTTAGCGTTTAAATAACTCTTGGGGGACTAACGTTACAGTAAACATGTTGCGAATTGAAAGGTTATAAGACTGCAACGTAAGTACAAAAAGGTAAGCGTATTGCTTTGATACAACCGACTTTGTTTTTAACGTTACCTGTTAATTTTGCTTCCTGGAGAGCAGTCGCATAAAAATGACGACAATGGTCGATTAGCTAAATATAATGATCAGTTATATGCTGTTAAAAGGTCCGGCGACAACTGTTTTACATTTTAGCTTTATATAAATATTATATTATTGCATGAAATATACGATAGATTATGGAATACTAATAAACAACTAGCTGATTGCGTCATAACTGTGAGCCGCCCCGGAACACAAACTTCCGTTGACGGATTTAAACTTTACAGTCACGCCTCCTCGAAAGCGACTCCGAGGCGCTTTTTGATCGTTGGGCTGGTAACTGGAGAAAGTATTCTGTTTTATGAGATGCCTAGCAGGTGTTAAGAAGACAACGTGATCACAGTCTACGACCAAGTAAGGATATTTTGAAAGTTGTTGGAAACAGAGGTTTTTTGTTCTGTAACGTTAGCTCGCCGTGTCAGCTTCACTGCACTGTTGTCTAACGTTAACGTATAACTCGTTACTTTTGTTTCTCTCCTGTCGGGACGCAGCGTTACAAAGCAGCACTCGACGGTTATGTCCTCAACCAAGGAAGACACGCTGTCCCCGGATGAGCTGCGGAAAAGACTCTATCAAACGTTTAAAAGTAAAGGTGTGCTTGATACACTCAAAGTAAGTCGTGGCGTTGATGTAGCCCGAGTCTAACGTCCCTCTACTAACCTAACGTTAGAAAGAGTTTGGTCTTCATCCCTGTTCTCTTTCACTCTTCTGATCGGATTCAGACGCAGCTGCGGAATCAGCTCATCCAGGAGTTAAAACACCCACCTTTGACTGGAGGCGGGCCAGTTCCCAGACCAGTACCTGTGAAATCTGAACCCCTTTTGGTCTCAGCCTGTAACAGCATAGTGGCGGATCATCTCCGCACCTCTGGGTATGAGTACAGCCTCTCTGTGTTCTACCCTGAAAGTGGCCTGTGCAAAGACAAGGTGAGCGTGGCTACTGCATGCCTACGTGACTATTTGTTTAATTTACTGTAGCTTGAAGTGTAAAGAACATCATTGCAGACGAGGATTCTGGTCTCTGATCCTTTTTGGGCAGGTTTCCACAGAAGGAGAGCTTCTTCAGCTTCTTAAAATCAGTCCTGAATCAGCCCTTTACAGATCCCTGGTAATTAATAATTGGATTTAGTATGTAGAATTTTGTTCTTGAATAAGTAGAAATTAGAACTAGATCTCATTGGTAATAGTGTTATTGTTTTGTTTTTTTTCCAGTCTTCATATACAGAGAAAAGTGATAAAGGTATGTGCAGCATTCTGTTTCTTGTTAATAAAACGGTTTCTGCCCCTAAGGCCTGTCCTTGATACATTTTCTCTTTGTCTTGCAGGGTTCCTGATCAGCCTTCTAACGCAGCTAACACACCAGTATACCCACGGCCTGTGCCATGATGCTGACACGCAGACAACCAGCATAGCAAGTTATGGAGAGTCTCTCGGTACGCTGCCATCAGGTCTTGAACTGTATTCCACGAACGTGCCTTTCAATGCACAGTTTGCTTTTTTAATGTTTTCTTTCTTCCACACGCAGTTGAGAAGATGAAAATGATTGATAAGGAATACGAGCGCTTCAGTTACAGTGGGGACAAATGGTTTTCGCTCCAATCAAAACTGGCTGCATATAGGAAAGAAATTGAAGCCCAAACGCAAGCAGAAATGAACACAAAGGTGCATATGTTTTTTTTTCTCCAACGCCAAATCTAAATGAATAAAAAAACGATGAACAGGTGTGAAGCACTTTGCATACTCATATCTGCAATAAGCTATGTTTTAAAAGGTATGAATGCTTTATGTTTTATGAGTGGCTGATATGTGGTGATGTAGAGTTTTCCTGGTGCTCAACTTTTGTCTTTTTGCTTCTTAAGATGCAGCATTTTAAAGATGTTGAAGTTGCCAAGGTGAGGATGGAAGAACAAGCGAAATTTCATAAAGAATTTGATAAGCTGAAGCAAGAGCTGGAGAGGACTTACGAAGTGAAGGCAAAGGCATTGATGGACCGGGAGAGAAATGCCATTGATCGGTTACAAAAGCAACAAGAGGTAATATGATGACGTGCTCGGTTTCCTTCTCTCGAGACAAATCCTCAGCAAATCATAATTTGTTTAAAGGGAAATTACGGCGCGCTCTCAACATCACAGCATGCATTGGCATCATTTCCAATTGCTTAAATCTAAGATGGTGTAATTGATGCGGTTATTTCTGTTTGTGTTTTCTTTAGATAGAAGAAAAAAATGTGTATATGCAGAGACAGTCAGTCCTGAAGGAAATAGAAACACAGCGGAACAGAGAAAGTGAGCTGAGGATGAGAACGGAGGCTTTTGAAAAGTAAGAACTTTAAAATAAATAAATAAAAAATGTTCTCACCATTCATGTTAGTAAAGGGGTGCTATGCTCCCTCACTGTGATCACTGGTTCATGGAGACCGTTACTGTGTGTGGATGATGATAGGACTTGTCAAATTCATGAGGAGAAGGTCAAGACCACTGAAGAGCTGCTGAGGAGGAGAGAACTGGCAGTGAAGACTATGGAGGACACATACGATCAAAGGCTGAAGAATGAACTTTCCAGGTATTTTCATGATGAACAAGGTCTCCTTTGTACTGGTATTTATTTTCAATTTTTTTTCTCTTCTGGTTTGTTACACATGTGCAGTCTGATTTGATTTATTCTCTCCTTTCTATTCACTCTAAGTTTAGGGTGTTTATCTTTCTCAGGGATATTGTCATTGTGTGACCAGAGGGTGTCACTGTTTTGTAGGTTTAAAGTAAAAAATCTGGCCTGTATGTACAAAGCACATTGTGGCTGTAAAGTCAAAAATGTTCAGCCATAGATTTAATACATTCTACAGCAAATTGTTTTTGCTCCAAATGTTTGAATGCTGTCAGTGAGTCTCAGAGTGAATTGTTTTCTTGGTGAATGAACGTCTGTAAATAAGTTGATTTTGGGTACATGACACATATTTAGACTAAAAAGTCCAAAAAGGGAAATAATTTGTTATTACATTGAAACTCTGACTTATGCAGTTATGTAGTCACGTAGTGTGTATTTACAGACTTAAGATGAACATACAGTAGGGGACCTGATCATCCGCTTGACCAAATGATGCATTGCTTTAAGTCTTTAGATGGCAGCTGGTTTGGCTTATTACTCTGCACCCTTCTGTAATAGGAAAAGGTCACATGGATTTTAAAAAGATTTTCTGTGTTGATTTAGTTTCAGAGATCTTTTTGACTGTTGTTCTTATGTCTTTATAAAATGAGGTATCAGCTTGAGTTGAAGGAGGAATTTATCAAGAGAACAGAAAAGCTAACCGAGAATGAGAACAGAAACAAAGGTGCGTATTTAAATTAATGCAAGGTTACTGAGTGGTTTGCTGTTGCCCATGTTTTGATCGTGTTTACATTCTTTGTTATTTCTCAGTGGAAACTGCTCGTATCCAAAAGGAGTCCGCTGTAATTACTGCCAAATTCCGGGAGCACAGTAGCGCATGTTCAGAGCTGAGACGTTTGCAGGTAAACAACACAGCCCCAGTCATCCAGCAGTGTCAACTTCCCCTTCTTCAACGGGCAATTGGCACAACATTTCAGTGCTACTAAATAATTGAACACAAAAGTTAGTAGGTCAGTGTGAGGAGATCCTGTAACAATGGTATGGTACACAATTTCCATGGTACACAATGCAATTGATTACTTGAGTCTCCAGCTTTGTTTTGCCTGCTCTTGTCTACCTGTTCTGTTGTTTTCCAGGTTGAGCTAGACACATCACAGCAGCAGATCTCTCTGTTGACTCAACAGAAGGAACTGTTAAGGGAAAGACTGGAGACCATGAGTGACTACCCCAGCTTGAAAAGAGAGAAAGCGGAGCTGCAGGGGCAGCTGCGGCTGCTAAAGAAACAGCTGGAGGAGGCCCAAGAGGAGAACCGGCTTCTCCATGCAGGTGAGGATTGGCTGCTGTTTCCAAATACCTCCCAGGAGGCTTAGCATGCTGCAGTTTCCCTATCCGGTTTATCATGAGGGAATAATAGTCAGGGGCTTCTGTCTGAAATAATGTAAAACTGATTCCTTTGTAGCTAGGGAATTGAATGTCTGAGAGTTATTGTTTATAATATGTAAAGGTAGAAAATCAGTACCTAAAAGATATAAATCCAGTTCTTATATTGCATTCAGAGTGCTCGAGTCTGGGCTCATTGTGAGCTGTGGGAGATGCAGTGTACTGTGAAGCATTCATGTTAGTCTGTCCCACTGCTTCTGGCTCAGCTGAGTCTTTTTGAATGTGTCTTGCCTGCCAATGTGGGGCCTCTGTGCTGTGTTTGTAGCTCTGCAGACAAGACAAAAAAGGAGTGAGCGAATGGGGATGGAGGGGAGCAGAGAGCACAGTGAGCAGAGACAGAGGGCTGCCTTTACCCATGGCTGAGAACCACAATTTTATCTCTCTCACTGAGGGATACAGTGTTATTCCTGTTCGAGGACTGGGGCAGGGGAGCAGTGGGCCTCTTTCCTCATCACTAACAAAATGCAGCAACATGTTGCTAAGTCCCATGTGCTGAACTCTCATGTCGGTCATATCCATATAGCCGAAAATCTATGCAGGACACTGTAAATCAGAACGACTTCTGTGTATCACCAGGTGCTTTTTCATCAGATAGTTTTCCCACTGAAAAAGACACTGGACTGGCAAAAAGGATGTACTTCAAGGTTATGTTTTGACTTTGATAACCCCTCTCTCAGATTTGGCCAAGCCGTCCAAAGAGCAGCTGGCCTTGCAGATGGAGCTACGGAGGTTGCAGAGCGCTCGCACACTGGATGAGGAAGAGTTTGACAATCAGAAACAGGTGCTGCAGGCACAGCTCCAGAGTGAGGTCAGTCACATCACAGCCTCTCGCTGAGTGTGGGAAACTATGTAGTCCGCTTCTTTATTTATTTATTTATTTATTTATTTTTCATGCAGTGTTTTCTCACCTCGGGGAATTTCTTGTTTAACTGCGGTTTATCCTTAAATCTGGGTTTCTGGTGACCTATACTTATCATATATTTTGCAAAGACCTCTTCCTGTGTGCAAACAATACAAAAAGTCTGCTGTTTTCTTCAGGTGGAGCGGTGTGCTCAGCTCAAGGCTCAGTTGATAGAGTGTGAGGAAAAGTCACAGTGGATGAATAACCACACTGAGGACATTAAGATGCAGCTTCGCCAAACTCAACAAGGTATCCCCTGACTGGGCATTAGTCTCTTCTAATCATGTAGGTTTCTGTATGCATTCATATATATGTGTGTGTGTGTGTGTGTGTTACAATCAGTAAGACATAACTTGTGTATTAACCTTTCTATTTTTTATATATATAAGTGGCTTCCTGTCTTCTATTGACCATTAAATGTTATAAAGGGGAAATTTTATAAAACAGTCCCCCTTTATTTTTTAATTACTATATACAAAGCCATGTTACAGTAGTAGCAAGCAGATCCTAGATGTAAATGCATGTACAGAGTTCTTGGAAACCATTTTTTCTGATTTGTGCTCTTTAATGGTGGTTGGTCTTCTGCATTAGTGTTCAACTCTTCTTGTTTGCTTTTCCTTTTTCTTTCCCCATTTCTTTTGTGTAAACCATGTGATGATGGCAGCTCTTGAAAATGAAGTGCTGCGTAACCCCAAGCCCTCTCTTGTTGATCGCTCTGTACTGGAGCTCAGCGCTGACAAGCTGGTTCCCCCCGACATCTATGTGGACAGAGCTCTGCTGAGGGCCAGGGTAGGTTATGATGATGTTTGTGAAGTAGGTGGGCCCTTGCGAGGACACAGGTCGCCTTGGAGTGACTCTCCAGACTCCGGCATGGAGCTGGTGGCTGAGGCCAAGGCTCGGATCCAGGAGCTGCAGAAGGAGGCTGAGACCTTGGAGGAAGCCTACAGGAACTACCAGCAGAGGGCAGTGTGCTCCACCATCTCACACATGCTTCTCCCAAGACCTCTTTCCCTACAACAAGCACTTCGCCCTGACTCTCCTCTAAGAAAACAAGTCTCTCACCATTCACACACCCACTCACCCCATACATCAAAGGTCTCACACAGACCACTGTCTCCACAAACCACCAGAACCCCCTCCTCGGCACCCTATGACACCAGAAACATCGTACTACCTGCTCAACCCAGGGTGACCTTCTCAGAAGACCATAACCAACACCAGTCCACAGTTTCCCCTGACCACAGTCTCCATTCATTGACTGAAACTCTGTTGCTAAGAGATGGACATCCTGAAGATGGATGCGGCTCTCCATCCAGACGTCTATCCTCCACACCACACTCTTCCTCCAGGAAAAAGCTTCAAAGAGAGATTGCAGAAGGTACCTTCAGAAATGCTTCACCCTGTGCGAACCCTTCACAGGGGATTAGATGCACCAACCTCTTTTAACTGTCAAATAAGCAATGAAATAGTTTCATGTTGTCAGCTCCCATGTACCGCTCTTTTAAAACGTATCCATCAGTCCACACATTTTTCATCATGTCAGTTTTTGGATTATAATCTTATTGCCTAACATGAAGTCTTTGGTCCTGATAGGAGCAGTTGTGTCTCCAGTGGCGTTCCCAGAGCTGTTGTCTGACAGACAGCTCCCTCGCGCCCCCCACGGCGAGGTGGCCACCTCAGGTGACTTGTCCTCTGAGCTCAGTCCACCTCGGAGTCCTCAGCTCAAGAGCACAGCACGAGACCAGTCCAGGTACCATCTGGCGTGGCTTTGGCAAGGACATTACAACATTTGTATACACTTTTATATAGAGATAGTGAATACTATTGCCCTCATGTTTGCCCCCTGTTTCTGTCAGTCCACCAAAGCTACAGCCTGAGTTCTCCAGCTCGGAGTCTTCCCCACAGCCTGAGAAAATAAGCCTTGAAGATCTCACAGGGATTTTATCAGGTACTCTAAACCAGTATTTGTTGGTGTTCTTGCTTTCTTTTTAAACTACACTACACTCAGTTGTGTTCCTTTCAATCATATTTTGAACCCATTAATTCCCTGCATTATATTTAATGCATATGCAAATACAACACTTAAAGTACTCTTTACAGTTCAGTTGCATGTTGTTTTGCTGTCTGGAAGACACGGAGCAGAGACAACGAGCCCTCTAGGTATCCATTTCAAAAGCCCAGTTTCCTTAATAATCAGCACCTGCAGGTTTTCCTGTTGTGCCTGATGCTTTCACTGTATCCTGCCATACATTAGATTTTGTTTATGTTACATTGAGGTTCACTGTGCATTATGTCAGGGTTGCAAAAGTGCTTTATTTGTGTGCGCTTCATCTTTCCATACACAATATTTCAAACAAAATCATTGCATTTTCAAGCAATGTTCTTAGCGATGCATTGATGTATGTAAAAGTTCTTTGTTTTGTTATTTTTTCAGTTTTTCATTATCATTAATTTAAATAAAATCCCAGTAACAAAATGGGGTATATCTGGTATGGAGGTTTTCGAGTTTGGAAGGGCTGTTTTTTAATGAGTGTGTGACTGGCCTCCAAAGTGTCCTTTCAGTGGCCCTGCACAATGGTGAAGATGAAGGGCAGCTGATTATGTATTCTGTGCCAGTCCTCTGGCCCTGTTGCATTATGGTGGAGCATAAAAGATCTCTTTGTGCATGTCTCCCTCCAGAGCCCGGCCACATTCCAGAGCTTCTCCTGGACACTGCCATCCCTCTCTCCGAGGAGGCCCCTGACGGTCCCACTGTTCCCCACCCACAAGACCTCCCAGAAGACCCAATAGACTTGCAGGCCCAGGCGGGTGAGTCGTTAGTCCCCAAGTTACTGATCAATCTTTGTTGACCCCAAATGACAGGAATGGCCACCTTCTACTGTACACCATCAGCCTAACTGTGTGACATTCTCATTGTTTGCTCCTATTGTTGCCATTCTGGATCACATTGCTTCGTAAACCAAAATAAAGAGACACATTGCCAACTGATTTGACTCATGTGAATCTATGTTGGTTTTTTTTGTTTTATAGAAGTCCCACAAACCTCAGGTCAATCTGCTAGGGAAGAAGATGAAGAGAATGAGGAGCAGAGGTGGGAAAGAGAACGAAAGGAAAGACAAGAACAAAGGCAAAGGGAGCAAGAGGAAGCCAGAGAGAGGGAGCTGCAAGAACTTGCAAGACTGGAGAAAGAGATGGTAATGGTTACATTTTACCAAGTTCTTCTAAAACTCTTTCTGATCTTTACATATTTCTGTTTACCAATAAAAGGCAGCCTAATTAAATGAATATTGACAACAGTATCAATGTCTAGCTTTTGCATCAGGTGGAGCAACCAGGACAGGAAGAAGAAGAAACTGGAATTGAGAAAAGAGGAGATGAAGAGCAGAAGCAAGAGGCAGATTATGATGGGGAGGAGTCTAAAGGTGAAAATCCATTGGAAAAATACATGAAGATGGTCCTGGAAGCAAGAGAGCAGCAGCATGCACAGGTGAGCTGCACGCACATTGTCTGATACTCCTGTAGAACTTTGCTTTTGACACTTGTAGCAGCAGCCCTGTGTGTGAAACTGCGTGGGGTTTTTTCAGAGCCCTGAAAGAGAAGAAGCAAGACATACAAGCCCAGAGGCCAAGAGTCTGTCCGTGGAGAAAGATGACAGGTAACTAATAACAGTCGACTAGGCCAGACACAAAATAGATGAAGAGGTTTATGGCTTTACTTATGAATAAAGCAACGTAAGTTTTCTAACTCAAATGCTATGCTATGCTGTTACTGTAGGAAAGTTTAATAAATATATAAGCCTACATAATCTCCTTCCAGATACATTTAATTTCTTTCTTGGTTTCTCATCTCCTGGTCTTTTTAATGTTATTTGTTCTGGAATTATGTTGTCTTAAGGATGAGTTAATTGAGAAATGCTGTACTATATTTGGTTTTTGCTTTTTTTTTTAAATCCCTTGAGGCTTTCACCAATTAACTTGATTTTGTTTCCCAGCATTGCAGCATATTCACACAAGGATGAAGATGATGATTTCTGGTGAGCTGGTTGTCCCAGTGTGCGATCATAAACTGCTGAATTATACAAGCCTCTGTAGTATTGTACTGTTTTAATAAGTGTGAAGCATTTATTTATTTTTTTATTTTAAGAGGTTGCTTTTCAATATGTTTGTTTGTCCATCAAATGCATGTATGAATAAATCAGACTGAATTTTAAATGTTTTCCTTTTGGACTGACTGTGACAACACCAAACAATCTCTTCCGGTCATGCAAAGGTGTGTGGGGGGAGGGGGGAGCACACGGAGACAAGTTTGTTTTATTTTATTTTTTAATAAAAACAGTCAACAGGCCAGTTATATAATGTCACAAAGGGGTTTTCAGTCAGGCAGGATGCTGGATTGTTGTCCTCCTGGTGATTGATAGGCAGCCTTTATTCTTTAGTTTTTGGTTCATTCAACAGGAAACGGCATACTGAGATGAGATATACATTAGTACATCCATCATTGTTCTCCATGGCCACTGTACACCTGTGGCTATCAGGTCCTGCAGAGAACTATGCAGGTGGGTTTGTACTACAATATCTCACAGAAACCGTGTAAAACACTATGCAGAGAGTTACAATGGCATTCATACTTTGGCTAAATTTACCATTTAGATTGCCATACAATTTTAAAAAATGACAAATTGTAATTTGAAAGTTTTAAATGTTACGCATCAGTAATTCACGAGGAATCCCTTGACATTCATAGAAAATACAGGTATACTACCGGGCAACAAAATAATCATACTTGTGACTTGGATAAAAGAACCTAAAAAATACACCTATAACTAAGCTACATAAAATGGATTAATTTGTATTCCGTCAGAGGGAAAAAAAAAAAAAGGAAACAGGCAAACACTGCCTACTACTGATGTCAGTATACATGACTGTACATCACTTGTCACTGCAGAAACAGTTGTGCATCAAAGAAACATCAAGTTATCTCTGTAACTCAACTAATAGAAATAAAAGATTACATGAGTAATTATGTCAGCATTATGACAATTGCACATCAAAAACAGATGCAATTATAGAAATTTAAGAAAAAAATTAAATGGTTTTATCTTCAAAAATAAAACACTAAATATCCTGACTTGTAACAATTTTACATTTTTCACACTAACTTATTTAGTTCTGTAGGTTGTTCCAAAGTACCATTGCACATGGGACATAGTTACACTTGTTTTATAGGATCTTTCAAAGTCAAGCAAATTTTGATCAGATATTACAATAGATAATGGGCTAAAAAGCATTTATGAGGGATCTAATGGCAAGCCTTTATCTTTCACTTACATAAATGAATACATAATGGGCCAAAATGTTAAGCTACTGACTACATTGAACATCATTCGGTCTCCTTATTGGCAGCAGTCCACATTTAGCAAGCAAGTTGTTGTTATGGCATAATGCATAAGAAATAAATCCTATGATACTGTGATGTAGAGGAGCGGTGTGTGTGCTTAGTTTACTTTGCAGATACGCTGATACACACTGTGTCTGAGGCATCTTTTTACAATTAAAATGGGATTTCCAAACCATAGTTTTACAAGGGAGACGTGTTTGTTCCAGTTAAATCGTTCCATAGGCTCTAGTGCATACCTGAGGTAGTGTTAATGTAGGCCATGAATGTTCTTAGTGACTTTTAAGTAGCTGTACAATGAAAAATAGAATCTAGAACCAATGATTAACACTGAGATTATCACTAGGATTCAGATGCAGCTAAGTACAATTTTACAACAGAACTGGGTCCACATTATGTTTTACCTCTTTCCTAACTGAAGTCAAAGCAAAAAATATTGTGACACGCCACAGTCTTGTGTCAGTGCATTATAAATCCATGGTACTTATATCTAAGTTACACACTAACTCAGATTGGATGTAAGGCCATTCATTTTTTTGATTGAAAGAGAGCAAACTACTAAAATGTTACATTCCCTTGTTGAAAACGGGCCACTACAACTCAAAAGAAAGCCAGAGCAAGACTGTGAAACAAACGGACATTGTTATGCGTTGTATAAGAATAGTGCAATGTCTCAAGCTTCACCAGCAAAAACTGGCTATAAAAAATGTCAAAATCAAACACTACATGAATCTCAGAATTCAATTCCGAATTCCAGCATAAACAAAATTTTAAGTAGCATTTCCAAAACACTTCTTGGTGAGTTAGTGCAGAAAGCAACACTGATGAATTAGTTTGTTAGGAGCCTGGTTAGTACTGCACAGTGTCACGGCAGTTGGCAGGTTATTTTAGCTGAGCATTGTCTTGGTCCAAAGGGGCCACAGTGGTTGGCCACAGTGTCTATGTGTCTTTAAGTGTGTGTGTGTGTGTGTATTATAAGTGTGAGTGTGTAATATCCTTATGTGTAGGAATTGAGGCATTCCTTTGAGCGTGAGGTGATGTCCTGCAGCTCCCGCTCTTCCTTCATTTTGATGTCTTGGTAGGCATGCATTTGACTGGCATCCTTAAGGTAGGCCCAGTTTGCTGAGAGAATCATGAGGAAGTGGATCTGGAAGAGAAGGGTGAGGTTGATGGCCGGTGAGCATGTCAAAGATGCAAAGCAAGCTACAGGAGTCAGAGCTACAGTACGTACATTACGGACATACACAAACATAAAGTTAAGCTTTAAAAAAGACTTACACACACGGGTGGCAAAACACATTACTGAAAAAGACTTATTGTAACATTACTGTTACAATTATTACTAATACTGGAGTTACATTACTATCTTGCTATGCAATACTATAGAAATTAGATTTTTAAAGCGTGAGGAGGAGTAGAGTAGAGAAGAGAAAGAGAGCCAAAGGTTGTGCATGCAAGTTTTAAGCAGCTGTTAAAGCTTGAGGTTAGTGCAAAGCATGAGATTTTGTATTTTGTGAATCTGACCCTGTTCCATATGAGGTTCAGTGTTATAATGTTGTAGGATTTATAAGAAATAGACCAAGTAGGGATACTTTTGTAAACAAAGGTTGTTTATTTTATATAGAAAGTAAAAGCTACAGTCTTCAAAAACTTAGGAGAAAATTAAATATATGAAATATGGAGTATAAGTAACTATAAACAGATCAAAGAATCTGAAAAATGGAAGCATGCAGGCTCAGTGTTAAGATAAAAACAAATGGCTCTTTAATGGCACTTTGAGAAAGAATAAAAGGAAAATATATGAAACAAAACATCAACTTCATAGCTGAGGCTATACCAGCATCAGCCCTTATAGAAAATATACATTTACTCTACTCTAAAATAGGAGAATTTCTTTTTTTTTATATAAAATACATGAAATGAAAGTGAGGCTTATGGCCTCATGCAGAAGGACACTCCTGGTACTGGCCTAACCCGTTGTAGTGTGCTGTGCTAGGTATGTGCAGTTACTTTGAAATCTACAATAAACACAACTGGTCACTGTAATACTCATCAGCATAATACAGTTGATGAAAGGTTTTTAGTTCAGTTTAGAATCTAACTTGGAATAATCTTAAAGGAATAATACTGAATAATTTCTGTGTAACATTTCCTGGTTTCATGGGTTGGTACCAAAATTTTAAGGCTAAGGAAAGAAACCAAAGGACAAGACACTTGGCCACTGCTACTTAGCCTTATATAAATGTATCACTAGAATTCATCCTCACCAAAATGTCTAATCTGGCAATGAAAATCAAAGCCTGAGAACACCTTTAATATTTGTCATCAGATGCTCATGTGGAGTAATTTCAGAACTTTATACTGTACATCTACATGTGCTTCATGCAGTGTATGTCTTGATCAGACCTCAGAGTGGTCTCCTTTCCAATTTGGATCATCTGTAAAATTGTGCGTTACAACCTGCACAAGTATCTTACAAGTGCCTCAGGAGTTTGTGCACACATTCGCATTTCAGCTCTGAATGCAGTCAACTGATGCTGTCCTGTTATGTAAGGTGAGATACTGCATGCTAAATACTGTAGTATTTAAAAAAAAAAAAATCTGAAATACTCATGCAGTTGATGCTTTTGTGCAGGTCAAAATCTGCTTGACACATTACGAATATAAATAACACTGTTGTGGATTTCTAGCTGTGCACATTTCTATAAAATATGATGGTGAAAAATGTCTACAAGTGAGTGCCAAGGAAAGCAGAACAAACCAGTCAGCTAAACGCCACCCCAATCTGAAGACAACTTTCATCTGGTGTCCTCAAACAAGCCATATCCCTGGATATCAAATGCTAAAGGAAGCATACAATCAGCTATTTACACTAATGGAGAGATGTTGATTTTTCTATTCTCAGAGGTTTTTTTTTTTTTTTTCATTTGTTGTCAGTGGCAACGGCCTCTACTCAGTACAGCCTCAAACGCGGTACTGTGCTCTTAAAACAGTTTAAAACTTGGTGCAGCAGTCTTCTCGACTCTTAAACTTCAAAACGGCAAAGTTATAAGTGGTAGCCATCATGTAGATCAGCTGGTGGAAGAGAACAGAAAAGGTTGTAAGAGAACATGCCGATGACCTCCTCGTCACTAGTACTGTGACAAGTAAAGTGACCAATCATTTTCCAGCAGTTAAAGTAAGAAATTTCAAAGCCCATAATTTTACAATACCCTACTTGTGATTTTGTGGTTCAAACTCATGATTATTATTTTTAGAAAGTGCATCTTTATGACGCACAAACAGCAAGCCTTAACTACACTCTCTTCCATCCATCCTAAAATAAAAACGGGGCCATGTGCATCTAAGCAGATGGTAAACAGCAAATGGAATTGGAGCTGTGAAGAAGCCTACGTGCAATCTTCCTGTGTGTGGTTACATAAACCATATGGGAATGAGAAGAGGAGCACTTGACACATGATCTGCTGATACAAACCGTGCAAAGGTGGACTAAAGGGAGAGGATGGAGAGACTGGAGGGAAGCTTACCAGAGCGATCACGGTGGCTCCCGCCCCAGCGCACGCTACGATGTACAGGTGATAAGACAGGTAGAACTGGAAAAAGACAAGCAAAAGTGATTAGTCTTCAGTTTAAAAAAGTGATTTCCATGCCACGCTCCTCTGCTCTCCCCTGTATGGCATTTGTGTGCATGTGCGTGGTCAGAAGACAATCTCTTACCTCACTGGTGTCGCAGATGTCCCCTAGCGTAGATCCACAGGCCTTTCCCGGCGTAGCATTCCATGGGATAATTCCTGTGGAAATTCCAAGAAATTCAAAGTTGTTCATATACAGTAAACACTCAAATTCATTGTACTATGAGAATAATGATCAAACCTGTCAAGTACTGTGAATTGAGCAATAGTCTAATGAGTTGATATCCATTGAGTACAACGTGGATTTTTGTTTTGTTTTTTTATTTGCTAAATAGTCTTATAAACTAAGCCAAACTATTTAAATGGGCACTCCCTTGATTTAACACATGACGATCAGTTAACTCGTGTTGAGTTATATAATGTCTATTGTGGTTCTGGAGGAGCTTTGTCAAGTCTGGAAGAATAACCCCTGATGATGTCAATACATTTTGTTATGAAAAGCCTGCATTACAAACTGGGCATATGGAAAATCCTATTTCTGCCGTACAAAATCATGGTGTTTTACAGACTTTCCTCCGAACTTATCTTTTTTCTTGTGAATTACTGGATAATTTTACATCTTTCAGCAACAGATGATGAGGACTTGCAAAGAGACATTGCTTGGTTTTAAGGGGTTAAGCCAAAAAGGATGGGACCCCCTAATTAAAAATATTGTATCGGTTCTAAGCCACCTCAGTGTGTGCACTATGAAAGGCTACGATAATGATGCCAAACAAGACAAATTCTTGGACAAAGTGCTCATGTCAGTCTTACCATACTGACGAACATCCACACAGATGGAGTCAATGTTGGTGAGGTTAGCCACGGGAGACCTCATGGCGGCACAGGTAGACCACATGTTGTAGAAGAGGAAGACCGGCACAGCGGAGAAGCCAAACACACCGAGCCAGGCCACACCCAGAATGTATGTGAGGAACACAAACTGAGGACACAGAGATGGCACATCGTTAGCATCATCAGATAACCATGAAACCAAAGATAACCCATCCTCTTTTTTTCTGTTATAGTTTGTTCCTATAATGACCAACATCATCTTCATCTTTGTATGTATTTTTTATTTTAATCACATGGCATAAAACCTTTTTTGAGCCTTCTGTGTCAGGTACCATACCATTCCACTGATGCAGCGTCCACAGATGGTGGTCTTGAACTCGCTGTGCAGTTCCTTGACTGCGCTGGTTGTGTAGAAGCCCTCAGCCAGCAGAATGATCCCATACAGGAAGAAAAACGAAGCAATGCCATAGATGACATACTGCATCAGCTGTACTCTGTTGAAGAGAAATGTCACACATGAGCTTAGTTGTAAAGCTGCAAGAGGTTAAAAACCGGGTAAGCATAAGCACAAATCATGTTTTTTGCCTCTTTAACCAACACCTGGAGAGACCCACTAAAAATGTCAGGTAAAGGAATAGCATGATATACCACCGCTGTGTGTGTAAAGTAGCTGCTTATGATCATTTATACATTTTCTGCATGCAATCTTTAAAACATTCCCGAAGATGTGAAGAGAGACACTAAACCCCAATGAGGAGATAACAGGTGATGCATGTCACTGGAAATCATCTGCCAAGAGACAGACTGCCGCTGTAAACATCTTAAATTAAACAGTGCACTCCAAATCTACGCCAACATAAAACATATGTGCAATCCTGTCTCTTGCATTCCTCTTTTATTGTCTGGACTAATGGATTCACTGTAAAACAATGTTTTAAACAAAGGTCCATATTAGGACCGTTCTCCAGGATAAGGTAAACGTGGGCGATGTTATCAGCTAAAAATAGCCTACATAAAGTCAGCCACATTAAAAGTGTTATCTATCTTACTTTAGGCCTCTTTTTATTGTGATGGTTAAGTAAGAACACATTTTCACTGTGAGCATATTGCGTAATGAATCCTACTGGGACATTAAAGACAATTTTGAATGATCAGAGTTTACCAAGATGTCATACTTGTCAGTTTTATTTGCTCCAGAAATACAAGCAGCCATGTAGTACATCCATCGAGTATGAGGTCACTTACACATCAGTCAGCATGGCGTGATCACTGGTGACCTTGGAGAAGTGGGTTTCCAAGATGGTCACGGTGCCAGTGAGAGCCACATGGCCGCATCCGCAGAACAGGGCAACGCCAGAGAAGCAGAGGATCGTAGCCACCAGCGACGCATACGGCACCCCGCCTAAACATTTGATGCAGCACTCAAAGCAACCTGTAGAGAAAACGGAAAACTTGTGTCAGTGACAAGTGTCATTGGATATCATGGTACAGTGTTTAATACCAAGTCTTTTTATTTTAATTTAAAAACGCCACGAAGTAAATTCTATGTCGACATCAGCCCCCAATTCCATGTAAGGGATTGTTGTGTTTCACTTGCAGGACAGGAAGTGATCTCAGGGGAATGAAGCATGAGATGAATATTCATATGAATCATCTATTCATCCTTTGAGCATCTATCCCACCGCACAGACGAGAGGAGGGGTTATAACCTGACAGATCGATAAATAGTTTTGTAACAAATTACATCAAATGGCATTCTGTTATGAGGAACACAATACTGACTGAGATCTAAAGAATAAAGCCTCTTCCTCTATGCTGCAAAGGAACTGATACAGACAGAGCAGACAAGTCTGTTCAAAATAGGTTTCATAAAATTTGCCTTGGGTCATGCTTGACACGCCGTGCTTCCTTTCAAGACTTCTGCAATGTAAAGTACCAGCAGAAACAATACAGTTTGCTGTGTGAGGCGGAAGTTTTACAGTCTACACTGCCTTTAATGTTTCATGTGACAATTCATCTCTATACTGGACCGGGAACTAATGGCCATCAAGCAGGTCAGAGCAAAGGGTGTCTGCCAAGCTGTAATGGAGATCAATGGCAACTCACAATGAGGGAATGAAGTGACCCAGATGGATCTGCCTCATCCAATGTGTTCTTATGCCTTGTGAAATGGAGCCAGTCACCACAATGCACTGTCTGTGGATGCACGCATACAAACCAGTGTGCTTCCAATCAGATCCACATGTGTCTGACAGGATGTTGTTGAGTCATAGGACATGCAGGCTGTTAATGTTTTAAAGCTCTGATATCACACAGCAACTAAAGCATTTAAAGCTGCATGCTTGCTATAATCAAAATTTTTACATCAACAATGGAAATCACTAGTAGTGACAAACCTACAGAGAATTATCACCAACTCTACAGTTCCCCTCAACTCTGCGGAGCATTTTAGCCTCATTAAGCGCTCATTTTCAAAATGATGCAGACAGCTGTTTTAAGCTGAAAAGCTCTGATAAATCGTAACAAAGTCAGCTACCTAACTAGACCAGCAGCTAAAGAGCCAGCTATTTCTCTCAGGAGTTGGTGGAGACCAAAACAGAGCTAGTCGGAGGGTGAATATTGGACCTACAGTACGTCATCCTAGTTTCACACAAATGTGTGTTTTTCTTTAAGAAAACATTACTTTCTACTTGCTTGCCTCGTCCATGGAGGCGACAATCCTGAAAGTTCATCTGTGTTTGTGCTCTTTGCTGTGACCAAGGAAATTAAAACAGATATACTGCTGCTGGTCCAATACTTCTGCAGTCAGATGCTTCGTCCTGACTGTTTGTGTAGTACGGGGAGATAAATATGTGTCCTATGGTAGGTGAATAGGAGTTGCCATGGCAGCATGATAACCACAACTCAATGAGTGTGCCCACAGCAGAGTCGGTAACTTCTACCGCAGCCCACATTCTTCTGATGAACATGTCGAGGAGGGTGAGTGGGCTGCTTGGAGTCAGAGCGCATGAGCTCCACAGGATATTGAGCCCAGCTGCAAAGTAAATACAGTCCATTTAAAAAGGAAGAGCTGCTCTTGTAGTGGATGTCACTGTCAGGTAGTTCTGATCCAGTAGCAGACTATATATTTGCTATTAATCAACTAGCTCTCACAGTTCACCCTCCTGAAGAGAAGAACTGTTTCCATATGAATAGTGTGGTTAGGGTTTATCTCTTGTATTTAATGTGCACATAGGGACAGCAGTCACACTGGTTTATTATGAATTCATTTGATTGAAATCTACTGTGACATATCATGTATGAAAATCAGCATGGTTACCCAACTCATTAAGTGTCTGTTTGGTTTCAAACCTTGCCTTCAAATGCGTCACTGTTCCCATTAGATCGACTGTCTAAAAGCTGATTGCCAAGATAAAAATATGTCAGTCTGGCTTGATTGCCTGAATTTTACTAGATCTGACAATGAGCAAAAAAATGTCTGACCACAGATCTGGATGTCTAAAGCAGAAACAAAACTGTCTCTGAATGTATGAAACGCTTCAAATGCTTTGAAACATCACATTGACCACGTAAGCAAACTCCCCTGGAGCCTGTCATGGATGAGATCAGACTGACATGTCTGCTTCTGCCATGCTTGTCTAACTTGGGGCACTTAGTGAGAGAAAACATACATTATGTTTGAAAGCCACCATTGTGATCGATATGCTAACTGTTTGATTAGTGTCCATTCCACTGGAGTGGTTTGCTTTTGCAGCATCTATCCATCTAGACTAAGAATGATGGTTACACATCACTCTCTCAGTGGAGAAACCTTGTGTCACTTACGGGTTGTTATGCTTAATAACACAATAAATCCAAGGTGGTATTTTCACAGCTGGACTGGACATGTTGGCATGTTAAAATAACTGTTCTGGCTGACTGAAAAAACCCTGGCACCAGGACAGACGTGGTTCAACTATTAGCAACCTCAGGAATACTACTCTGTTCACAAAGGGCCTCTATGAAAGCTTTAGTCTTGGTATTAGACATCAGGCGAGACAGAAATTACATTAATGCCCAACACCACTTTTAAGCAGTCCTGCGCAAAGTACCATGCGACTACCACAGTAGTCTGCACCAAAAGTCAAATGTCATTCAGTCGATGGATTCAAAGCAGAGGTTTTGAAGTAATCGCAGGGTCTGTGAGATATTATATGCATTCTTATCATTAAATCTGCCTACTTTATAGAAGACTGCATGTTTCAGAATCAGTTTTTGTCTCCAACTTTATTTTTTTTCCCCCTTCTTTTTTGATGAAGGCTGCACTGTTGGGTTAAAGGAATAATTTCACATTTTGGGAAATTCACTTATTTGCTTTCTTGGTGAGAGATTGATACCACGCTCATATTTGTTCGATAAATATAGGGCTACAGCTAGCAGCCGGTTAGCTTAGCTTAGCATTAAGACAGGAAGCAGATGGAAACAGCTGGCCTGGCTTGGTTTAAAGGCAACAAAAAATCTAGGTTATAGCTGCTCTAAAGATCACTAATTTAATCTTGTTTGTATAATCTGTACAAAAACAAAGTGTAAAAACAACAACTTATGGTTTCACTGGGTTTATGTGTGGGACTATTTCATGGCCAGATGCAGTGACTTCCTGGAGTCTCCAGTGGTTGCCTGGTAACCTCACGGTGACGACAGGACTCCAGGAGCTTCATACTGTATTTTTCGAAGGATGTCAGAGTTGTATTTCTTCTCATCTAACTCTTGGCAAAGTGTAAAAAAAAAGTGCAGATTGTTTTCTGAGTGCACTGTGTGGGATTTCATAGCGCACAGGATATTGTGGGCCGGACATTAGTTCAAATCATCGTCCTCCACAGGGGATAACAGTAAGAGCTGGTGACTCTCTCAACAACAAGCTTGTACTAAATGGATCCTGCTGGCTTGTTCTTAGTGGAACAACATAAATGAAAATCACGTTGGGCATTTTCCCTCTGATGACTTTCACATGCTCCCAGTCCCTGACTAATACTCCTGGTTAGACGTCCAGCCACTTCAAGACTCTCCACTCTCCAACTCACTGCTACAGTACATGAATGAGAGGACGAGAGATAGAATGAAAAACAGAGTGAGAGAAAGAAATACAGTTAGCGACTGTTTAAAATGACAAAGTCAGGCCTTACAGCAGAAGCTAGATTCGCCACATCGGCATCACGAGGAGAGAGGGAAAACACATGCTCGTGTGAGAAAAAGTGTGTGTGTGTGTGTGTTTGCATATCACATTGTGTGAGGGAGACAGAAAAAAAAATAGAGACAGAGAAAGAGTCCAAAAAGCCCTGATACAAAGAGCCAGTGTGTGCTGCCCTAGACTGTCCATCACACTGGACTCTCAGGGGCCATTCAGAATGGCAGTGGAGCACGGTCCCGCTCTTCCGGCCCACAGGCTTGAGGCCTAGGACAAGCCCACCACTGAGCTCCATCCTGTGTGCCCTTTCAGCACTGCACATACCCCAGCCACAATGGGCCACAGCAGCCACTTCACACTCCAGGAGGATCCTGTTTGTCAAAGCATCTCAAATCATCCAGTGTGTGAATGAGATGGCTCATTAAGACCGACATGAGTTGCAGGCAAGCTGGCAGACAGACAAACAGACAGAGGCACAGCTAGACAGAGTGACCAAGAAAACAATGGTGCATCTTAGCCTTGTGTTTGATAGCCACAGTGCTGGATTACCAAGCAGGCAAAGCGGGCAACTACCCCAGGGCCCAGACTTCCACAGGCCCCAAGACCCCTAGGTTTACAGTGTATGTTTGATTTTTGAGCATTGTATACCTTTAGAGAGAGAGAGAATGAAGGAAGAGAGAAATGTAGTTCTAACACCTTTATTATTTTAGTGCAGCATATCATGGTGCCTTTTTCTTAACTAAAGCTGTGAAATTACCACATACTTGATAAACAGAAAACCTAGTACCAGGTAATATTCTTGGAGTTAGAGCTGCAACGATTACTCAATTAATAGATTAAGTTATTAGTTGATGGACAGGAAATGTATCTGCAACAAGTTAATGGATTATGGATAATGGATTCATTGTTTAAGTAATTTTTCCAAGCAAAAATTGTAAAAATTCACAGGCTTCTCAAATTTGAATATTATCTGGTTCTCTTAGTGTCCTTTGAGAGTAAATTGAATATCTTTGGGGACTGCTGGTCCAACAGCAAATGTTTGCCCCAGTGCCTCCAAACAGGTTAATCCTGCCATGCATCACCACAGTTTGCTTGAGCTCACACTCATCACACTAACCCCTGCAGCTGGCTCTGCTTCATCACCAACTCCATCCTTCAACAACAGAAATCACGCAAAGAAAGCGTGTTGACACCACTAAGCTGAAATCTTCCAACAGATGGGACCCTCAGTGGAAAAATGTCTAAATTCACCCCTGATTGTGTAGAGAAAAACCAATTTGATGTGATCAAGTGAGCAGCAGACATTTTGAAAATAGTTGCTTAATTTGATGTCCATACCAGACAAACACAGACACACCCGCTCCCACGCAAAGAATCGCATGCAAGACAAACACATACAATACAATACATACAAAATTAAGTATAGCCTAACAAACAAATCCCACTCACACAAACAAACACCCTTGGACACACACAATTTGTTATGAAGTCATTGAAACTCTCATCCATGAGTCCTGAACAACAAACTGGATCCCAGCTCTGTCAAAAACGCCATCCAGTTTTAATGTAGCATCTAGCCTCATTACTAACAGATGTGCCTGTTTACAGCTAATGCTAAGTATTGTTGTTTGTTGCTTCACTGGGGAAAGCTGCCAAAACACCATTTATGAGAAACAGTCTCATTTTCCACACTCTCCACTTTGAGAGGAGCAATACTTAAAAATGCTATAATGGGTATAATGGCCATTCACGAGGGACGGAAGAGATCTAGGCCTGCAAATTCGTCAAAAGTGTTCTCACTGTTTACTTATCTAACAAGGGAAACTTATACTCTGTCAGCTAATAGCTGTTGACTGCAGCTCACCCATGGCTGTGTGTGAAAGGAGCTGAGGGAGATGTGTGTATGTATTCAATGACAAGAAGCTCATAAACTATGGGTACAGTAGAGGAGTAAATATGTAAACGAGTCATGTGAGTAAATGATGGGAGAGTCGAGTCAAGTCTACTCTATTTATAGACCAATATCACATACAGTTTCTCAATGGGCTTTACCTGCCTTAGCTTTCGAAGACAAGGAACAACTCCATTTAAAAAGACATAGTTCGGAGCCCCAACCATGTGGATGCAATGTCCCCGGTTGGAGTTCGGCTAGGGACCTTTGTTGCATGTAATTCCCCATCTCGCTCTCCACTCTTTTCTTGTCATCTCGCTACTGTCTTCATAAGACATGAAATGTCCAAAAAAAAGGAAGACAAAAACAAAGACGTAGGGCAAACTTCGGAGAGGAAATTAAGATTCTAATTAATAATTGTTGTGATTGTTTAATCTTTTAAGTCATTCATAAAGCAAAAATACTAAACATTACCGGTTTCCGGTATACCTTGCATACCTTTGGATTTGTAACTTTTGGTTGGTTGGACAAAACTAATTTGAACTCTGGGAAAGGGCATTCTTCCTCATTTGCTGACATATCACAAATAACAATAATCTTTAGTTACAGCCCTAGATACGTGTGACTGTTACTATTAGTCTAACATGACTTTGTCAATGTGTGATTGAATTAATAATAATGGTAATATAACATTTTGGAAAAAAACCTCTTCAGTTATAACAATTTGGGGAGTGTTAAATATCACTAAAAAGAAAAGAGAGGTGTCAGTTAGTGACTTCTTCTGCAGAATATTACACTATTAAGCACGCTGAGAGACACCACAGCCGTTCTTGAGAAAAGTGCTTGTCTGAATGTACAGTATTTTAACTGGAATAGATGTTCAGATCAAAGCGCAACTGAAAAAAATCAATGATTCCTGCTGATTTCTACAAGAAGGGGGTGATGGAGTTAATGACTCTCTCTCTCTCTCTGTCTTTAGTGTACACACTCCTCACAGCGGTCTATTTGTGAGAGTGGTAATGTCTGGTTCATTTATCTTTGTCCTTGCCAGCCCCCCATATACCTCATTAATCATCGGTCCCCCCTGAAAGAACAACCCAAACGCACCCTGAGGTTTGATTGATCTGCTGTTGATTCTGCAACAGGCTAATTGTCCCTAAAAGAGACACTAGCATGATGATGACCAGCGGCAACACAGCATCCCTCCTGCTGCAGGAGCCAGGTCTGCTGAAAATATCCCACATACTCAAACTAATTAGATCATAAAGCAAGCACAAGCAAAAGCACTGCAGGAATAAAAAACACTGGAAGCATTACCGAGACGGCAATTTTTGAAGAGGCAGTAATGCAAAATCCACAACTGCATTATCAAAAATGATGTGCATACAAACAGTGAGACTAGGAAGCAGTGGGTTGACATTTAAAAATTACCAAAAAAATTGAAGTCCCTACTGAGCAAAATCTACCCAACTACTGTATAGAGTGAAACCAAGCAGGCTGGAGTAGGTTAAAGCCCCAGTAAACACAACAGTGAAAAGAACTGAACTGGCTCTTTGTGAGCGCTTATTGGTACCTCTTTTGTCCTGCCTCTGGTCTTGGTTTTCTTCTGATGGAGTTTCCATGGTTGTTTTTCTCCCATCCGACAAAAATGCTTCCTTTCAGCAAATTCTCTCTTCCCTTCTCCTCCTTACTCTCTCGCTCACTCTCCTTTCTGCACTCTCTCTCTCGCTCTTGCTCTCTCCTCCACGCTCGCTCTGTTGGTCTCGTCCTGCCTCACGAAGGCACCACTCCACTGTATACCACAGTTCCTTTCCAAGTTGCAGAGGTCTTGTCAGAAGGGTTTCGGTTGAGCTTAGTGCGTTCCCCAGTCATATATCCAGCTTCGCAGGCAAAATGCACTGACTGTGTTGGGATTCATCTATGAGTCAAATTCAAATTCAAACTCCCTCCTCTCCCTGTCTCAGAAACTGAAGTAGAACCCTGAATAGCAATCCAGAGCAAGAACGGGTTTGTTATATCAGAGACGGGGTTGCAGTTAGGTGAGTAGGAACCTCTACTTTAGTTGACTAAGTGGGTGAAAACCCTTCTCTGTGCTGTATAGGCTGGGGCAGAAAGCATATAAGCACACAATCACCTCTCTCTATTTCGCATGCATGTGTGTGTGCGCATGCTGTGGTGTGGTTGGGGGGGTTAGCCCTTCATCTTCTGATTTGCACTCTATGCCCTCTGCTCCTTTAGCATACATTAGCAACCTCTGACCGCTGTCTTCCCTCCATCTGGTGGCTTCTATCCCACATAGAAAGGACACAGGAAAGACAGGCAGATCTACATTTCCTAAACAAGGAGACAGAGCATCCTCTGGGCTGATACAAACAACAGAGGAAACAGCATGTTATAATGGGAGATCCAGAGAATCATAAGTGTAGAAACATGAAGAGGGGCGAAGGGACTCATAAAGTAGAATTAGATAAGAGAATGCTAAGAACTTGTTAAAAATAACAGAGATAGAGGAAGATGGAGAGAGAGAGAGAGATGAACAGACAGTGAGGGAGACGGGGAAGAAGATCTTGGCAGTGTTTGTTTGGCAACAGCGGGCTGAGGAGCCCCAGGGGCATGCTAATGAGAGAAAGGCCTTTCAGCGGTGGGGGGAGAGCCCTGTTAGAGCAGAGCTGGAGAGGGGTCTTCTCACGGATACCAGACCTCAGAGGGGAAGGGGATCAGCAGGGAAGTGGAGCCCCAGGGGTCAGGGAAGTGAACTTAGCGGGGATCCTCATCTACAAATGCCGCACTAATCTTTTTTACCGTCAGCCTTGTAAAACACCAGCAGAACTGACATCCTTGTGAAGTGGGGGACAGAGACTCCGGCCCATATGTAGAAGTGATGGTTGCTTGAACTCTTTATTTGTGAGACTACAGCTGATTTAGAGGTAGCTGTGCATGCATGTGATTTCCCCATGTATAGCACTAAGCAGCTCAAGTGAAGCTTCAAAAGACGTGTACTTGATACACAACACTATGCATCACACTTAACCACACAGAGGCAGTTCCAAGTTACACCAGTGATCCATCTGCAGCCCTTTAAAAGTGAACGGACAACAAAATTATTCATTGGAGACATGTAAAAAGAAATTCCAAACATGTGATCCAGCCTAGTTAAACTTAAGTATATTAGATTTTAGTATAAACAAACATGCCTTTGATGGGAAATAATGACAAATGTGCCCTGCTATTAATATACTGCTTTTTTGGCTTGGAGATCAAGTTAGGAAAAAATAATTACAATTAACTTGTTTCTTTGTAATGTAACTAAACATGGTGAGAGTCATATGTTTCTTATGAGTACATGTGAATGCGTGATAGAATAGTCAGTTTGACACAGTTAAAGTACTCTGTTTAAAGCTATAAGAAAAGAAAAGTCATGTACTGACTTGGGTGAAAGAGTGTAGTAAAACCAGTGTAAACATCTGTAGCAAAACTCAAAAATAGAAACGCAGCATATACAGTGTTGTTACAATGCCATGTACACATGATGTTCCTCTAAAGGCAAATCATGAAGTCAATCAAATCAGTGATTATGAAAGATATTTATATCCTCCACCTTGGCCTTAACCCTGTTTTAGTCAGAGACACTTATTTCAAAGAAAGCCATACATAGCAAATGGTTAACAGTTAGCTTTGGTAGAAAACATTCAGAGCAACATTAGATTTGAGTTAAATCAACAATGCCAAAATCATAGCACATAAGGAGAAGGTTGTCGTGGTAGTGGGAGGTGTGGCAGCAAATGGCGCGAAGATATCAGCAGAGTAATCGTTTAATAATAATTTATTCATACCAATCAGTAATAAGCTGCAAGCATACCTAATAATATATCTTGTGGTGCAAGATATATAAATGGAATCTACTATAACTCTATTCAGAGACAACTGACTCCAAAGGACGCAGTGCATTTAGCTGTATTTTGTCAAAAATATATATGTTTGGAAATCAGGGCGCAGATCCAAACATTAACATCCAAATCCAACATTAAATATCCTGGTCTTTAGCAATTAGAGGTTCAACTTTCTGGGCAGGTACCATATTGTGTGTTTATTGGAGCTTTCTTGCTGGAAAAAGCTGCCTGCTGCTGGAAATTGCATGGTTGATTTTGAACACAGAAACGTAACAATATTATGGTAAATGTACTGGCTTTAAATCAAAACAAAAAAAAAAGCTTAAATGTTGTATAAAGCTGCAGAGTTGGGTGGTAATTCTTGTAACAAACCCCATACACATTACATGTAGTCATGCGATTTATTGACAAAAATCATTTAATGACAAAAATCTAAAGTGGTACCAAAAGAATGAAGCAACAAAGGTATTGTTAGACACAAAGAGGAAAAGACTGATTGGAGAGTTACCAAAAATACTGTGACAGGCTGAGAGGGAATAATCATGTGAACGTAGGAGGCAAAGCCTGAGTGCTGCATGCTCAGCTCCAGTGTTGAGACAGCACCACTCCCCTACTTGAGGACACAATCTGAATGATGATGAAGCTCATACAAATGGAGGAGGCTTCATTGTGGGTCAACCTTTCACGCTGTGAGACTGGGGGCCCTGAAAGCTCCTCAGTGTTCAGTCACCCGTGAAGACCTGCACCCTGCTTGATTCACACTGAAGAAGGAGTTCTCAGGGACGCAGGTCTGTGCCCAGGCCCAAGCACTACTTACAAACACTAACGACAGCCTGAGAAAGTAGGCCCACCACACCAGAGCAGAGGAGGTCAGATGAAGCCAAATGGGTGTGTGGAGTGGCCCATATGGGGTATGACTGATTGTGAAGGCCGAAGTCTATTGAAAACAAAAGGGAAGCCAAAACAAGAAAGCAAACTGATCGTCCAAACATCCCTGAATATTTTACTGCTCTCATGGAAAAAGCTGTAATACTCCCGGTCTTGTATTTGTGATTAGTGGCATATTACAACACTTTGAGACTGATATTCTTGTAAACACTGTTGGGCGAATTGTTGCAGTCGGTGAATATCATTCCTATGTAATGTTGTGGCATTGCTGACCTAGATTTAAATGCAGGGCATCTTCATCGGTCAATCTACTCTGTATGTCTGCCTTCATGTTTGGCATGCTGAATCCAAGTCATTGATTGGTTTATAAAAGCACAGCACCACAAACCCATTATACAGATCCATTCACTTGTTTGCTGACCCATTTTCCTCCACAAGTCCACAGACTAACAAAAGCATTTCCAATGCTGTGTTACTCTTGCTGAACAATTCAGCATATGATTGGTTATAACATTCAATACATCAAAATGTATGTCTCAAAGTCACCCTGTAAAAACAAGCAAATACTTCCATGTAATGATAAAGCAAACCAATCTAACCAACATGAGCCTTACAGTTGTATTCCTATAGCCTAAGAAATAGCATGGAAAGAATGAATATGCTAACTGTCCACATTCATTATAGCAAAATCTGACAGTGAGAAGGAAAACCACAATGGGCTGACTTATAATGAGCCTTGTGCTTTTTTTTGGCTCTGCCAAAAAGCTATAAACTAAGAAAAATCCCTTTTTCTCTGGCATCATTGCGTACATAGCAGGAAAAAGAAAAACAAAGACAAAAATCTGAAAGTCCAGTAACTCAGGATTTGAGTAGAGTGAAGGTTAAATGGTATTTAATAATTTTATGGTACATACTTAGGCTAAATAAAGATTTTTCAACCTTTATACTTGAACAAGTGCCTTGTATGTTGCAGATGTAACTATTAAAAGAGTACTCCACCGATTTAGCATTGCACTCCTCTAAACAAAAGTAACAAAATTGATGCCAGACTTCACACCACTCCCTCTGGAGCTCCAAAAGGCTTTGTAAAACTTTTTTCACATATAAAATATACTTCCCAACATCTGTGGAGTTCCACTTTAACTCCAAAGAGAACTTATGTTTACGGTTGCCACTAATGATGACGATGAATATTAATGAAGAATATTTTCATTAGCAATTGATCTTCTGATTGTTTGCGCACTGAATCAATTCAACGTTTGTTCTAAAAACATCAGAAAACAGTAAAAAATGCCCATCACAATTTCCTAAAGACCAAGGAGACATCTTTAAATAGCTTGTTTTGTCTGATAAACCGTTCAAAACACAAAGATTTTTGAAAGAGAGAGAAAATGAAAAGAAGAAAATCCTCACTAGCTTTTTCTCCTAAATGTCTAGAAATCAAAAGTGCCACTGCAATCAATCTGCAGTTCGAAAAATGGATTGAGACTTTAAAATTAGATTTAATTGTCTTCAAAATTACATTAGAATTAGAAGTTGGTGAAGTTGAGTTACTCTCTCGCCTAAATAGTTGTGGGTAGAGCATTGTCCTCTAACACAGCTGAGAGTTTACCAGTCCAGATAGGAGGACCTTTTGAACCGAAGACCTCTTCCTTAAGACGTGCCATCCCCCAACCTCAAAAATAAAATCTAACCAACCCCTGCATCCATTTGTGGTGCAAAATATCATCCCACAGAGCAACACATTGTTCTTCTTGTTCAACTTCGACTTCTTGCGGCACGGTAGTGGAAATCAAACTCTGCTATTCAGTTTCGACCATTTCTAACAGAGACATACTTGATGTCTTAGAATTTCCATTATACAGTTTCCAGATAGAATTTTTCTCTCCAGTGTAATTACAAGTGTTTGACCAAACAATGCTCAGGGGTACGGTATCTGACTCAGCACTTCTCTAATTGCATGTTTGTGTTACTATCGTGTTCGGTCTGGAAATGGAGCAACACTCACTCAGGGATGCCTGGCAGCCAGGTTTTTCCTCTAAAAATGGCTTCCCAACCCTGACTCTCTGGCACCTCTACATCCACTGTGGTTGCAGGGTGGGAGAGTGAGAGACACAGACGCTTCGTATTATCCAGACTTCCTATCTTCCTACCTTGGAAACTGCCACCATGGCTTGGCCGGTCAGAAAACCAATGCAATATCAAAACGTAAAGACTAAGAGTTTCATAATTTCATTCTGGAGTCAAAAGAGCAAATCAATGCCAGGAAACAGAAACAGAAACCTGGAAGAGTGTTAAAGAGAAAGTAACACAGAGAGGAGGAGTTTATAGTAGTTGCCCCCACAGGCAATGAACTTCTGCCATTTTAGAGAAAAGTAAAAGTCTTTGTGCAATTGTTTTTTTTTTGTTTGGTGTACACTGAATTTTTTAATGACGCTGGTCTGGTAAAAGGCTTTACTGTCTTTATGGTCTGCCACACTTACATTATGAAGCCACTGGACCAGCGAAGAGATACTGCAAGCAAACACCTCTCCATTATGCAGTTAGAGTAATGCTACATAATAACCTCGTCTTTTCAATATACATTATGATTATACTGGGGGGACGATGAAAATACCCAGCTCCCTCTGAATAGTTACAATTATTTCCCAACGTGGGACAACACATATCATTCAGCAGTTTCTCTGGAATAGACGAGCCCCAGGAGCAATAATTTGTGTGAAAAAAATAAAATAAAATCTAGCAGATATAGACCAACATTAGCATTAGCATATTGGCATAGTCTGTTTCTGGCCACCTGCTGAAAGCAAGTCAAAAATTCATTCTACTTTTAGCTCTGTTTTGGCCTTTACCAACACCTGAGTGAAACATCTGGCTGTTCAGGTACTAAATGTTCCATTACGGTGCCAGCAAGTACCTAACTTTGTCATTTGGTGCTGGACAGGTAGCATACAGTGAATTTTCTTTGCTGAAAATGGCTGGCTGGAAGCGAAACAGTGAGCTGAAAGATGATATAAAGTGAAACTGCAAAGTTAGGTGATCCTTTTCTGTGAGTTCTACACTGAGCTACACCTTTCACATACAAGCAGTCATGCGATTCTTAACATAAAGATAAGTATTATAGCCAGTTTTGAGCTCCCCCTAAGGTGTAGATGTCCTTCGAATCTGATTTAATCTGTCTACTCTCTTTACATCGCTTTCTCTCAACACATTAATTGAAAACCCTGCACCCACCCTGCAGTCACTGACACAGAGCACCTCCCAAAGCCATTTGAAATGTATGAGGTCCATTAAACTGCACTGAAAGCACAAATAAATCCCATGAGGACTTCCCTTAGTGGTGTTAATCCTTTAAATACAATACCTATCACCGTAAGCTTTTTTATTTTTAGCTCAACACAAACACCACTGAGTTGCCTTTTATCCTACTCAAGTGACCCGGTCAGCAGTCAGTTTGAATCATAAGGAAATTAGCAGTTCATTCGTTTAATCTTGTACTGCAGATGTGCTCATAATGTGTTGGTTGAATTATGAGTATTCTGTTTGGAAAATGAAGCAACACAAGCATGTTGTTATTATTCATTACTACCTAGCTGTGAGAATAACCTCTAAATCTTGCTCCTGTAAAATTTTTCATGAAGGTCCATGAATTAGTCGATAGCATTAGACATATTGTTTGAGATGTAGGTGCAAAATGCTGAAGCACATCAAATTTAGCACAAAATGTATAACAATATTTAGGAAAGAAAAATCTAGCATGTCATGTCAGGAGGCCTGGAAATTGTGTGAAAGCAAGAGATTTCTAATTTGATGTCTCACACATATGTCACTCTTACACTGATGAGGATCTTAACAACTCTAATGTTCTCACACTGCAGCTGCTGGGATGGCAAATAACACAGGCCTGGAGGCAATCTTTCATTTCCCTACTTGTTGCACAGAGCATAGGCATGTGAACACACACACACACAATAGAGACATAATGAAGCACAGAGACATGGAGACATCAGACGAGACTCTCTAGCTAATCTTGGTTGCTTCCCATGAACAGCCCCCTCCCTCCTCTGTCTATCCCAGCTGCTGGGATTTCTTTCTCTGTGTCGCCACCGCCGGTCCTATTGTTCTTCGCCTCATGCTGCCAACCTCTCACCCCTGACCCAAGACTTTACCCTTTTCAAACCCTCCAGCACTGCCCCCCCAACCCCGTATTAGAAGGAGGTGGAACCTTCTCCTTTTAGCCGGTGCTACTCAGCAGACCAGCCAGTCAGACCCCACCGTGTCAGGATCCATCATCAGCGCTATGACAACAGAGCAGACGACATGGATATCACTTTAATGCCATTGTTCCACAAGGCTCTCCCCTCGTGTCTCAAAGCCCTGCGTCCTGCAGCTAGATCCTGGAACCTGAACCTGACACCTCCACCCCAGCAGAGACGTGTTTGTCCTCAGAATCATAATGGCACCAGTTGAGACCTGGACTATATGTTTAACAGTAAGTGGCAAATACAGTTCACCACCAGAGAAAGATGGAAGCTAATCTCTCTAGTGGTTGTGGCTGACCTCTGCGAGAGTGGGTCAATCCATTACTTTATTGCTTTAAGCACTGATAGTGGACATTATAAAGCATCTACCGTGCAAAGTGGAACCCATTTATGGCAACATCTGATGTGATGCAGTCACTATATCATTATCAGTGTCTAAATATTTACACTCTCACAAATGTCTTCTGTGCACACTCCATCATTCAAATTATGTGGATATCTCAGTAGATCGAAATACCTGATGCATACTTACACACATAACCACTGCACTGATAACACATTAAAAGGGAGGGATGTTTCTTAAATCATTTTGTTTTAAAATACAAGTGCTTTTTTTTCCCACCCCTAGAATTTTGCGTTTACATGTTCAGACTACATTGGCCCTTGAAACTGATGAAACTCCATTTGCATTATTTCATAATTCCCTGATTACTTTGTTCATTAAATACTTTGAGGTATGTCGCTTTCAGTGCAAAAATAAATATATTTCCACAAGCTTTCCCACACACACAGGATCATTCATGTTTTCAGTTCCAGAAAGCTTGCTCTGTACATTCCAGATGCTCCGTTCCTTCACAACATTACTTTTTCATTTTTATTTAGCTTTGACCACTCTATTGTTACAATATCGTTTTCCCATAGAGTAGAGGTCAAAAGCTAAGATGACTTATGAGACCTCTCAATGGTGTCGCTTTAATATTCACACTGCTGACTGATATCTCCTCTGGTACACGTGGGGTCACAGAGTCAAGCTGTTTTTTTAGACAGAAACATCTGGGATTTCCTCTTCCCTGAAGCTGCTGTTAGCTGCTATTTTTCTCCTCTCCTCTGAACTTAACCTATAGTAAGTGACACAAAAGCCTTAAAAAACCATCAAGTGTGCAAATGGTAAAAGCATCATGCATTACTGAATGGCTCAGTTGTGTGGGTTCATAGTATTCCAAGTGGAATAAATTGCATTTGTTTTCAAAAACAGGTGGAACGCTGTATTTAGCTGAATTTAGTCAAATTGCAATTCATCTTCTCAAACCCCCAAACAGTCTGTGAAACTAACAGCCTCCCCAAACTCTCTCCCTCAGCTATTGGGTTTCCTACAGCTGTCGTTTTATTAAAGCTCAGCTATTGCAGATTTTCATCTGCTTGGCAGAAGTGCTTCTTCCTGCCCATCAAGCCTTTCTCTGGAGGATAATATGCAGACAATGAAAACTCTCCCTTAGAAACCTTTTCTCTTCAGCAGGAAAATAATTCCTGGCAGTAGAGAGAGAGTGTGTGTGTCCAGTGGTTTCACTGTGTCACATGCTGCACCACATCACGACAACATGAGCAAAGAGGAGTCATGTGTATTTCCTGCAACATCTTAGATAAGCAAGCTCTGAAGAAATAAGTCTTCATAAGATTTGTTTTGGTGACAGTATTATTATTAAAGCATCTTTGGATATCTCAAGTAGGATTTTACACATAATCCTGAATATAGAGGCAGAGAAAAAGTCACAAGGTGTTACATGCGTATTCATTTAAATTCCTGTTTAATTCATACCAAAGCGCAGCATTTGGCTGCATCCAAATGGTCTCAGGCTGTCTGGCATGGCTCTTCATATGGTGAACATTTCTCATTGGTGTGCCGGGGTACCCCAGATGCTTTTGTCTTACGGTTGTTTAGCAGCAGCGTAAAAGCGGCGAGGACAAAGACCTATCTGTGGTGGGTTGAATACACTCAGTGGGCACACAGCCAACAGCTCAATCCTACAGGCTCCCAGAGTTGAAAAGCAGACTAATGCATTCTGTCCTCCCTCCTCACAGATGATCTTACAGGGAAATTAGCTGGACAATCGACAGGCCCTATTATGTCTTCTCATTTCACCTAAATACTTTCACATCTGAGCTGTGGTCACATCGAGCTCCTAAATAATTATCTACATAGAAGTTTTTGAAACAATACTTGAACTCAAGCACATTCTCCTTTCTGCACACGTTGTTATTAATGGAGCAATATCTTGTGTGAACTGAAGAACGGAAAAAAAGGGAAGTTGAGCGATAAGCCTTTAAACCCTGCCAACACACACACCTGGTCAATTGCTGCGTGAAGTGGGCATGCTTGTTGGATTGTCGTTTTCAGAAACTGACAAGAACTACATCGAACAGTTCTTGACCGTCTGACAAGCACTTCGTCTGAAGCCCACGGACGCTGGCGTTGTTAAAACAAACGCATGGGGCTGCATTGGCGGGGCGCGTGTTGCTTCAGGTATCGGTGAAACATGAAATATGATCCAGTTAATAAGTCCAGTTTGAGTAACAGATCAGTGAGTTTGAAGGCTTCTCAGATGCCAAAGCACCTGAGCCGAGTTCAACCTTTTCACCGAACGACCCTGCGTTTTTTTTGGCATAAGGCCTCTGCATTGGCATCCCAGCTACATCGTTGGAGTTTTTTTTCACGCAGGTCTGAAGTTGTCTGAAGGCGACCTTAGAGTGAAACCCAGATCCTGGCTACCACAGAGTAGGTATTAGCTAGCAGAGGCTTCTCTGCCACTGGCATAATTTTGTGTAGAACAATCTCACTGTTCTGTCACTCATAACATTAACTGCATTATGATCTATTTACTTGTTTACTGGCAAGAGAAAATAGGTCATTGTGGGAAAACATCATTGACCATTTAATCAATCTCCCCTGCTCATGTGACATGGTGAGCGAATGGAGGCATATGCAGTGTTTTTGGTGCTGTAGCAAATGTGGTCGCACAGAGTGTTGTAATGAGGTTCACTGTAGGTAGCAGAAAATCCTGCAGTGGGGCTGGATGCCTGTTGAATGAGTGAGTGAGTGTTCATCAGTTGCAGTGGCCCTTTGCTTTCCCCAACCTATTATTTCCCACCGGCCTTCTGGAACAATCATCTGAGTGTGAACAAAACACTGATACAGATTGTTGCTCCACTAGCAAATATCACCTCTGCACTCTATGTACTGTACATAGAGTACATACATACAATATGCCAACATATTGTAAATCTGAAGAAAAAAATTCGACTGTATTATGCATGTATTTGGCAGTTTAACCTTGAAAATTGTGGGTGTTTTTCTCATGTCTTGCAGATAAGATAAAGGCCAGATTGTATCTTTGGCATATTTTATACAACACCAGGGTTCAGCTTCCTGTGCATATCTGAAAGCCTGTGGTCTTTTGCATATAGCGTATTTTCAGATATTTAAATGCCATCGCGTTTCTACCATGTGGCAGTGTGACTGTGACATCTTTCTAAAAAAGGTGAACAATGCACACACACACACACACACACACACACACACACACACACACACACACAGAGTAACCCACGCATCCACTTGTATCCCATCTGTTCCAATAGGCTTTTAGTAAAAGTGACGGCCAAGGCTCATGCTTGAACAAGCATCCCCACTCAGGAACTTCTATTCTTATCATTTCATGTCACAATAATCAATGGCCCTCTTTGTTGTCAGAGGAGTTATTAAGCTCAACAAATTAACATGACTGCTCTGGCAGACCTGCAGGGCTGGAGAGAAACAAAAAAATATATTATATAAAAAAGGCAGAGGAAAGGAGGCCCAGAGTGAGAGAGAGATGATGGAGATTTCAGAGGAAACAAAATTGAGCAGGAGATGAATGAAGTCTTGATTGAACTTCGTAAAAGGGGTCTCTTTTTTAGAGCTGCACAGTTGCAAAAAGTACTGTATGGGCCTCATCTGCTGTATAATTACCAAAGATGCTCGGTCATATCCTATGCCAAATGGAAAGAAGCCCAGAAATCATGTAACTATGACAGCAACTACCTCATTATGGGGGATATTCAGTGTAATTAAGGATTGCAAACCGAAGACGAACAGTAATTTAGGAATTATTGATAGTGACAAAAAATATTTGGGATTAGACTGAACCACATTTCAGACCCAGGAAATTCGAGTAAGGGATCTTTTTAGAGTTAACAGGAGAATGCTTTGATTCAAACAAACAAACACGCACAAAAACAGCAAAGTTCAATTTTGTTCTCAGCACCCGTCGACCATCTCTGCAGTGACTCATTCTCACAATCCTCTGTTTTTTCCTGCATCTCTTGGAAACAGAAGCATGTGCATGACCTACAGTTTGCCTCTAAGGACAATATCGCCATGAGTCGACTAAAGGCAGGGGGAAATTATCAGACTCTCTGTTATTGCTCCGCCATCAGTTGACAACTTGTTGATTCCAAGAGTACAAAAAAATCGCCGACGGCAGCACTAGCAGTCATGGGTCTTTCCTCTCCTCAGACTCAGGTGGCAGGGTCACAGACACAGGCAGTGACAGTGATCACCACTGATGCGTGAGTTAATAATCAGACACTTTCTAGACATCCTTGTTCAGATGGAGGAAGAATGCACCTCGGAGACGCTTCACAGAGACACATGTAAAAATCATTATGAAGGACACTGTCCAGCTCCTGTGTTGGTGGATCATTGAGGAACAGAATCAATCAATTTTAACATGAATTCTTCACTATAATCAAAAGACTATTAACATTTGACACCAGGCCTCTACTTGTACACTATAGCAAACCATGAGTCAGTAACAGCTGAGCTGTTGAACTACAGCAAGATGCTAAATTAAAGACACATTCAAAACTGTCAGATGTGATTAACTATTTTTTTTTTCTTGAATTGCTCAAAAACAATGATGTAACATTTGGATCTGGTTTGCATCCAGCCTTGATGACCTTTTCCACAAGACCACCACATTGAATACAAAACACTCTGACTAGAAGGTTCAGGAGTTTCCATAAGGAAAAACAATCTTTCCCTTTTTTGCCATCAGGATCTAGCGCCAAGAAGAACAGAGACAGTGTTCATTGCCGTGTCTATAATTTGCTGTATTTGATTAGTTCAATCTCAGCTTTAAATGTCAAGCACATAAACTGAATTGTATCGGTAAACAACATTTAGTTAGTGAAAATTTTAAAATAAAACTTTTCTAATGTTTGTCATATTTCTTCTGTATAGGTCAATGGCTACAATCTGGAGCAAGGAAAAATGATTAAGCTTTGTATGCAGTGCTCTTCTTGCTAAAATGAGTACGATCATCATATGAACAGTTTTATCTTCAGGCCAGCACTTTCTCTTCAGATGTTTGGCTCAGTAAATATCTAAGTAGAACTGAAACCACAATTTTATCCCGTGTGTTATCAAGTCATCAAGAAGGCTCTTGGCAACCAAATACTGTTGGGTGGGTAATTGTCACAAGACTAACCAAGAACCTAACAAGATATTTGTGGAAAATGACTTGCTGTCTCTCTCTGAATGGAGCTCAGCGGACCGACGCCAAGTTATCCTCCCACATCCTTCACACAGGCCAATGCACTGTTAAACCGTTCACCGCGAGGACAGAGGAGAATCTCCCTGAAAAGCATGTGGCCCCTCTGCGAGGTGAGGGTCACTGTAAAATCAAATCAGACATAAGTTACATAACCTCTGAATGACATATTCACTTCACAGCTCCAAACACACGATCAGCTTCAAGACATCCTGTTTATTTTGGACTTCATGCACACAGTTAATCCATTTTCTGTTTTCAAAGCTATTTCACATGAAACACAGCAAATCACAGCACAGCGGTAGGATATCCGTTTCTCTGACACAACAAAAGGCAACCTTTACAGCAACTAGCAAGTCCAAATTAATCTACTCACGCCCACAATAACAGGCTATACTATTTCTCCTGAAAGGGCCATGGAGTGTCTTTGAATATAAAAATGGGAGCTTTAGCATGTGGACAATGCACAAAGGTCGATTGCCATGCAGAGTAATATCCTCTATGAGACAGGGAAAGAGGGTCTGCGGGGAATTAGTTCACAGGGTATCTGCTCTGAAACTTGCAAATCAGTGAACTTCTCTCTCTACATTAAGTGCCACTGAAGTCGCACAAAGGAGCAGCTTCAAATTAGGAGCACAAAGACGCCTCTGTGAGAGCTTCAGAGCAAATTAATGAGTATTGATACACATTCGCACACAGTGTTCTTCCCTGGCCTCAGCTGCCCTGTGGGGAACAACACAAGCCAATAAATGCTGCCTGAAATCGACACAAAACTCAAACAAACAAACTCAAAATGTTAGAATTATAATTATTGGATCCATTCTGTGTCGTTTTACTGTCAAATGATCTATTCCAGTTCAGGATGAGATAAGCTGGGAGCGAAAGTGGAGTGTATTTCCTGTGTACTATCCCATCTGGTCCACAGTTTATCGCCATCTCAAAGAAAGTCAGCAAAAAGTTACTAAGCAACCATGGCATGAGCGCCTCACTTCTCCGATGTATCCCCCCCAGTTTGGGAGCGCAGATGGCCAACACTTGGGACTGATTTAAAGATGGGACAGTCTCAGCTCAGCCCTTCAGATAGCAATTACAAGTATAACACACAGCATGTGGGCCTCAGCTATGGAACATCTGATTCATTACTACACGTTGCCTGTTAGTGTTTTCCATTAACTTTTAGTCATTCTTAACCGGCAAAACATACTGTGCAGTTTGGTTAGCAAATACCACCACAGCAACCATTCATCATTATAACAATCATTATCAAACATTGCAACATAGCCTATAATCAATCACTGCAGACCAATAGTGATCAATAGAGACTGACAGGCCTAAATGAAAGGCTTGGCCAGTTGAAAACAAGTTTTGATCAAATAGTTCAGCCCAATACTTCCGCTGTAAGGAACTATTGAAAGCAGGAGTAAAGGCAGCAAGTTGATCTGGATTTAACACCTCCGCAGACTCGCACAGTTGACTGCAGGAATCCTGAAAGACTTAATCTCTCTAATCGCTTTCCTCAAGTTGCTTCATCAGGCTGCTCTAATACCGATTCTCACGAAACCGGGTCGGGTAAACAGCCTGGAATTGTGCAGCACCAGTAGTAGAAGTTGAAATAAGTTTAGTTTACGTTAAAACAATCGGCGCGCCCCGAAAGTTGGAGTGACAATAACAAAGTATGAGGCATGCTGTCATCACGAGAAGGCGCTATTTATATCCGACTTTCAGCTATAGTTTCTGGAACATTTGTTGGTTAAAAAAAATAAAATAAATAACAACGTACCCATTTTTTGTAAATTTCCCAAAAGCGCAGCCGAAGTTAAGCGATCAGCTGAAAGTTGAGCCCCGGCTACACTGATGTTGCGTCCTGGGATGAACACTGGCCGCCTGGCTGCTCAAACGCTCAACGCTGCGTCCCTTTGGAGACAGCCTGGGTGACGTCACCACAGAGGGGATTACTGATGGGAGGACGGAGCAACCCCCCCCCCCCTCCTCCTCCTCCTCCTCCTCCTCCTCCTCCTCGGCCCTCATCAAGAAGTTTCGCTGGTCACTCAACTCATCATGAGCCACATTTATCTTGAAGCACAGGATGTGCCTGGATTATCATAAATCAGATTTTTAAATAAACTGATCTCAAACAAGATTACATCATTGCCACTCAAGCAAGGATTCCCTGTGCTATTGCTCACGACAAACACATAGCAAGACAATGTTGAGGATAAAGTGTTATCAGCTCAGTTGTGTCAAACTTCCAACAGATAGATGAGGTTTTATCACAGGTCACACTGGTTTGTGCCTCTCATGTAGCCTGTTACCAGTACACTCCAGGCACTGAGCTAGACATTTGTTTATCAGAAAAATAAATGACCAGAGATCTTTGAAAAATCCAGAGGGTTACAACACTTACTGCTGTTCTGAAGGTATTTTTCAGAATCCTCAAAGACTCTTCTAACCATCTGGATTAATATACAATTCCATCTACTGTATGATAAATATTCTTAAACTGTCTGTCAAGCTGCGACTAGTTTTCCTAATCCAGGTAGCCAGAAATCTCATATCTTCTTGCTCACTTTGCACAACACAAGAAAAATATAAACACGTTATTTTTTAATGAAAATTTAAAAACAATACAGTGTAACATCAGTATATACAAATATAACTAATAATAACATTTTGAAATTTTGTTTCACATCATACAAATTGAGCAAAGACTTGTTTCAAATCTGGAAGTACAGTTGCAATTTAGGAAGTGGTTTAAAAATTGTTTAAACTGCGCAACAGATGGAATATATTTTTTATCCAGATGGTCAGAAGAGCCTTTAAGGAGTCTGGAAATACCTTCAGAACAGCGGTACATGTTTAACAACCTCCTGGGTTCACTGGGGATTTATTCGTTTGGTTAGACAGAGGCTTAGCTCTGTGACTTGAATGTAATGGTAAATGAGAAACACAAACTGGGACTAGACAAATTCTGTTATCCTCTTGTGAGTGAGAAACGGATACAAGAATCTGACTTTTAACTTGAATTGAGTTAATTATACCACATAAACATGTGTTGAAAGTACCCATGTCCATTTAAATACATACATGCACACAAACGTGCATGGATCAGTACACCCATTAGTAATCTGCACTTGTACATGCATACATTTACATCTTACAGTGTCTGTTGGAGAAGCAAAACAAAAGTCACCCTCTTTGCATAGCCACGTGTACCCACATGAGCATGGATGCATAAGGTGTCTGATTTTAAAGATATCTCTCATGTTTGACTTTACTTCTGCGAACTAGAATAAATTGCAGTCTTTCACAAAGATGAGGCCTTTATAGAAACAATGCCAATCACCATCAGTGTGCTGGTATCCGGTATCCAAGGAGTTCTGAGCACCCCTAATTCAATCCAGTCTTTTCAGTGGTGGCCAAGTGGCAACTCTCAATGGGTCGTTTCATGGCCAAACAGGGCATCTGCCCAACATGGCAAACAAAAGCCTCCAAAAGACAAATATTTAACTGGTCAACTTCAGCGTTACAAAGACAATATCATCCTTTTTCCTAAATGTATTATTTTATATTTAATCCACTGAGAGCCCTCACTTGTTCTTTTTTTGTTTGCTTTTCCTGTCACCTTTGGGCTGTGTCAGTAAGTCAGGTTTTCTTTTTCAGTCATTCTTCCATTCTGTAAATCTGCTTGTGTGGATTCCCAACGATACAGGAATGCAATTTCTGCAGATGTGCTCTCCAAACATATTATGACCTCAATCTGCGAGCCGTCAACATGACAACCATGATACAGAAGTATATTTGATCAATTATATTTAATGTATTTTTATCTGTAATTTTTCAAAGCTCATTTTATCATTCAATGCCCGTGCTGTCTGCAAGTGTCCAATCATTTTTTAATTTTTTATCATATGTGTCGTAAACCACATACAGTAAGCAGGTGTACCGTACAGAACACATTTGACTGATATAGCATGTGACTGTCGTTAGAAATCTGCTTCTCCATAAACTGGAGGTCCCACGAGCTCTCTGTTGTGCTTTTTGACTTTCTTTCTGTCCGTGTACATGAGTTGTGTGAATAGAGGATCTGCATGGGAACATTCCAGCACCGTGCTGGCTGTTACAGCAGGCACGGCAGCTGGCAGACAGCAGGCATGTATCAGTTATTAGGGTGGACCATGGCAAAACAAAACACATCACACAAAGTCTTTTTATCTGACATTACACAATGCATATGGCCATGTCACTTATAGAGCAATACACCCAGGACATGACGTTTTACTGTATTGATGCTGGATGCTCTTTTCTGCAGAAAACCTTCAGTGCTCTTTGGGGTATTAATATTTTTGTAAAATGGCTTTTTTTTTTTTAAATGTGATTCAGACTTAGCAAAGAGCCAACACAACAAAGGCTGTAATATGGATATATAGTTGATATATGGGTATATAACACAATTTTTATAATTGCAATGCCTCCTAGTATATTAATAATTAATAGGTGAAATAAAAACACTGCAAATGTCCATTTTAATGACATTCTGGAAACACTTTGTGAATAAAAATGGGCACATAAAAGGCTTTTCTGTCCAGCACTTAATCAGGATCTGGACAAAGTGGTTTGGACCTGTCAGTCCACCGATTTATTGAGTGTCTGACTGGTGCAAACTAATATTTCAGATATCTCATATGGTCAAAGTATACTGTATACAGTCACACTGTCTTTTTTAAGTATTATTATTACAAAAGGTAATATAAGGGATTTCAGCTGAAGACCGAACATTTCTTGAAACTATTTTTTCAGTTCTAATTAATGTTATGTTTCTAATTAAGAATAAGCACAGTGAAACAGGGATGACGGCAGGCAGTAGAGGCAAATTGAGGTAATCCTGCAGCGTCTAATTGCAAATAAAGAAAAGCTGTTGAAGCGCTGTACCAAACACCATGGTTACAAACCACCCAGGAAAATGGCAGACACCGTGAATGTGCTCAAAATGAGAGGCAGTTTAAAGCGTACTCAGAGTGAAGTTGGCATCAGTACGAATGTTACACGACTTGGTTGGACAATTCTGGGCCCCAAAGCGTTCTTTGAAGTGTCGGCTCATAATGCCGTATAACTTGAATGACATAAACTCTCTGCTCACAGCGGTGATGAAATAACCTGAAAGAGCTGCTCAAAATAACACAAAGCATTACAAAATGTTCCTTTTCCGGGAGATATGAAGTCCAGTATTGAATGTGTGCTGGAGATAATCCAATTGATTACTTCAGTTTTTCCAAATACCTTTCTTAGGGTTAACAGATGTTAAGAAATGTGTTTACTGAAAAGGCTCAATGAGGTTAGTGCAGACAAAACCTTCCAGCTCAAATGTTTTATGGCTAAATCTGTGGACGCTCATTATATATGGACATCATTTCCCATGGTTCAGCACACACAGATAAAATATTCTTATATGAACATCTGTGTCCTTTGTGTATCTTTATTCTTTGTCACAGAGACATTGTGTCATTTTAATGCTCTTAAATAAAGACTGGATGCAACAGATGATGACATTCTCTGTTAAAGAATATCTTCATCATCAGGTGAAAACTGTGTATCACCAACATTGCTGACTTGTTTAACACGACTTGGAGGTTTAGTTGCTCCTCAGTGGTCTGAGAACATTCTCACCTTCACAAACCCCACTGAATATTGTTAATTTGAACATAAACTAAATAGAAAATGAGGGAGAGTGTAAATAACTACAACACATATTGTGTTTATATGTAAAATCAAAACCCTTTTAACTCAAAGAATACAACTGTTCCTGACACGTTGACCTTGTAGTGAAGTGAACAACAGGTTTAGTGTGGAACTAACATCTGGTTTAGTGTTTGAGAAGAAGTGGAAAATAATGTTTCGTTGCCATCTCAGGGAAAAATACAGAGGAAATACTCCACTACCCACAAAAGGCTATCAAAAGAGTTTAATCCATTCAACTTGCCTATAAAACTAAATCCTGCTTACAAGTTGAAAACATATGTCACTTAGAGACAAAGTATGCTTGTGTTTGAACCTTTTATCAAATTTTTTTTGCACTAATCCCCAACTTAACGGGGTATTTCTGATTATGTCAACTTTTACTGAATCTTTAAATTGGCCTCTAATCAAGTGAGTCCTCGATAGAGTTTAACAAAATAAACCTCATGTCTTGGAAGGGTTTTTGTAGGTATGTCAGTCTCTGCTGGAGGTTCTGCAAACATCACTGGTGCTTATGAGTCAAAACAGACAGTGGTGAACGACTCCAGCAGGTCAAGGGGAGGGATGAACATGTTAGCAGCCCTGAGCTCATCCAATTTATCGCCCCCAAGGCCCCAGGCAGAGGGCAGTCACAAAACAGCTCCATGCACAGCTGGGGGCTGGGCAGGAAGTTACATCTCCTCAAGCCCATGTGTAAAAAGAGAGAATACAAAAAAAAACAATAACCTATGTTGCCGTTAAATCCCTGTGGACAGACATGCATGGAATGGAGTGAGAGAACAGAGTCCAGCTGCGGCGTAAAAGTGCTGCAAATTGCGTTGCGTCTGCTGCCCTTGATTTCTGGTGGTGTTAAGAGTGAAAAGAGTTGGGAGTGGCCAGATTTGGAGGACTCAACAGACAGACTTAACTCTGGGAATGGAAAAACAAAGAGCGGCTATGCACACCCTCGTGTCTCTGCTGCCTCTAGAGATAATTGGGTCACTGCAACTCTGTCACTTTCCACTGTATACAGGATGCATCATGACGAAACCATCCACTGTGTGTTGAATGATAAAACATTCCTGTATATGTAAAACAAGGGGATAATAGAAATACGACAGGAAGGAAGTTGAAATGGATACCAGATCAGCGTTTGATCATCTTGACTGGATACTCTTCTCCAGCAAACATTGCCCTTATACTGACGTAAACTACTGCTGAATTCCTCCACCACTCCCATCATTTTTTGGCTGGCGGCAGTGGACCATGGGTAGGGACCACATTACTATAAATGAGTCATTGTAGCAGATCAACGTTGTGTTTTAGGCTACACTTTAAAAGTTGTTTGAAAGCGTTTTACTGATAAATGTGGTGTAGGAGTACATTTTTTGTTTTTATTGTTGCAGTAACTGAACTGATGGCAACATAAACAACAGCTTTTTAACACTAGTCTATACTTTGCTGCCATCTAGTGGATTCTTTTGGTGCAAAGTACAAAAGCATTGAAAAAAATGATATTTTCTTAATTGTTCAGGTGCACTTCTGCCAGTAGTGTTCTAACACAGCATAAACCTCCAAATGTATTCACTTAACCTTTCGTGATTATGAGTTCTTTTGACCTAAACGCATGGTTTGCAGAACATTTCTAGTTTACTCATGTGCAGAGACTGAGAGTGCAGATTTCCCCTTAGATTCTTCTGCTCACAAAAGTCTCAGTCTTTTTCTCAATGTCGATATATCTCCATGAAAAAGGCCTTTGAGGAAATGTATGGAGGGGTTTCCAAATGTTCAGACTGTAGTGCAGCAGGATCAGGAGAGTCTCCCATTCCTAAGCCTATCCAAGAACATCAACAGTTTATCTTCCAAAAATAGCCTCCATTCCTCAAAGGAGGGAATTTAGCACGACGATGGAAGGTTTACAAACGCAAATGTAATGTCCACGACTCACTGAAGTCATGAACTTGATCTGTGATGACAGCAGTCATGCCTGGGTTAAAATGTTCATACAAAGTTGGTTTATCCAGGATGTTTGATCACGAAGATTACAGAGTATCTATGATCCGATGTCAATGACATCTCTTACATTTTTTGTTCATTTTCATTACAATTTTTTAACCATCACTAAAATAATCGCAGGTATGAAAATAAGTTTGTTTGTCTTTTTGCTACCTTGAGTGAAGTGAGCTTTTAGATGCCATTATGTGATGTTGATCGTATGAAGAGTTTTAAACTGGAGAATGTTTTTGCTGTTTTGTTGGAACCGGAAAATCGTTTTGGTGTTTGCGTCTCCTATTCTCAAAACCAGGCCTTTTATTTCTAACACGGCATTCGAATAATAGGTTTTCTTAGATGCTGTTGTTTTTCCTGAAATCATTTTGCTTTTTTAAATAACAATAATAATAATAATAATAATAATACAGTATAGTTTCTACTAGACTTGCATTACCCATGTATATGGTTATTACCCGGCACAATCGTTGAATATCTTTTCAGTGTATGGGCCTTGGTTTCAGTTTTAGTTCAGTTTTTTGTTAATAACCTCTTAGTGTGTCCTTATGTTGTTTATTTTGTGATTCATGTGTGACTTGGCTGCTGTAACGCTGCAATTTCCCATTGGGATTGATAAAGTACTCTGTCTAAATATGGCTGTGTTCTGTGATTTTATTATGTGTTTTGTCCAATGATGTTGTGCTTTGTACAGTCTATCCATGTTATTTGGATAGTGTTGAGACATTTGTTATCACTCAATGACTCAGAATAGTTTATCCATAACAATGCAGTACACCAGAGGAAAGGACCTTATCAGAGTTAAACCTGTGGTTTTATTCGCAAATGAATCAAAAGATAATGTTTCTTCAGACAGTAACAACTCATCTGTCTTAAAGCCAAACATTCACAGAACAGCCTCACTCGTTTGGATCGGCCTTGATAGAAGTAGACGGCTGCATCTACAAATGGCTCATACAGCCTACAGTGTCCATTTGTCAGCAGATTAGGCATTTTCAATTAACAAATGGCATTAATGTGATTTACTTCCTATCACAAATGTTGAAAGTCAAATTTCTCCAGAGGACTCCTGTTATGTTACTTGACAGATTAAGAAATTAGCGTGCCTCAGTTTACCTGAGGGAAATTATCAACTCATTGGATGACAGGCAATTTATGTTATTTGAATGGTATCACCTCCAAGCAGCTGCTCTCCTGTTGACTTCCCTGAGTCTGAAATGAAAGCATGTAGTCTTGTGTGTGCATGTGTGTGTGTGCTTTAAGTCTCTGCTCATTCTGAACTCTGAAGATTTACATTTAAAAAAATATATAAATCCAAGGTACAAGGAGTCAATTAGTAGGTTGTAAAAGCCTGCTACAATAGCATTTAATTCTAACTTTTCTCAGATATGTTTCAGTTATTTTTTGGAGATTTTTCTTACATGTTTTTGTACGTTTAACAAATTTCTGATTGATGTTTTTCATATTTTACTGATATTTTTGTTGGATATTTTCCTAATATTAGTAAAACATTAGTTAAATGTCCAAAAAGAGTTACTAAAATATCTGAAAAACATTGGTCAAATAGAATAATATCCCCCAAAAATCAGTATAATATATAAAAATGTCTGCATGCTACCACGCTAAACTAAGATGCTGAACTGTGCAAACGTTATACATAAGCATTGTCATTGTGAGCATGTTAGCATACTGATGTTAGCATTTAGCCTCACAGATTTGCTAGTATATGGCTCTGTAATGTTTAAAATAATTATTGTTAATTCAAAAGTACAACATGACAGTAAAGTTAGAATATTATTGTTTACAGAAAAGTTCACAACAGTAAGCTAAAAAAAATAAAAGCAGACTGAATCTTATCAAAACAGGCTATGAAAAAATTTGCATCAATAATCACTCAAAATGTAGCGAAGGAAGTGATAGTTATAGTGATAGTGTGAAGTGCATCTACTGTTGAACTGATTTGGATTTTTTAATAATTCATTGCCTCCTTAGGTGTGATATAATTGTATCACTGCAGATTCTTCACCTCTGTAATGCTTCCCTCCCCATCCAAAAGAATGGGTTCTTACTGTAGGTATACATACATATAGTCACCAAATCAATATATTGAATATTTCAGTGTATGGATGACCTTCAGTACTTGATCTGTAAAAAAAAAAAAAAGTATCCTCAAAAACATTCCAAAGGCAATTATGTCAAATTGAAAAGGAGCATCAAATCAGGTCTCATATGGAAGTAATGTATCATAGCGTCCATTTGCTGGCTGATTACTCTCCACCAGCCTTGAACATCATTTCCCTGCCATGCCTTTCCCAAACAATGTCAATACTAATTAGGGATAAATGCATCTTCTCATCTTCACTTATTCATTTACAGGTTTGGTGATGTTTCAATGTGGTTTTGTACTTACTTCAACATGGCATGGTTCTTGGCAAAGCCATTAGTACTCTAAGTCGCACATTAATACACTGCAGATTGTGAGCTCCTTGCATTGTTTCGAGTAATTAACTCTTAACTAACCAACTGGATTTTATCTACATGCTGTCCCTGGTGCTGTCACAGTTCTTTGTTGGGAAGAAGCAAATGAGGTGAATATGGTGAGACCTGGCAGGGTTCACCACATTTAGGCTATGTCAGTGTGACATAGACAAATCTATGAGCCTACATTAGAAAGCACTTCTTCTTTATGACACATTAAATCAATTTGCAATTTGTGTTTTAACATGATCTACATGCTCTGCAGTTTTGCTATAATATGCTGTTGAACATGTGTTGATGTTACTGTTTATGCATTCTTGCCTGAAGCCCCTCTATATCAAGGGAAATTATGCTTTTGTGAACATGACAGTTGATTGTCTTTCGCTGACCTGGTAATAGCAGGCATTCATCACCATTTTCAGTTATTTTAGCAATGGTTCACTGAGGCGTTTGAACTGATTTTAGCATCTGGGACATTGGACCATTTTAACCCAAATTTCTTTTCTTAGATATGGCAATTTAAGATACGGACTTTCAAAATAGCAAATGATCTCATTTAACTTCTCATGCTCCCCCAATGCCTTGTTTCTTTTGTAGCATAAAATGGTTTTTCGTGATGTTTGCAACTGTGTATCATTAAATATTGGTGTGTTTTCTACTCATAGCACCCACTGAGCAAAGAGAGAGGAACATGGATGGGCTCCACTCACTGACAGAGCCCAAGAGAGTATCATTATTTTCTCTGGAGGACCTGTTTCATTAGAAAACAGGTCCATCAGACTGCCAGCGGGGAACGAGTTCATCACTGAGCCGCACCCACATTGATCCACGCTCAGTAAAGCAACAGAATGAGAAATGTAAACTTCTGAGGTGGGTTTGTGTGTGTGTTTTATCGAAGCTTCTCAGACTAAACAAGTTTGTGTTAAGTCAAAACTGTACCTTTGCATCAGTTTGCTTAATTTCACTACATTACCTAACATTAGACTGTCAGTGGTTGTTGCGCTATTTTACCATCTGGTTCACCGGTACTCCTTTACACTCCACTAATCAACATGGTGTTGATGAAGCTGCCCATCCCTCTTCCCTGGACAATTACTCTACTTGGATAATTATTTTGTGTCTAATATGGATTTTCCACATTAAAGTTCAAATACCTTGATAAAAATGCTGAAAAATACATGTAGTCCTTCCCCCTCATTGAAAAATCCAGAAACTATGAATATACAATTCTCAGTGCCTGGTACAGAGCAATGTTTTACGCTTTGTTCTGTAGAGCATCTTCAAACAAAGTGAGCAAAGAAGACAAATTATTTATGCTAGAATTTAATTTAGTGCTTGTTTAAAATCAGTCATAATGTGAGTTTTTGCCTTGTTATCTTTAAACAAAACTGATCTTTCTATGACTTCTTCTTCATCTGTTTAAGACTATTGACTGATGCTAAATTAAACTGTGCCTGATTGTTTCTCTCCAGCTTGATGAGAACAGCTGCACCAGATCAATATATCCATTTGTAAAGTAAAATCTAATTGGAAATTGTTGCCCATTTGTGGCTGCTCTCAGACACAGAAGCAGACCCACTGGCTGGCTGGCTGGCAGGCAGGCAGAGCCAAAGGGTGCTTTTGGCAAAACCAGATAAGAGTCGTTTGTTATCTGCCTCATAATGAGAAATCAAACAGATTCCTCTGCTTATGTGGATCCCTCTTCCCGAATATATTGGCAGCGTTTAATTGTGTTCGCCAGCTGAAACCCTCTCAGCTTGAGGTTTCATTCTTCATCAGAGAAATACAGCTGCTCCAATCCGCTTATCAATGTGTGTCTCGGTGATGTTTCCATGGAAACCGTGTTTACTGCCCCACAGTGTTCTAAAAATGGTTCCAAAGTGATAACGGTGCCAGTCTACTGAAAGCAGTGCAAAGATGTGATGGACAATGACAATGATTGACATTGTAACAAGCGGATTTTAAATGCATACATATAAACCATTGCATGTGTTCTTTATACACTGTTAAAACAAATTCAGAGTCTAAAATGTTCTTAAGATGTCTAATTGTTAGGCTTTGCCCATTTAAGTCCCCCTAAAATGGTCTTTCTTTCCTTCTCTTCTCTCTGTATGTCCCTTTTTTTCTTCCAACCACTTTTAATAAGTCGTGCTGGCTGCTCTAGAGAGGTGCTGAATATGTTAGCTGATGAGTACAATTTAGATAGATGCAAATTAGAAATTGAGGTTGACCTTGCGGCAATCTATGCTCAGTGTGAAGTCCTAATAGTGGAATTACAAAGAGTTAACTAATGTCTTTATTTCTCTTTCTTCTAATAAAAATGTGGGGGGTTTTGTTGGCACATTACCCAAACCTGGACAACCCGAGATATCTGCTTTTATGTCGTGAGAAGATCTTTTGTGAGCCTGATTATGTGTCCGTTTCTACAGCTGTGACAGTGCCCTCCTCATCTCCACCTACTGATTATTCAGTGCTTTCACTTGAAGGTGAAGGACATGACTGAAGATTTTGAAGCAAATTAGCTTTTTCAAAAGGCAAAAGAAAGCACTCATAAACAAACTTCCATTCACAATTATCTATTCATTATCTCTTGTACTCTATCTTATTCTATGTACTATATTGTTGTTTTTTTTCACATTTGTTTCTCATACTGTGAATGCTATAAGATGTCTTTTGAAGAAGGGAATTATCAGCTGTCTTAGATAGAGGAGACAGTAACAGCACTGTTCCCATGGCAATCAGCTTGGAGGAAATAACTTTGCATTCATCAAGTTTAAAGCAGGATTTTACTATCACTGGGGGAAATTTTGTTTCATCATTTCAATGTGATCAGTGTGAAGGAACTTTTTTTGGATAGAACTTCTGATTGTCTGATTCTAATCTTACACAGCATATGATCTTTATGGCAGGGAGTTCTTTTGTTTCCTTTTGTGTGCTATTTGATAATGAGATTCATTAGTGTTCTCTGTAGCTAATTAAACCTCTGCTGAATACGTAAATCTGTGACCCGGTTTAACTAACTTTTTTTCTTTTATGAATAGAGTGAAAAACATTTCATTTGTTACAAAGCAGAACTCCTGGCAAACAAAAGAATATTGTTTCTGGTCTCTCGACACAATAAAAATGCCTCCAAGTTCATGTGATTATTAATAGTTGTGAATGAATGAAGGAAAAGGCTGCAATAGTTCCTATTAAATTATGTATATGTTCGGACCACTAACCGCTCAGAGAGTGAATTCAGTCAACCTTCGACTTAATGAAAGTGGAGCTCTTCCAAAGACACATATAAGACCTGGAAGCTGTCAGGTATCTCCTCTGGCCGTCTCTCACCCCTGGATGATCTGACGGCTCCACATTGTGTCCACCACACAACTAGAACCAAAGACCTTTATTCCAAAATGAGACGTGATGGCATCAGAACATACTCTCTCTTGACAATTCCAAGCCAGCAGCTAATTAGTGACTTTTGGTTATACAGTAGCAAAATCCCAAAGGACATAATCTGTTTGTTTTTTATTGTTTTTTAGCATTTTACATTAATCACATTAGTACCGCTTTCCTTTATTAACAGTTAATCATTTGTAACTAATAGCTTCAACAATTGTTAATGAATAATTTACAGTTTGTAGATCAGTTATAAACCATTAATAAGATAAAACATTTGAGGTGAAAATGTTTTTTGGATTTTAGTTAATAATATGTTAATCATTAATAAAGCCCTGAGTATCAACCTATTAACACTTTATAAATGGTGACGTTTTAGAAAGCAGTAGCATAACATTTTATTTCAAAAGAGATCTGGCGTTTTGGAATAAGATGTTAAAGGTTTGGTAATGGTAGAAGACACATAGCTGTAATGTCTATCCTTTTTTAGTAAAAGCAACATTGATGTTTATATGCACTATAACCTTTAATGGCACTGGTTATATGCTTTATACCGTATCTCATTTCTTTTCATGAAGTACACCAGGTGTTATGTGGATGATGCAAAGAATATAGCATCAAGAAGTGTTCAGTATCTTTAACATTCATTGTAAAGTCAGTCAATAGTGGTATGTATTTGATGTCCTATTGAAATTGTACAAATTCTACCATCGGTTATAGGATTTTATTGGAGTTTATTGTGGTAGCCACTTTGGAAATTTTGTTTAATTTGTAAATTTTTAACATTACAGTATATTGAAGAAAGTTCAGCCTCTAATGCATTTTCTAAAAAGCTAAGCTTTCATTTACAATCCAGTAATTGTGAGCTATAAAGTGAATGCTAATCATATTACAGCTACTATTCCTGCAAATGACATAGACAAAATTCATGAAAAATACAAAAAATGCTATAGCTGCTAATTCTGAAAAACACAAAAACCAAAAAATGCCATTGTTAGGTAGACTTGAAGTTTTAGAGGCTGTTAACAATTAACTCAAGATAAACCAATGGACATGCTAGAAACTAATCCGATTCATGATCAACACAATTTCAGGTGTGAAAATTTCAAAGTAAATACGGTTGTGACACAGCTGTGAATATAGTAAACCTTACTTTCTGACAGTCAGAAAGACAAACGTGATGAGTAGGAGAAGAGACATGGCAAGTGTCCATTCAAGGAGACACTGATGCTTGATAATAGAGAACAGTGTTTCTGTGGGCTGCCAGCATTCCTTTACTTCAGGATAACACACAGCAGCTCAGCTCACAAGCTAAAGATGCAATGCTTTACCTACAGAAAACAACAAAGTTACCGCTCCTTAGTACAGTATGCTGTTCACTTCTATAGAACTGGATTCATTTTGAGTTTGACAGTCACTTATCTTTAATGTGTTCTTCCATTTCACAGGCTGCATGCTAGTCACTTTTTTGAAGCCATGTTTGTCCGGGCACATCATGTCTTGTATTCTAACAGCGAGCCTTTAACTGTATACCTGCACACACTCCTCTATATGACAACAATCATAACGTTCCCTGTTTCTTCTGATGGACCTGGTGACATGTTGCAACCAGTTACATTTGACACTGTTTCCTGCCACTAGAATTTTTTCCAGTTAAAGATTGTCCCATTAGGGTGGAATATCAACACACATTAATATTCAACACAAGCCTCTGCGTATAGGAGATTAGTTTCCCCATAAATATAAAAAAAAAGCCAGGGAACAAGCACTGCCAGTGGCCCTCTCATGGAGTAATTGGTCCCATAACATACATCTAAGCTCCACTGAAAGGAAAAAACTGATGTAAACCAGTTCAGCAATTGAAACTGCATTCAATCTTCAATCTCTTCTTGCATCACTTTGACAGCTGCACAACTCCAGTGACAACGCTCAGTGAGACAAGCCTGCGAGCTAGAAATAGATAAATGGTGAGCCAGTGTCAACATGGAGCAGACATTGGCCAGGGAAAAGTATGTGTATGTGTGCTGTTTAGGGTTCGGGTGACTGCACAGAAACTGGAACTCAGAGGGGACATCCTGACATGCAGATCTGAGAGAAAACATGCATGGATTCACCGTCGCTTGAATAGTAATTGCTTAGCAAGCTGAACACAGTCTTAAGCGTTCGATATAATGTGTACATCCTGTAAAAAGCACTGTGGCATTTTACTCAGCTTTTTGGATCTGCAGAGACTGCTGTGTGACTGTGGAGCATGTACGGGGGTCTAGACTGGGGATCAGCGGGTTTTCAGTGCTCAGTGATGGAGAAAGGCTCTGTGGCAGTCAGGTTGCTCCCACTGATGAAGGGAAGCTGTGACTGACAGATGAGTCTTAGTGAAGACCAGTGTTGCTCTCTTCGCTTGGCCTGAGGGATAACATGACCTAAGGAGCAGCATCCTCGGCATTTAGGCTGTTCATTCACCCGATTCAAGTTCACATGACTCTATAGCTCCTATACTATATCTAACCATTTGTCCATGTGTCTGTGTTGCCAAAATGTGTGTATAATCTACGCATGTTTATCATTTTCTTGTGCGCCACATTGGCATCTAAGTACCTTCATTTTGCTATGACAGAGAGATTATGATAAGTATGTTGGGTGTTGCGGGACGAGAAAATTCACAAATCCTTCCAAATCTTCAAGAATCCACTCATTAAATCCTTTGCACTCTTCCTCCAGCATGTTGCGTGGCCTCATCAAAATAGCTCCCACCACAGGTTACTTCTCTGTATCCCTGCTAGGACCGGGATCAGCTCCATGAGTTGAATTATTGAGCGAAAAAGTCATTAAGTGGGATAAAGATACAAGGAATCGATGGAGCAATAGATACTCTGCAGCTCTCAATTGTCTCCAGTCCAGTGCACATGAGCATCGGGGTGGTAAAGCCCACTTGTTGTTTCCAGGTGAGCTCTCAGGCCAGTTCACTACACTTCGGTTATTGGGGGAAGGGGATCAATGACAACAGCCTACACATACTAAATGGAGACATCCAGCTGGTTTCTGCTTCAACCTTATTCTTCTTTTTTTTTTTAACGGTTCGTGTACAAATACTGATGTAAAGATTACAGTAGGCTAAACTGATATGTATATTGTTTTGGGGTGTCATATTATAACAGAAAGATTACAAAAGAGGAAACCCTTTGAATTAATTTTAAAGTTCTAAACTGTGCTGCAAATCCTTTTAGACAACACAATCTTTTTTTGTGTGTGGGCAGCTTTAAAATAGCGCCTTCGCCTGTCTTGAGCCTTTCATTTTAATGGCTGTGACAGTCCTAGTCTAAAGGATTGTTCAGTTTTATTCTCTCCTTTCACAGAGAGAGAGGAGCACTACATATCTCTCTCTCCCTTAATGACACACAGGTTTGACTTGTTCTCCTTTAATTATTTGACCCACCTGGCCCAAAGTCTTTCCTTATGGAAACTAATGGCCAATTGAAGCTCCGGTTGGTTGTCATTACAAAGTCAAGCCAACTGCAGCTGTCTCTGGGATGGGAAATAAATGACTCGAGTGCAAAGAGAATTTTGGCCCTTAACCAGTAGGAAATGTATTCATTAAAGCGACTTCACAAAATATCAGATTTTTTAGATGTTATTTTTGCTTTGGATCAGGCACAATGACATTAGTCAGCCACATAACTCTAGACGATGTGCTGCACATCTTGACACTTGCAAGACAAAGCTAAGTTTGTTTGTTTCCCTCTGTTAATAAAAACTAAATGTGGATAAACAGTACATGTGCCTGTTGGTAAATAATTCATACAAGGCATTCAGTATTTATGCAGTTGAACATGCTGTAGAACAAGCCATGCTCAAGACCTCTGATGACACATTAATGTTAAATGCCTGCACCAGAGGAAGCCATACATTCCCAACCATGAGATGCAATGTGACACTTGTAATTTGGACTTGATATCAGCATTTAAAGAGAAGGAGAACAGGATGACTCGTCCTCATGCTGAGACAGGCCAAGATTATCTGGAAACTGGTCAGTAACCAAGTGTCAGACTAAAGTGCAATATGGCCCCGGGCATGTCACAGCGTTGAGGCATAAGATGTGCTGAGAGTAATCTCACAACACCATGCCTGTGTGGTTGGCTTGATGTGAATGAAATACCTACTTTTTTTTTCTCCTCACTAAGTTTAGCTGTTTCCTCCACAGCACATGTCTGTGTTCATGTGGAATGAGTCATTCATGCCTGTGGTCCATGAAAGCCTCACAGCCCACTCACATCCTCACACTGCCAGGTTCCCATGCAGCATCTGTATCAATACCAAGAGCTTATATACATAGCCTATATATATTGTATAATAACGACTAAATCTGTGTGGTGGCCTTCTAAACCCCTGTTCCTCCACCCTTGGGTTTCAGCCAGCCTATAGTATATTTCCTGCCGTCACCGTCTCTGTCTGTCAGCTCTCTTCCGTCTCGTTCTGGGAGGCCAACCTTTCAGCATTTCCAGTGATGTGCCTGGGAAATCTGTTTCCAGGGCAACCGGGGTACCAAATACTCTCCCAGCGGCTTCTCGCTGTAGCGTCCTTTGCTCACACTTTTCGTATCTCTGTGAGGCTGTAGGTTGCTCTAAACAGACAAGGAAGGGGACAAAGAAAAAGCACATTGCGTAAAAATAAAGCCAAGGATGATGTCAGAGTAACCCAGACAATCTTATGTTATACACCCACAGTATAAATCAGTTTTTCTGATATCAGCCGAATAAAAAAACACTGAATAATTGCGACTGTACGTTATTACAAGTGTAGGGTTCAAGTGACAGTTTCACTAAATTATGTAGATTTAAATTAGCTATTATCCATATTATTTATGTACTTAATGACAATACTGGAAAAGATGAAACGTTCCTAAGCCAGTTGATCCTGATGCGCAGTGACGCGCACTGTCTTGAGACAAAAGCTGTAGCCTACCGTTTAAAACTAAAGCCTTTCGTTATGTAACAGACACTGCAGGCGATGTTGACTGTGTTTGTGATGATTACCTCCCTTGTTTATTAGACTTATTGAAAACCAACTCACGTTCGCCACTTTTAAGTCTTGCGCTTGCGCGTAACGGGACCGGGAGCTGTCCAAGTGCTGACATGAGAAAAGGCGTTCCACTCCCATTCCTCAACAGAGGACGGTGCTCCACCTGCGAAGGATTTCACTTCACACGCATCAACATTGGCCAACGGGTTTGTCTTCACATGGCGAGCTTTTAGATCTGAGCCAACGCCAAAGCAGAAAGCTTCCAGCGCGACGCGTTTGGGAGTTTCACTTCCTCGACGTCTGTCCACAGGACTGATGTTTCTTCACACCTCCGCTTCAAGAAATGTGCTTTTGGGAGTCAGAGTTTCGTGAAACTAAACTATGATCTGTGGCTGCGTTGAGGAATGTCTCCTGTGTTTTTGTGTGACACAAGAACACCCAAACGCCCACGACTTGGCCAGGACGAAAGCGGTACCCCTATTTGGATTATGTGTTTGACCAATGTAAACATATGGAAGAAATAAAAAAGTGAGCACATGGGAAAACCACCAGGAATGAATCGCTCCTTTATTAAGGTTTTGGCAGCTTTATTTACATATTTCACGGAGACAAACAACTTCAGGTAGGCCAATTTGTTCATCAAACATATTAGATTTTATAGATTTAAAGCAAATTATTTCTGTCTTCTAAAGTTTGGAAAATTAGATAATTCATTTCAGTCATTTTAAACTTAATTAAAGAAACAACATAAAATGGCCAGTGACTTTTTTCTGCACAGACTAAGTTGGTAATTGCTTGAGTGCAGTTTTTCACCTGTTTCGATTGTTCCTAAAATATTCTTAATATCCCTATGGGAATTCTTTGGCTGTAGAGTGACATTTACGCAGGTAATGGTATTATTATTAGTTGTTTTTTTGTGGTATCATAACGACATTCCTATAATGTTTCCTATAAAATTAAAGCACATTGGGATATTTGTGTGGTAATCTTGCATGATATGACTGAAATATAATATAGCTCTTTCTCGTTAAAAGGACATACCCACGACGTCGAAATCATACAAGATCAGTCTGATAGGAGTGTGGGCTTTAACGCATATTCTAGTTTCCCTGTGCTTGCCCATCACTCCCAGGCAGCTGCTAGGTGTCATATAAGGTTTAACTACTGGTTTTAAGCCGTGAATTCTGTCTGATAAAGGGATTTTCGCACTGTGTGTTTGTGTATGTGTGTGTGTTCCAGAGTTGTGGATGCCAAGGAGCACGATTCCAGATCATCCTCGAACATGTCTCCATCAGACTTTCTGGACTCACTCATGGGTCGCACGTCCGGGTATGATGCACGGATAAGACCGAATTTTAAAGGTTTGTTTGCCACTGTCTTGGTCTTTTGGAAATCCTCACACGCCACACTTTACACTGAGTCCTACCTTTACCCCAAAACCACAGAAACATGTGATGTACATGGAATATTTTTCCATGCAGAATACATTATCTATCCCCCTCCTAAACACTTACATTGTAACTGTAAACACACCAGACCTTGACATTATTACTTATCTGGAGATCCATTGACTGTTATCTGATGCCAAGACACTGTGCTGTCAGTTTCTATGATAAGAACAATCAATCACCTCAGTTGACAGTGACATGGTTGTCCGGACTTGAATTAAATCATAAGCTAACCCCTCATGGTAACATTACACGCTTGTTTTAATTTAGTAAAATCATGTCAGATAGAATCCACATCTCCATTAATTAATACTTTGGAAAGATAACATAAAAAGCTTGTAAATTTCAGAGTCACAGTGGCAAAACGGGATGCCACCATGACAGGCCAAATGATGGATGGTGCCCCCGTGGAAAGGCTGCAGGCCACTGACTTCCTCTGTTGTTGTTGCTGTGATGCTGGGGACAGACACAGAATCTGTCACTGGAACGGGAGCTGAGTGGGGAGAGGCCGGCCTGCTGGGGCTCAGGCCCACTCCAGGCTGGGTCAGGTGGGCTGGGATTTGTTGGGGTTTGGCGAATCCAGTTCTTGAAGCAGCCAGACAGTGTGGCACAGGGATTGATCAGCAGGATTCAGAAACACATGGCCCAGATCTTTCCTCTCCATCTGGGAGAAAAGGGAAAATGTTGACAAGATTGCTGAAATGGACTTAAGATGGGAGGGGGACAGCCTGTTTAACACCGGCTGGCATTTTCAGGGGAGGGATGAAGGAAAATCAACAGTTTCTAGCTATAAAGAGAGGATGAGCACACATGGATTAAAAGGAATGAAGCATGATTTTATTGTTGCTGGTTAAATTTGTATTCTCTCTGTATTGTAGGGCAGATAAAGCTCCCTGTCTCGTACACAATCCAGCATCTTCAAGCTAAAACAAAAAACACTTTTACATGAACCCACTGCCATGTGAACAGATGATTTTGGTCGCGAACCTGCTACATACTTTGAAGAGAGTGTTGAACTGTATTTCTCAAGGCTGACCTAGATTTCCTTGCTGAGTTTGTTTTGAGGAGGTACGGCTTTATTTTTCTGCTTTTGCTGTTAAATGTAGCTACCTGACAACAAACGGAGGCAAATATTAATACCAAGTGCCATGCAATATTGATGAGGAAAGCACAGGGGAAGGGCACTGGGAAGGGCTTACATCTTCCCTCCTCAGATAGTGAAACAAAGATTTGCTGTGACTTTAAATGGCATAACCTGCCAAGCTTGGCAAAGAGATTTCAGTTCAGGACACTCTGTGGAGTAAAAATGACACTACTCATTAGAGCATGCTGCTTACTTTTACTCACAGTTGTTGGATAGAAAATGCTCTTATTGATACTGGAACCAACAAATTACTTTAGGGCTGCAACTGACAAGTATTTTCATTATCGAATCATTTGTAGATTACTTTCTCAATTAATTGATTAATTGTTTAGTATAAATGTTTAGTACAAAATGTTCACTATTTCCAAAAGCTCAATTTGACATATTCAAATTGCTTGTTTTTTGTGACCAACAGTCCAAAACCCAAATATATTTAGTTTAATATCATAGAAGATTAATTAAACATTCACATTTTTGAAGCTGGAACCAGTTATGTTTTATGGCAGATTTGTCTTATTTACAAAATTAATGAATTATCAAAACAGTTGTCGATGTCATTTTTTGATTGTCCAGCTAATCATTGCAGCTCTAAATGACTGTTTGTGTGTGTGCATGCATTTGTCTGTGTGTGCATGTATCCTCTGCTGAATTTGTAAAGACAGGATGTATAAAAAAATTTTAATAACCACAAAAGATCACCACACAAGAGATCATTACATAATTTATAAAGATTATAACCAGCTGACGCAGTTTGATGTTGTTACCGTTGATCTTATTTAGTCTGAATATAAATGCATTTTAACAACATGGGGCAAAATTTTGAAAACGTCATTTCAGTCTCAACCAGAGCCAAAGATGGGCCTCCTCATGTTTTATGTGATCTTTTGCATCTGGTTTAACAAAGCATGCAATATGTCACCATCCACTCCTGGAGCTACTGTAAAATGATAAAAAAGAAAACTAGTGCTTGTTGGTATTGATGCATGTTGACATACACAGCGAAACAGCAGCTCGTGAACCAACAGACCCAAATTTCCTGATGAAACATCTTCACCGCTCCAGTTGTCCTTGATGATATGGTTTAAGGCTTTCTCCTGTCATGTCATTGTCATCCCATTTCACAGGTCCCCCTGTAAACGTTACATGCAATATTTTTATCAACAGTTTCGGCTCTGTCACAGAGACAACTATGGTGAGTTCCTCTGGCATTTTGGCTGATTCAACAATGTGTCAATGTGTTATCTATCCCTCAACCTGCAGGTCCACCAGTTAATGTTACCTGCAACATATTTATCAACAGCTTTGGTTCTATAGCAGAAACTACAATGGTGAGTTCAGCGTTGTGCTTGGACATGTTTTGAAGCCCTGACCCCTGCTCACGAGTTAAGACTGAATCATCCTGTTGTTTTTTTATGTACCTAATCTACCTTTTTTGATAAAAAAAAATTAAAAATAAACATTTATCATTCCAGTATCTACGTATTCACAAAAAATAATTTGTTTTTGCCATCAAAGAGTCTATTGGCGGGTCCATGTGGCACACAGACATTATAAATGAGAAATCTGTTCTCTGGCTATCCAAATATGTATTTTTTCTTCTCCCATGAGGCCCCTTATACACATGTTAGACCAGGTTTAATGATTAATACAATAAAGCCCAACCAGCAAGTCACTTAAGTGCAGCCAGTGGGTGGGGGGGCTGGGGCTTTCAAACAAGCTGATCTACAATATGTGTTGTGTGAAGGTATCCAACTGCCTAAAGGGTAAAAATATAAAACCTGCGAGGCTGCATTGAAACTCATCATGATGAACGGATTCATAATGAGTGATAATAACCTCTTAGATCGTGAATGAAGGATGTTAATTTCCGCAGGAGCTGGAGCTCACAAGATTGCCAGGGAATTACACAGCTTTAGACATGCATGCAAATATTTGGAACCGCCAATATGCTGATGAAATGTCAAACAACATAAGAGTCTCTCATCATCATGACATATCAATTACTCTGAGCTTTGTGGCACTCAGTTTACTACTAACTGCACTGTCAGTGTTTTCCTCATCAGCCACCACATCTTGTAAATCCATCATTAGCTTCTATAATGGCTCTTACGAAATTTCGATTAATAAGAAAAGTTATTATAGGGTCAGTGTTTTGGAAATGCAACTTGCAACAATAAATAATCATCAACCTGGCCATGTGAACACATGTATGAAATTTAGGATTACATAGGCACCAAGATGAGAGTATTGCTGGATGATATAGATTTTTGCTCCCATTTTCATTCTATTTTACTTTATTTGTCATATGTTGATTTTTATATTACAGGATTGATTTTGAGAATGTTTTGTATTATCACAACAGTTGTAATTGAGTGTGACAATACGGATGGTGGTGGAAGAAGTATTCAAATCCTTTACTTGACTAAATGTGGGGTAGGATCAGCAGCAAAATGTACAAAAGTGAAGATCATTTGAACTACTTTATATACTGTTGTGTAGATATATAGATATTTTTTAAGCAGATCATATATTTTGCATGTGAAATCTTAATCTACAAAGTAACTAAAGTATTCAAAAAAATGTAATAGAGTAAAAGGTACAATATTACCCACTGAAATAGAGTGAAGAATAAGTATTAAGTATATAAAATGGAAACCCAAAGTACAAATACCCCACAATTGTACTTAACTACAGTACTTGAGTAAATGTATTTAGCTATAACTCAAGAAAATACATGTGAACACAGAGGTGTTTGACTTCTTAATATTTGGCATAAGTGCTTGCTTGCTATTTATTTTTATCTTAAATATGATAGATGCATTTTGTGAGCATTAGAATAACCATGAAGGTTACCATTGCAATTTTTCCCATTTACCTCATCAAAAGGAGGATATATCTTAAAAAAACGATACCAATGACGACTGGCATGCTTTCTCGTAACCCCAATCACTGCACTTCAAAATATGCAAAGCCGCTTGTCATCTCTGCAGGATTACAGAGTGAACATCTTCCTGCGGCAAAAGTGGAATGACCCTCGGCTGGCATATAGCAAATACCCAGATTCCTCCCTCGACCTGGACCCGTCCATGTTGGACTCCATATGGAAGCCCGACCTCTTCTTTGCCAATGAGAAAGGAGCCAACTTCCATGATGTCACCACAGACAACAAGCTGCTGCGGATCTTCAAGGATGGGACTGTCCTCTACAGTATCAGGTGAAGTGTTGGGCATGTTGTTATAAACCTTTCTCAAAGGTAGAAGTGTACACCAGAGCTGATCCAGTCAGACAATCATTCGATCGAGCTGATCGACAGAAAATTAATCTGCAACTGTTTTGATAGTCAGTTAATCATTTAAGAAAAAAGAAGTATGCAAAAATAGCAAAAACAGGACTGTTTGTCAGGCAAAACCAGATGTCTTATAAGACATCACTATGGGCTCTAGGAATTGTGATCATTTTTCACTGCTGGCAGTCCACAGGCCAAGTGATTAAAAGAGAAAATGATCAGAAATAAATGTTAGTTTCAGCCCTAGTTTACACCATTTGGCATTGTACGTCTGTAGAATCTAATCTAATCTATCTGAGGTAGGAATCTGCGCTGAGTGAAAAAGGATACTGCAGAGAACCAAAAGCTCTGATGCATAGATATACCCCAGGACATGTTCACTTATTGCTTTTCTTACATTTCCTCCCAGACATCAAAGACTGTCAATCTAAAAGATACAGCTCTAAATGGATGTTATCTCATCACTCCTTTGAAATGGCATAATTCACTGAACTACAGTACATCCCCATGTGCAATGTACAGTTTTTTATAAAGGAACACTGATTGGAAGAGGGCAAGCTAATCTCAGCGACATTGTTGAGAATCCATAGCGAAGATAAAAAAATGGGAATCCTTCTTCATGTTGGTCTCTCCACATGCAGAATTTTTGTATTCCATAAAAGCATTGCGGAAGATTCTGAAACACGCCACCCAGTCAGGATGGATTACATTTTAAAGGCCTATCAGCCTAGAATTTGAGCAGAACTCAAGATACAAGATATTGAAATATTTTATTTCATTTCAATACAACTTCAACCACACACAGCATTCAATTTTCTCTGCAATGATGCGATACAGGCAGATCCATTTTGAGTCCATTTAGAGAGCAGCTCAAGGCTGAGCGGTGCTCAGGTGTGGAGGCAGAGTGGGTCAATGGGAGAGATGAAAGGTGGTCAGCCACTCTCTCCATTCATGAGAGAAATGACAGAGTGAGAGGACCACGATGTATCACAGAAACAATAAGTTGCAGTAATGAAAGTGTGATAGGAACCTGCTGAAGGGAATCCTACATGATATGTCAGACAGGAGTAAGAAGCACACAATACAGAGATTACCAAAAAAAAAGTCCCAACTGGAATTTCATTTTAATATATTTCTTTTAAAATCAAATAACATATATTCATTGGTGTAGTCCGTTCACTTTGTCTCGCATCATAGGTTGACTCTCATTCTGTCCTGCCCGATGGACCTGAAGAACTTTCCGATGGACGTCCAAACTTGTACGATGCAACTGGAAAGTTGTAAGCATTGACTTTGTCTCAGTTTTGTCGCTGCACTTTCTAAAGTGAGTATCTGCATTTTGATTCATCTATTCTTTTCTTACTCTAGTTGGCTACACCATGAATGACTTGATCTTCGAGTGGCTGGAGAACAGTGCAGTGCAGGTGTCAGACGGGCTAACGCTGCCTCAATTCATTATGAGGGAAGAGAAAGAGCTGGGCTACTGTACAAAACACTACAACACCGGTCAGAGGACACACACTCACACAACCATAGCTGCGTAAACTATAAACTGCATAAAACTTCTCCTGGTTTAATAGCTGAATTGCATTTGTGTTTCTTGCAGGTAAATTCACATGTATAGAAGTTAAATTTCATCTGGAGCGACAGATGGGATACTACCTGATCCAGATGTACATTCCTTCGCTCCTCATTGTCATCCTCTCATGGGTGTCTTTTTGGATCAATATGGATGCTGCTCCGGCCAGAGTGGCGCTGGGCATCACCACTGTGCTTACCATGACTACCCAAAGCTCCGGCTCCAGAGCTTCTCTTCCAAAGGTAAACCTCATTTAGTTTTCTCAGCAGCATACGTTTTAAATTTGCAGATCTAATATGTTGCACCATTTTGAAACATGACACACTTTTCCAGTTCTGAATGGATGGTGCAAATTATTATTAACTCTGATACCAACCACCCCACCGCGATACTAGAGAAATCTTGTTCATTAATGAAAGTCTTCTAAGATTTAGAAAATGTGCAAGCACAAAGTCGGGAGTTAAAACTGGGTAAATAGTAAACCTATACACCTTTTAACCACATATCTTGTACACATACACACATATTGCATTTTAACACGTGTACATTTCAAAACATTTTAGGAGACTAAACTGATAAACTGAAAAAACATGTTAATGAAGCATGAAAATAATCTCCCCTAGCCATGATACTATGCATACATGGTTAATTAAAAGGTCTGTAATATATATATATATATATATATAGCTACAAGGACCTAAAGACGCAACTGTATTTTAAAAGTAAGAGTAATCAATAGATCAATTAGATTGTACTATTTCTTCTGTAAGTAGCCAGTCCTTGGGAGCTTAGATGGGTATTAAGTGTTTCTCTATAACTGCATGACATGGCAGCAATATTTTGCAGCTCTTTCAGACATAGAACATAAAACCCAGGCAAATATGAAGACAAATTAACAATCTAAACAAAAACACAATACTAGATCCATGAATGAAACTGATTAAAGGATACTGCTTACTGTTTGAAGTACTTAGAAAGACACACAGTTTTGTCTCTTTCAAATATCTGATTTGGGAAAGCCGCTCTATTACTCCGGGGGATAAGAAACACCTAATTTCAGACATGATTAAACCGTACCTGGGCAGCTCTTTTAATCTGATCAGTGCAATTCACAGCGTTCAACATTTTTGTTGCAGCCATGAAGATGTTATGTCATCAAAAACATGCGTACATTAGTGACAGCAGTGGTAGTCTGTGGTAGCTCATTGTCATTCACGGTAAATTGTCATGGACATATTGTGAAGGGTACTACAGGCATCGAGGGTCGGATCATGATGATCAATCACTCTCGACGCATCAGTCTCCACATGAGCACCGTAGGCCTCAGCCACGTCAGAGATTCTCACATAAAAGACATAAAAGAGAAGCCTTTGAAAGCCTCGATTCAAGAAAACAATAACTCGATATGCCTAGAGTGCCCTCCAAAAGCTGAGTTGTTTTCTCCACATGCTAATCAGCTGTCATGAAGTTAGGTGGTTGTACGGAGGAGCAGTAGAGGCTTTCAGTTTCATCCTCACGTTCCCAAAACCAGTGCTAAAGTAGACATGAATACTACAGTTCTCTTTTTATTGGTAATTAAGGGGGCAATTATTTCCCACTGTTTATGGCCATGTAATTACTGACATTACTGGCAGCTCCGATACACTTGTTATCAAACATTACCTATAATTACAGTAATTTAGAAAGCCCAGTTAACTGACATAATGAGCATGATAAAGGGGGGAAAAAGAAAAATGCAACTGCAGATCACAAGGTAGATCTAACAGATCAAGGATTCAAAATGAATACATGTTAAAAAAAACGACCAATATTTCAAGTCAAAGCACAAATTCATACTGCATTTGAACTTTTACCTGATGCAGTCACCTTGGAGGATCTAACAAAGGAACTCTGTTTTCTCTCCCAGGTCTCTTACGTGAAAGCCATTGATATCTGGATGGCTGTGTGTCTGCTCTTTGTATTTGCTGCATTGCTAGAATATGCTGGGGTTAATTTTGTCTCCAGGCAACAGAAAGAGTTCCTTCGCCTGAGGCGAAGACAAAGGAGGAATCACAAGGTAGGCCCTCAAAGGTTGCTGTTTGGTTATCAAACTTTTTTGCCACACTAGCAGTGTGGCTCTAGGGGTGGCAATGTCAATCAGTCAGCCGCACCACTTTGGTCCATGAAATATCTCAGCAACTTTTAGATGGATTGCCATTACATTTTGTACAGACCCAGGGGATGAATCCTAATAACTTTGGAAATCCTCTTGCCACCATGAAGTTGACCTTTGTGTTTTTCAGTGATATTTTTCAATATCTATTAGATGGGTTGCCATGAAATTTGGTACAAAGATGGATGTACCTCTCAGGATGATTTGTCAAGTCAAGTCAATTTTACTTATATAGGGTTTTACAATCTTTACCATTGTACATTAAATTTATAAGGCAATGATTATTCTTAGGTTGTTGGTTCGAATAAGGAAGGCAAAAAAAGTAAGAAACCTCAGGAAGAGCAACAGTGGAGGATCCCTCTCCCAAGATTTGCAGACATGCAATAGATGTTGTGTGTACAGAATAAAGACCATATCTGCGAAGCGTTACCATGTTCGCATTGCCATTGTGAGCATGTTAGCAAGTTGATTCTAGCTTTTAGCTCTAGGCACCGCTGGGGCTAACTTCAGCCTCACAGAGTTGCTAGCATTGCTGTAGACTCTTGTTGGGATATTGAAGTAGTGTAATATTATCATTATTTGCCTGAATTAAGATTAAGCCCCTAAGCAGTTGTTCTCCGTGGTTTATCATTAAAGTGCATGAGGTTATCTTGGGAATTATTTTTTATTTAAAAGTGTTTGTAATATCGCTTGATTAATGTTCATCTAAGTTCCCTGTGCTACAGCAGCAGCATTAAGGCAGTGGCCATTAAGAAGTAAAGCATTCATTTTGAGCTGCAGTCTTTTGAAAAAGGCCAATTAAGTCCATTCTGTCTACATGTGCATGTGTTTTTTCAGGATGATGATATGCGTGAAGGCCGCTTTAATTTTGCTGGCTACAATATGAGCCAGTGTCTGCCAACGAAGGATGGCTCAGCTGTTAAGAACGCTGCTCCAGCTCCGAACCCTCAACCATCAGTCCCCAAGGACATAGACACCATGAGGAAGAAGTTTGTGGACAGAGCCAAGAGGATAGACACTATTTCCAGGGCTGCCTTTCCTCTGGCATTCCTCATCTTCAACGTCTTCTACTGGGTTACCTACAAGATCATCAGGCATGAGGACATCCACAAAAAGTAAAGATGTTACCCGTGACCAACAACATTTATTTTTCATTTCTCAGATTGAGAAATGCTTGGAAAGCACAGTGAGCTGAGATGGGTGACATGCATTGAGAGGCACCATGGTGATGATGGTGGTGTTCTTTCAGGGATAATCTATAATGTTCGTGCATCATACAGTAATGCTCATGTTCTGATAATGTGAACAGCTCTTGAGACACAGATGCTTTTTTTGTTGTTGTTGTACTGCTGCATAATATTTCCTGGAAAAATGGTTTTAACTCAAGGCTTAGAAAACATGCTGGAGAAGACGGACCAAAATTTTTTTTAAATCAATTCTGCCTTGACATCTGTACAACAAAGGAACAAATTAACATTCCATGGATTTGTAACTGTAAGGTAGCTTAGCCAGACCCTCAAAGACCTTTTGTGATTGCAAAAAAGGGTATTTCTTATCAAGGATGTTTCGGATTGTTTTATATGGTACTATTGTCATGGCACTTCCTCCCTGTTTATACAAAATAAAGCAGCAAACTTCTAAATTAAACAGGCAGAAAGCACAATCAGGTGCATCCTTTCAGACATAAGGCAGCAGCAGCACACATTTCAGGCAGGAGCGCAAACAAAGCAGATGAAAATCTGGAATGGGGAATTGGATACTGCATTTTTATGAAATACCTGAGGCCTTAGATATCAAAGATCTGGTGAGATGAAGTGCTGTGCTTCTCTATTTTTTCAAGCATCTCCTCTTGTTTAGTGGTCTATCAGAGCCAAATGCACCATGCGAGCTTTTCTACCTGTGGCCAGACATCCAAAGGTACTTCTTGTTGTTTCCTTTTTCTCTGAGTGTATTATAGATCATATTCATGGACAACTGATGTCACTTAAAATCAATTTTTTGTTTATTCAGATGTTATAAAAGTCACAAATTTTCCTTTTCATTCTAAAATATTTTATTAAAACAAACTATCATATATTTCACAGGCTAGTATCATAAAAGTAAAATGGCCAATTTTGAGTGTATAGGTAAGCCTACATACTGTGAACATGCACTGCATTACTCAATGTTTTCATATCCACATGAATTCATTCATATTCCAGGTAAATACTCCAGGTAACTTAGATATGGTTTTAGAGTTTGAGACTATGTTTTTGTAGATTTAGTCTAATGAAATATTTATTGTAGTGGAGGAAAGGTTATGTTTATTTAAAAATATAGCTTTCTGTATACTTCTTCAACCTATGCTGTGGACTGTTTTCCCACATTTGGGGTGTTTGTTGCTGGATGATGATGTATGTTTGTAGATGGATTCAGCAGTGAAGGGCAGATCTGCATAACATTCATGGTACAAAGCAGCTAATGGTCCTTGCACTCTTGATATACTGTGGTGAAGAACTCCTTCCTTGAATGCTATTCCTGAAAAACAGTATTTACTGGTCTGTACATCAATAAAATTGACTGTGCACCGCCACATTTACTTTATTTCCATTTCTCCTGTCATGTGTATGGTAAAAGATTTGGCTTTGTTTCATATATTCATGCATTTGTTGATGGAGTTACACTCCATATTGTTTTCTTCTCATAAGAAATGAAGAGATGGATGCCTTTCAAGGAAAAACAACTGACAAAATAAGGCACAAGCACATGAAAATGCTTTTTGCGCCCGGTTGCAGATCACATCAAAGCAAACGACAAACGCAGTCTCTTCTCCTCACCAAGCCCATAAGTCAGGGTGATGACACACGCCATGGATCGCTGGGTGGCCTGGGGTGACACAGATATGGTCTGACAGTGGGTTTCCATTAATGCATGATAATGGACTTCGCACTCTAGCGTTGAGATTCCATCAGCTGGGGCTTACCTACCAGTTGAATGGAAAATACTGGTGTGGCGTTCACAGAGAGGACAATTGTATTAGATATATATACTGGCTAATAAAAGATGCTTCGTAAACTGCTTCCACCTGTTGTTACTGCATGTGAGCTCAGACACAAGCCAAGCATAACCCAAAAATATCATCCTGAAAGAGGATAGGAGTGACCACATGAGCTATTTATATACAGATGGATATCCTGTAATTACATTATCCTACTAATAATGCTACTCATTACCATACCGTGGGTAATGCCAGGATCCATCAACCTTATATTTGTCTTAAAGATGAATATGTGGCCTGTGGTAGGTTTATTGAGGACGTTGCATTAATCATCCAACTACTTTTTTAATGCTCAACACACAGGGATTATAAACAAATCAATACTAATCCTCTCATGGAAACACCATCCATTTCGCAGACACAGCCTTACATCACCTTCCAATATTACTGCTGTTTGAATATGCAAGGATGCAATACCCTTAATGCAATCAAGTGCAGTACGACGTCTTATGAAAGGAAAATTATTTGCAGCTTATATATGTGTTTAAGAGGGAAACAACGTCACATCATTCATTAAGGTTTAGGGAGGCTGCTTTGTGAGGTCTGAGAGAGAGGAAAGAAATGAGGGTTGCCATAGCAACTGCACAGCAATTTAGAAGGCCAGTATGAGAGAAAAGCAGGAAATGCATGGAGTTAAGGACACTGGTGCATAATTCTGCCAAAAGTGTGCCTCTTATGCCTGTGCATGAATACACTAAACACACTTAAATTAAAGATGAATTCCTACTGTATTAAAGTGATAATAAATACAGCCACACATTTCTGCAGTTTTCTGTAGAGTTTATTCAGAGGATTACGATTAAGGTAAACGTTGCGCATTACGTTGCAGATAGGCCTATAAATCAGTGCCCTCACACTTTTTTTTGATTGACCCACTGAGTTCCAGGGTCCAGAAGGAGGGGCAACCCTCTGACCCCGACCAATAACAGCTGACTGCAGGCAAAAACCAGACCAGTGACCTCATCAATCAGCATCAATATAAACTGGCTTAGCAGAAACATTAACCATTAATAGCACAATCTGTGATTAAAATGTAAGCAACCAACCAAAAACAATTCAAACCCTAAACTGTACAAGTAGTTCCGACCAAGCAATCTGATTGGTCAACTAGAGAGTAAACAGTTTTGTGACCGCAGTGAAAAATTTGTTTTGAAAGGTTACATGTCAACAAACATGGGTTGAAGCAGAAGATAAAAACACGTTGTGAATTTTGGAAATCATTACAGCTATCTTTTTTTCAATAAATGTTGACTTTTAGACTTCACAAGCGTTTATTTAAATCATAACTAACCTTTCATGTTTCATTTTTTCCTGGCAGAAATGGGCTTCCATTATAAATACAATCTACAAAGGTATCAAACGATGCAGGAATCTGTCATTTGTCAAGTTGCCTGCAAGTCAAATATAATAAAATATTAATAAGCTAGATGGGGTGTAGATTTTGGTTTCTCCATGTCGGAGTTGTTTCATAACAGCAGAAACATTATTCATCTACCACGTTTTCATTCCCCAGTGAAGTGAGGGGACTTCATCGGAGGGTAGAAACCCTGCAGCCTTCTTCCACCACTCAGAGGTAATAGAAGTTAACGGGCAATAATGGGATGACAAACCATATATTTTACTTTGGGTGGCAGTCAGGGCTTTAAGGGAACACCAATGCAACTGAATTTTCGTTTTCACATTTGATCTATTTCTGCCTGGACATTTACTGGTCTTATTTACTGCGCATAACTCACAATTCTTTTTTGTTGCTAGAAGTGACAGGGGCAGCTTTTGTCTCACAGCTCAAAAAATCAAAATCAAAATAAAATAGGTGGGGGGAGGGTTTGCCTGTTTTCTGTATGTGAGGGATTGAAAAAGAAAAACAAAGTGTTGACGTGTGTGACCACCTTGCATGTTGGCTGAAGATGAGTTTTCTGAATATAACAGCAAAAGCTAACAGAGCTGCAAACAGGGCCTTTATTTCAATCGTAACATTTTTACCTCTGCAACATTTGATTAACCCGCAGCAGCACTGTCATCATAAAGTAACCCGTTAGGTACTGCTAGTGAAAAGAGGAAACTTTGAAGTAATTATGTTTCAGCTATGTTTAGGAGAGTAGTGTGGTAGTCTGTCCAATGGAAGCTGGTACTTGCAGTTGCAATGAAGCAGAGACATTAAAGGTGTAAAAGAGAGGGAGTTTATCCATCTTCAGGCTGAGTACTACAAGCAGATGGAGTAGCTCCCAGAACAAGCAGAACGCACATCCTCGTTTTGCAGCCCCCACTGGGACAAAAAAACAAAAACAAAACACTACTGGTCAAACTGCCACAGACCAAAATGTTTACTTGGACGAATGGCATTTTAACTAACCGTGCTGACAGCGTGTGCAGCATCCTAGAAGAAACAGCATCCAAGGACTTTTTTTATTTACATGGTTTCACAGGGAAATAACTGAACCATGAGGGGGGGGGGGAAGTACCACTAAAAGCTTTCAGTCAACTCCAGCCACTGAGCAGATGTATAACCCCTTGCTCTACCATCATCTGTTGTCTTTATTCATAAAACAACCAGTTTCTCTCTGCAGGATGAAAGTGGTCTCTCTCTCCTAATGAATAGCATACAGCAGCAGCAGCAACAGACATTACAAAGTGTTTTTGAACACAGAGGGTCTAAAGGGACATGAACAGAAGAATAAACTGAGCAGAGAGCAGTCTGCTCTCACATCAGTATCAGATTAAGGCTGTGAAACCGAGGAGCTGATCCAATGGAAATAGGCTGAGGCTCTACACAGCAGCAGACACTAGATAGATATAAACCCCCAAGAGGCTGTCTGAGAGATAGTTCAACACAGACATAACCAAGCCAGCAACGGGGTTAGCTTTCAGTACAGGTGAAATGTGCAGAACATACATGATGAACACTTGATACGACACACTTTTGAAGAGTTGGCTTTTTTCCCCCAATAATACTAACTGCTTGTCCAGGAAACAGACTTAACAATTGGGATTTTCAAAAATAACCACGTCTGCAGCACTTTAACTGAGGAAAGTTCTCTGAGTTTCTAAGAGAGCTGCCAAATCCCCATTGAGCTGGACTTTGGACATGCTTTGGGTTAGCCTACGATACCTTCCCACATCCACCAGGGGGCTCAACATCATACTACTCCTCACCACGTCCTGCTGCCACACCTCTCTGCACCTCTGGAGCCCCTTTAGAGAACCTGGCTCAGGGCTGTCCTCATGTCCAAGGCTCTTCCTCCTCTCCTCCTCTTCTTCACAAAGTAGCAATGACACACACTCTCTGAGTGACACCACCTCTTTCTCCAATGCCAAAGAAAATATCTGAGCTGCACCCTGTCCTCTTGTACCTTTGACAGGCTGGGTGGAGCAAGATGCAGGGAGGTAAGCCAAGAGAGAGTCCAGGAACTGGAGCATCTGTAACTGGCTGCAAAGGAACATCAGAGCCACAATTTGCATCATATAATATAGGTTTTATTTTAGGTTTTAATAAATGAAAACATGAATTTCAAGTCTCTTGATGTCTTTTTTTTTTATAATTTCTGTCATATGTCAGCTGCTTCACACACACACCTACCTGTTCAGAGTTCATTTGCGGGATTTGTCATTTTAAGTGCTCTGCTTGCCAGAGAATCCTAATCACTTTGATATTCAGTGGAATATCACATGGACATGCATCCTAGTCAACTTCAAAGCCTTGACAACCTTGAATCCATTAATATAAACTGAGCAGTGCCTACTTCTACATGCAGAACTACCTTCCTTCCCTGGTAGCAGTACTATCAGTTTGCAAATTAATAGAAAATCTCTCTATTAGATAAACTATTCAGTTTTGCTGACTGACTATCAAATTAATAGAATATAATGTTCAAAATTATGCAAACCAAAGGAAGTAGGAAAACATGAAAATGGTGTTCAGACAATAAAATATAAAAGGTCAAATTAAAACATAAACATATAAAAAGGTACTCTGTGCAGTTTCTGACCTCTAGTAGCCTATGGAGCATTTTTTTCTGATAGATTACAACATAGACTTTGTTTGTTTATGAGAAAAAAAAAACATTTAAAGCACACCGATAATAAGATTATTGTACAACTACAACTCTGAGGTAAGTAATACTGCCATCTTACTAGTATCTGTAAATAAAAATGATTTACCTGGAGTGGACAGAAAGTTCGCCCTGGAAAGGGGATATCTGATGCCAGTGCAGCAGCATGAGAGCAGATGGTCCGGAAGAATTTAACAGTAGATACTGAGGGCTCACTTCTATCCTCTTACAACCCACTCTTTTCTGAATCCAGCCATCTACATCACCTAAGCTGTGATCAGGAGAGTCTATGTGGAAGACCCAGCGCTGCAACACCGCCATCAAACTCAACAAGTCCTCTTTAACCTCATCTGGGCACAAAAAGAAGACAATCATGAACATCTATGTGACAAAATTCAAATCTCAAGCATTTGTGATTTTACCTGTTTTGAGTTCAGGGTTTTTCAACAGTCGGGTTTGGAAATCACTGTGGATGTCTAAAGCAACTTGACCACAATGCAGGACAGCCGGTGTTGGGTTGCTCATGAGGGCAAAAGCGTCTCGACTCTGGACGTAATGGAGCATGACACGGCACTTGACACAGCCAGAGTTCAATAGAGGTGTCAGCCTGGTCACAGCAGTCACAGCCAGTCTGCATGTGTTGAGATCATTGGGTCTGCCGGCATTGTGCTGCTTGCTTCTTTTGGCTGCGGGCTCTGGGAACGTGGAGGCAGAGGAGGAGGAGGAGGATGATGATGAGGAGCAGGGCGCAGGGAGCCAGAACACTTGGCTTTGGGTCTGGATGACTGCAGGCGTTGAGCTCTGGCCTGTCTCTGTCAGGATGGATAAGCTCACACTGGCCACTGGTCTGGAACAAAAATAACACATCACTAACAATCAGATATCACATGGACAGTAGGTAATCTGATGGAGATCAGATACAAAAACACAAGGGGGGTGTGTGTGTGTGTGTGTGTGTGTGAATGAATGAATGTGTGACTGCTTGTGAACTGATTAACGAAATCGATATCTCCAGGTGGTGAAATTATATTAGCTGTACAAGTGCACCAATCAAAACAACTAAATCTGGCCTCTTGAGGCAATCATGCCAGAAGCAGTTTTCCCTCCACATGTTCTAAAAAAAAAAAAAAACATGAACAGGTGGATGGAGGCATCTGATTCTTCTTGTTCCCATAAAAGGAACTTGGAGAGTTATTAAAAACCTGTTGCCATGGTGACCCCCCTAGCCACCCTATATCTGCCTTGGTGAAATTCATGTAAAGTTGGGGGCAATCAAAGAGGCAAAAAACCCATCCTTACTCAGTTAGTGCTATTTGTTGACAGAGATTAGGTGTTACATTTCATTACAAGACTTAATGATTTAATCGTGCAAAAAAAGGCTGGACAGTAGTACTCCTCACTTGACTAAAACATGGAGTGCCATATGAATATGGCCTGTTATCTTTACCATGCACACACGGTTCCACTCAACCAGATGAACTCATTGTGCCTGACAAGACATCAAGTGAACGAGGATTTTAGAAAAATCACTGCTACGTGCTTAGATAATGTCATATTCAATGGGTCATATTTCGGAAGGCTGATGCCTCGGTCCACACACAGAAAAATATATGCAATTAAAAAACAAATCATGTTTACACAGAGCTGTCAGTAGTTAGTATCACTCCCACAACCATTCGGTCCTCAGCGAAGCGATGCCATAGCTTGTCAACTTGAGGTTTTGAAGACACTGCTGGCATGTCTTGTGTCTTGTCATTCAAGGCCTCATCATCAGAGTCCCACAGAGCAATAAGGCCTTCCTGGACAGAAAGTGCAAAGACTATAATCAGCAATGACAAGTGTGTGACAGCACTGACAGCAATAGCAGTTTATGTCAGACATTTCAATTCGAACAACAGCCCATTAGGCACACATGTAGTGGACTTCTTAAATGCTATTGAAAAACAAAGAGTGCTGAGGCGGTACTTTCTGTCTAAATGTAGTATGATTATTTTCTTTCCAAAAAATTTAGCTCTGGGCCGTATACACCTTGTGGGTGTTTGTTGTATCAGTAAGGCCACCAGTGAGTTGGGTTGACGCTTTCTAGATAAGGCTAGTGAACACAGCACAAAACAGCAACAAGAAAGGAAATGACACCATGAGCAACAAAGTAAAAGACAAGGAAATTTTTTGGCATTTGTTTCCATTCCCTGCATTTCGTCTTGGTCTTCCTCAATGCCGGTGGCAGTGTTAGGAACGCCGACTGCCTCAGCCTCACGTGAGGTGCCATTTTAAATATGACAACTTATCAACATGAGTGACAAGTGCAGCAGCAGCAAACCCTAACCAACTGAGGGGGAGGAGGGTGGGGCTAGCAAAAATATAGCTTGCTGTTTTAATTTCTGTTGAAGATGTTATAAAATGTTCCATTTTGAAGTTTTAAATGGAATTTATATTGCATGTCAACGTTAAAGACATTTCATTATGAAAAAGGAAACACTCCTGAACAGCTAATATCACATTCACAATGTTGTCATCACCATGTCATAAAATGTCCTGTCCCAGTACTATAGCAAAGGTACAATTTCTATAATTTTTTGTTGTGATCTGATTGAAAGAGTTGCTGGATTCAATTACCATTACTAATAGCATCTGAGCCCTCGTAAAACTTCATAGCTTAGCTTAACACTGTAACAGGCTGTTATCTGTAGAAAGTTGTGCTTGAATATTTTCTTACATGAACAGTACCTGGTCAGGCTGTGTGAGAACAGGTTCTCTTTCTGAGATCACATCAGTGAGGGCTTGGACCGACTGCTGTAGGACTCTTTGCTTCACTCTCACTTCTCTTTGAAGTTCCTGCAGCACGGTCAATCCACTCTAAATGACAGATCGTATTTGATCGACGGTCAAGATGTCGTCATCTCATTCAAATACCATCATCAGGTCATTGATTATGCAGCATATGGCAAGTTACACAAATACATTTTTGGTTGGGGTCATAATTAAATGTTTGTAAAATGGTAACGCGACATAATCATATCATCTGGATACTATTCCACAAAAAAGACGTCCGGCATTAAGACAAATAACATACTAGTGCTGTAACAGTTTAGAAATGCTCACCTGTAGTCTGGACTCTAAAGCTCGAAGTGTGAGGAGATAATTCTCTGGTGGCGGAGGAGATGTCTCTGGTGCTATACTGTCCTGGCAACGCTAAGACATGTATTTTCTATTAGTCACTCTGACCTCTGTCCCAAATGGATGTAACTGCAAAGTAAAATAGCTCATGCAATGGAAAATGATGTCTTACAGCATATGAAATGCCACAGAGGTCGGTGAGGAGGAATTTGCCCAACGGCTGTCCTGTTACGCCTTGATCCTTGAAAAACAACAGCATCTGGTCTGTTCCACATCCCACAAAGTCATCCACGTGGACAGAGGCGACACCTGACCAGTGGGATGCTATCTGGGGAAGAGAGTTTCACAAAGTAGGCTTATAAAAAACTTGTAAACTAAAGGAAAGTATAGCTATAGAAAACAGAAATAGTCCAAAGATACTGAAACCCCATTTTTACATACCTGAAGTGTTTCCTTCCATACAGCGCATACATTCCCCTGGTGAAAGGATATGACCAACAGGCAGCCATTTCTTCCGGTGTTGCCCACCTGAATATTTTCAGGTTGTTCAAAGGGGAGCTGACATGTGTCTTTCACGACGCCATTCTCAAAATACACGAGTTGCTGATTAGAAGTTACTGCAACCAAAGCAGATTTCAGCACACCGTCCATTTTTTCAGCGGAGAGCACCAAGATGCACCGTGTGATGCAAATGTAGGGATGAGGCAAAATCATACTGCCATCAAACACGTTTCCATTCTCAATGAAACAGCCCAGGGTTTGGCTTGTGGACTGGTTATCTGAGCACTGTTCTGAAAGGTTTTGCAGTCCAAGAACAAATACCTGTTCTTTGTGGAGGGGCAGTTCTCCAGCAACACTGTGGGACAACTGAATGGGTATCTTTCTCACCTCTCCTGCCTGCAGAGATGTATAGAAGACATTACCAGCATGGCTCCACAACACTGTGGGGCCATGGAGGAGAGCCACATTCTCCCTCATTTCATAAGGGAGCTTGAACTCAACGCAAGGCTCCAGTCGGTTGGAGCTACTCATTGTGAGAAGAGTGTACTGGAAGCTATCTCCTTTCGCACTCTTCTTTGTCACCAAAATACATGGCGTGGCGACTCTCTTCTGAGCATTTATGACACATTTGCATTTTACGATGCCCACATGCGCTGATCCTCTCCTGCCGATGACAGCCGCTCCATCAGCTGCCTTCAGGAACGTGCTGCCTTCCCGTTCAAATGAAAGGCTGCAGAATGTTAACTCACTCCTTTTGCTGTCATTTGTAGCGGAGACTCGTTTACAGTTAAATAAGATTATCTTTCCACAGAGGGAGAGCCGATGGGGATTTCGATACAATTCTCCCGAGAACAATCCCTCCATTATGCAACAGAAAAGCTTCGGTGCCTACCAGCTTCGATCCCTCCTTATTGGCAGCTTGAGTTAACGTTATCGATTAGGCGGGAGGTGTCACCTTCATGACAGAAGTGTCACCAAGGTGTACGCATGGTCAACTGGTTGCTAAATATACTTGTGAGCATGAAATTTAGCCGTGTTGAACGTTTCATGGCGGCCGTTACACTTTGCTTGTAGCGGCGCGCCAACTGAAATTGAACGCTTCCTGTCAGTCCAAGTGCATTATGGGTGATAGTTGGTCGAGTAAACAGCAACGTTCGATGACATTAAGCTAACAGTTAAAGTGTTTAGCTCGCTGTCCTATTTAAACGAATCAACTGTATGAGTGATTGCATAAACGCGTTTCTTGGGATCTTGAATACAAGCGAACACTCGCTTTACTCTTTCATTTCAAAACGAGCAACTCTGCGGAGAGGTGTGGCCACTGCTGGAGCCAAAATGGCAACGACAGCACGTCAGTTTCACTCTCCGCACTGATTCATCTAAGTGCTCTGAACGTTAGCAAACTAGCTAGCGCAACAAGGAACTGGGTTAGCTAACGTTAGAGAGAAGGGAACTCGTTGATTATGGCTGAACTTGACCAGCACGAAGGCGAGCAGGTATCGTAAACTAACGTTACCGTTAGAGCACATTTTCGCTATTTTACATCTTAACTTCATCTGTTGGAAGCAAAGCCACGACTAACCTGAACGAACTCTTGGCAGGACATTGAGAATAAAATTGAGGAGACGCGACAGAGATTCAAGAATGAGTTCCTCCAAGGTAACACAGTTGTGGATAAGCTGACATTAACTTGCTTGACCAGTCACTTGTTTTTGCATGAATTGTGAGCTATTGTAAGCCACATAGGATACATTAAATAAAATATTCTAGGTTCACCGTCTAATAAGTTAGTTAACGTTAACTGTTAGCGTTAGTTTACTTTGTCGTTTTGATAACATGACCTAAATGCTCATAACCCAGATAAGCTCCTGCAGACAACTGGCTAACGTTAGCCCCGTGTTGCCACCTGTAGAAACTTAGTTTAGACTAATACAGCCTATGGGTATAACGTTATGCCCTCCAGGTGAACTTTGTTTGAGTTTACAGCACGATAAGGTCATACAGTCAGTGTGGTTGAAAGTGAAACATTGTGCTTGATATCTTTTGAAGTTGCACGTCATGTGATTTCAGCCTCTGTGGTATTTTTACAGATTCAGCAGACAAATATGACTCCAGGGACGTGGAAAGGCTTGAAAAAGATGATGCCCTGGTGGAAGGCTACCTGACATGGAGACTGTATGTTGTTGACGATGCCTTGAAAATGATTGATGACAGTCTTCAGTGGAGGAAAGAATACGGTTTGAATGGTAAGAAATCATGCTGAACAGTTTGTAATATGATAGGCGCAATTTCACATCACCTAAAAGTAGGTCTGGGCATCCGTTTTGATACTAGTGCCAATCAGCCAGAGAATAAGTAAACAAGATTATGAATGTGAGCAGTCCTTAAATGCCAGCTTTGGGTGCTTTTGATAGCTGGTGCTACAGGAACAATTTGGTCGGTACCAAAAAAAGTTATTGAAGTTCAATATCCCAGCCTACCTAACATTAGAGATGTTGACATTGCCATATTTAGATGTTTGAGAGCTTGCAACACAGATCAGGGGTTGTTATTGTGCAGCTCTTGGACGAATCCAGACAGAGTGTCATTGTGTGTTAAACACCCATATCTCCATGCAGGGGACAATCTCAGAGAACAATCCCCACTGTTTCTGTTTTCTGAGGAATTTCTCAGAGTTGCTGTTTGTTAGTCTTCATTCCAGCAGATTCAATTTGTCAAACAGTTGTTTTTAGGAAATTTGCTTTATTCAAGTCATTAGTATCCAGGAGCATAAGGGGCCATGTCGTCAAGCTTATAAGTTGTTAGTTCTTTTATTAACCTATTGAAAAGGGTTGTTGACAAGTGTGTTATTTTCTGTCAACTCAAGCAGTTTCAGGCTTTAGGAGAACTGGGATCCTCAACAGATCGGTTCAATAAAACTGTTAAATAGTAAGTGAGAGACTTCCTCTGGAGACTCAGCAAAGTACAGTTGTCCAGTCCTGGTTCACCTACATGTAGGTTTCATCCAGTTTCAGTTGGTGGACATTTTAGTTATATTTTGTTGCTTGTGGTGACTCATCTCCAGCAATAGAAAAAGATGGCTTTGCTGGCATAATGTAAATTAAGAAAAACAATGAAAATGTAATTCAAGATATTCTGTGCCTTTTTTAACTAGTTAAATTAAGGATTAAAATAGTCTGTAAAATCTGTAGGAACCTTTTACAAGCAACCTTAATCCTATGCCTACACTGCCATGTTCTGTATAGCTAATATTTAAATTATAAAAAACACCAGTTAACAGTGTAATGCGTGTCTGGCTGCATGTTTCAGATCTCACGGAGAGCACCATTCCCAAATGGATGTTCGAGACTGGTGCTGTCTACCTCCACGGCTATGACAAAGAGGGCAACAAGCTCTGTATGTACATGTTCTGTTACAGACATACTTACAATAAACTCGTACAATAAATATTATACACGTACAGCTTTGCCTTTGATTGTCAGACAATATATGTTCCATTAAAAGTGTTCAACCGTCGCTGAAATTCTACAAAAATAAAAATAAAAAACGACTGATACCTTACTTTAATAATTTTGAATCTCTGTTTACTGTGTTTAGTCTGGTTCAAAGTCAAGCTACACATCAAGGATGCAAAAACTATCGTGGACAAGAAGAAGTATGTTGCCTTCTGGTTGGAGCGGTATGCGAAGAAAGAACCTGGGATGCCACTCACTGTTGTGTTTGACATGACAGAGTCTGGCCTCAGCAATATAGTAAGTCAACGTTGGTGGTGTTTTTATTCATGTGTCATGCTCTAATCCAAGTTTGAATTTGGCTTCTTTTCTCGGAGTTATATCCAGGTCTCCAAAACAAAACATATTTAGCATTTCCATTCCCTCCCTATTGAATAAGCTTCACTCTTATGTCAGGAAAAAGGCCCATTTCCTTGCTGTGACTGTCATTGAAATGCTGTTGAGTATCCTGATATTTCTTGCTGTTTGAGCTGGGGTCTTGCAGCGACTGATGCTCTTCAGTGGTTTTACACTTTGGAGATTAAAGTAACCTTTAAATCCCGTTGGTCAGTTCGAGTGGACTGTCTAATCCGTAGACTCACTGTGTCACAGTCTGTCAGCGAGTGCATTTCACTGGCTAGGCTCTCTTCTGGAGAAATGGCTCAATTAAATACAGATAAACCAACACAAGCAAGTCAAAAAGGATAAATAGCTGAGCAACCAAAATATGAAATGCGTAGATGAGAAGATCAGTTTGGAAAGCAGCCTTTTTGAGGCTTGTTGAACCACAGTTTGAGCTAGAGCATGGGTAGCCAGTTTGATCTCATTAAGGCTTGGGAGTGAGTCTCCTGAATAGCAATGAGGCTTCAAGCCAATTATGGAGCCTAGACAGGATGTAGGGGCTGTATGTATTGATATATCGGATGTTTGTCTAATGATTGTGATTAATATTTGTCTTACTCTTTCATGTTAATCATATTCACCTAAAAAATATTGAAAGGGTGGCAGAACCTTTCACCTGGATATGCCATTTCAAGATGTGATTTATAGTCTGTATTTTATGTTAGCCATGATTACATTTTCAAGCGCTATCCAAAGCGTAGATAAAATGATCTTGAATCCGAAGCCCTTTGTTATTTATGTGGCCAAAATGCATTTAAATCATTTACTGTGAACTTTCTCTTTTTTTTTTTTTTTTTTTTCTTGCTTTAATGAAAAACTATGAAAGTTGATAGATATAGGTAGTCCAATCAAAATGAGACAAAACAGCAAGTTATATAATTGTCTATTTTGCAAATGGTTCACAACAAAATGAAGGTGTAGTATAGTTCAAAAACTTAGCAAAATAAAATCCTCAAGTCTTTCCCAGACATAGTATTTTAGAGGGATTGACCATTTAGAGGAGCTTGTAATGACATGTAATTTTCTGTTAAGTGGGTCAGTACAGATCTAGAGGCAGTTAAGAGTGAACAAACATTCTCCCTAGTGGAAATCCTTAAAGCATCTCTTATAGTTAAAGCCCTCTGTGTGGTTTCCGCTTTTTAAATCATTGTTCCACTTTGTGTTTCAGGACATGGAGTTTGTGAAGTACGTTGTCAATTGCTTTAAAGTATATTATCCAAAGTTTTTATGTAAGTAACAAAAGTTGCTATAAAAGCACAACAAATATGTATCCACATTCACAGACAGTATGTTACATTCAATCATTCATAGTGATTTACAGTTACTTTCAAGTCAAACCTGGCTAATGCTCAAGCATAATTCTAATAGACAAACTTTGTCCTTTTTGTATCATTTCAGCCAAAATGATCATCGTGGAAATGCCTTGGATCATGAACGGTGAGAATGAGCCTGCCTCTTAGAATTCCATTTTTGTGTCCATCACTAACTTATCGAAATAGTGATCAGATTCTGACATCTTGAGCATAAGCATGTCTCTATTTCAGCTGCGTGGAAGATTGTGAAGTCGTGGTTGGGTCCGGAGGCAATCAGCAAGCTCAAGTTTGCATCCAGATCTGAGATCCAGACATTCATAGACCCTGAGTACCTACCACCGCACATGGGTGGAACGGTACGTTATTATGTCTTTCTATACGTGTTATATTAAAATATTTCCAAAATATCTTCACATTGTTCATTAATCAATTGTCAGACGGTTACACAAGATGCAATAGGTACGACAACAGGTCACAAATTCAGTAACATTAATCACCTTTCAGTGGGATCATATGGAATGATGGTGTGATGCACAATTAGGTTGTGTAAACTTTAATCATACTAAACATGTTCTGAATATAAAACATTTAAAGAAGTATTTTTGTTGAGTAGTGTTTGTGTCCCACTGAAGTCTTTAATATTGTTTTATTTGGAGACACAGGCTTGTCAGGTCCCAACTGTCCAGTTGACAATAACAGGGAAATGATAAGCATCAGTTTGATTATTTAACAGAATTCCCCGTGCATAAGACATATCATTATTTTCATTCATATGCAAGTCCTGGGTCTTTCTGTACTTATCAAAGACATTCAGTGTGACTTCCTTTTAATTTAGATTGACATTGTACATTCTTTAAAAACCATGTGTTTAGTGATGTAACTTATCTGGCTACATTTCAGGACCGCTTCAAGTATAGCTACCCGCCTCTTCCTGATGACGACTTCCAAACGCCCATCTGTGAGAACGGACCTATTGTTAGTGAGGATGAGACGGAGAGCAAAGAGGGTGAAGTGGAGGGCAAAGATGCCCTTGAGTCCAGCTTCAGCTCGGAGGTTGCGGTAAAGCCCAAAAAGGTACATTTTCTCAAGTTTATATCTAGTTATCATCGGTCCGTTCAGAATGTAGAAGTGCTTAAAAAATAACGTACCTTTGATGAGAAAAATGTTTTCACCCTTGTGCACCATTTTAATTTTGCTACAATATAAGGCAGGACTGCTCCTTGTGTGTTGTGTGAGTCTCCACTTTGGCAGGCCACAGTATAAGTATGCGTTGTGTTATAATTTTGCATAAAATTAATAAATGATGTTAAAACTAATATAGTTAGCAGGACCAGTATTTCTGTTGTTATCAGTGTAGCTGCTTTCATGTGTAATGTGAGCTGAGAGTGATTGAGTCTTGATGAATTCTGATTTAGGCAGCCCCCTATTGTCAGAGATTCCTCCTGTTTCTTCTTTCACTCACTTTCTTTAAGTTGAGCCTGAGATTACAGCATGTAATCAGACCGCTCTGTGGAGACAACCGTGAATTAAGTGGCAAGTAATGCCCTGATTTGCAAGACGTTAAGCTCTTGCTCATTGTCTATGTGAAGGTGACTCCTAATGTCTTTGGCTGCAATTAAATCCTGCCAACAAAGCCCGTGTATCACAGCCAGCGCTCTGCTTCTCTCATCCTCTCAGCGCCTCACATGGTCCACAGAGGTTGTCGAGTCACTTACTTAAGCTGTTCCCTGCTGTAGCTAGATTTCTCTTTCTGCCAAACAGCAGCCCCAGTGTAGCACCATCATTGAGACGCCCCACAGGGCTTATCTTGAATATGTCTGCAGCCGCTGTCAACCTCCCTCTCACTCTGGTGTCACCAAATTTTACGTCCCTGCAGTCAAGACTGCAGCTCATGTCACATATTCTACCCCCTCGCTACAGGACAATCTAGCCCTCGCCTCATAATCTATTTAGCCTCTTTTCTGGCTAGCAGCATGCAAAGAAAGCCTGCATGGAAATAGATGGAAGGCATTAAGGGATCTCGGAATATGCACAGTATCAGGGAATGCCTGATACTTGTTGTACATTTACATTATATTGGGGCATGTTGTTTTCAACCATGGTGATTTATTCTTTTTTCTTTGTTGTTATTTAGTGTTGCAGCTGTTATTTACAGATATTTTGTTATTTTCCTGTCACAGTCAGGGAGCAGCAGACTTGCGGTTAACCTACATTTGATGTGAGGACTAGGACATAACTGTGCTGTCGTTTATCGCAGCTGTTCTGGGTTTTTGTAGCCTGCTGCCTATAGGACACAAACTATATCTGCTGGAGAGACCCAGCGGTGCTGCATCACCCAAAGCTTACTCCCATGAGCCTCCTAAGCCCCAACAAACAAAGTGTGCTCCCATTGTTAATAAAAACCACATTGGTCATGCACAACAGATTTAGATTTACAAAGCAGAGATATGCAAATCAGTCGATTGTTAGCCTCAACAATAATCTACAGGCACAAGTTTGGAGTTTAATGTTCTTACTGTAAAATATCAACATGGAGTCACCTCGCACTCTTTCTGCATAACCCCAGAGAAAAAGTGCAAAGCTCCCCATTAGAGCAATATTGACTTGATTTCATCTCTAGATACTAAACTGTATTTTAACAAGCACTACACTCCTGAGGTGTCAGACTACATATCAAAACATCTGAGTCAGCTCTGTGGGGAAAAAGTAAGATATTTTTCAGGTTAGCCTGAGAAACTAGTTACACAACCACTCTGCAGTGACACCGCATAGACAGTGAGTATGTTATGTCAGTGTGTGAATATGCCTGACGGCAATTAAATGGTCTCAAAGGGTTGTTGAGGAATTTTCAGGGTGAGAGAACAGTAGTTCAACTGTGAAGGAAAAATTGTTTAGCAACTAACAATAATGTTTCTTCATGTGACTTCTAATACTGCCACTGGCTGACGGTTACATGCTAATTATAACTGAAGTCAGGAAACTTTACGAACCCCTCCCTTTTCCAAGAAGCTCATTCATTCAAGGCTTTGGTGTTATCTAGCAGATAAGTAGTAACTTCCTTACCAACGCAAAGTTTTGTACGGAAGTTATAACGTTGGACCAAAAATGAATCGAATATCTATAACAAACAATCTAAGAACTTGACGTGAGATGAGAGCAGTGATAAGAGGTTAATATGAGAGCTTAAGAGACATTTGTAATTGTTATACTAGGTTAATTAGCAGTGTCTGCGGTCTCTTTATGTTTTCAAATCTCCAGCACTCCTGCTTGCGCAGCGTGAAGTGGTTTCATCAGGCATTATGGATTAAGACTTAATTTGTGGTGCCCTGTGTAGCGTCTAAACCCGTGGCACTGTGTTAATATACCAGCCTGTCAGGACTTTCAGGACGTCTGACCACATTCCACAGGACTCGTGCTCAGCTCTTTGCTTCTGATCCATCTTAAACAAGAGACCCTCCCCCTCCACAACCACCACCTGTCCCGACCTGAACTCATCTGGGCCCCAGGCAGCACTGTGCTGATAACTTGAGGGCTTCAGGAAGCTAATTGCCTTTCTCTCTGTTTTGAAACAAGGGCTGGAGGTGGTAAGGCAGTGTAGGATCACACCCACACAAGGAGCTCAGAGTCCGGAAGATTTCTACAGGCTCGAAAGGCAGGTGTACTCACGTGACTGAATTATTGTGAGTGCACCTCCCTCACAGTCGACTGATGTCATCACCACCCCTGGACATGTTCAAAACTTGACCTGTCCTGGACCTCACATTTCAATTTGACCCTTTAAATTTACCACAACATTTCTGATTTTGTTATCAAGGGATGTAGGCTAAATAACGGGTAGCCTACCTATTGCACAATATCATGTAAAGACTGAACCAAGCCAGACACTCATATTTCACACTACAATCAGCTCGAATGAACGGGTTGCACAGTCACTCTGTCCATTAACAATTTCACATTATTTGTATCTTCTAACCTCAAATTAAAAACTACTAAGTTAATTACTGTTATATTACAGTAGACCAAGTTATTAACCCTCTTTAGCCACGCTTGTTTTTAACAAAAACCCTTTGTGCCTTGTACTCTGACATGATCCTTTACCAGGTCTGTGACCCTGGAGAGTGCTAATCATGTAGACAATTTAGTTTTGTACCTTTTTTAATATGTACTGTATAATCAATAGACACTCCTCATTATGAGCATTTCACTAATCTTTTAGTTTAGTGTAATGTAAAATCTTCAATAAGGTCTTTGTCTTTGCATTTCATATGTTACACACAATGTGTGGAATTCATGAATCTAATTTTAGATGTATTTTATTTCTTTGTACATGATAATTATAACACAAGTGTTGTTGTTGTTGTTTTTTTTTTATTAATTTGTTTCTCAAAATAAATTGCCATTTATTTTGTTCTTTGTCAATCTATAATTGAATTTTGTGCGTGACGGATATAGCAAAAGCCTATTCTCACTAAAACATTGTACTTTTAATTATTAAAACTGTATGACAGCCTACTATTTCAAAGTTAAATTTTTAATTAAAATTTGAGCGTGTTTTACTTTTTTTTTTTTTCAGGTCACATAATTACCTAATGGTGTTAAGCTTGCTCCTTAAAATGACGAATAAATAGAGACATTTCATCAGCAGCTGATTATCTCTTGATGTCTTCATTGTGGCAGTCGCATGACAGGCAGCCATTAAATTAAGATGACATGTTTCGTTGCTTAACACAGCAAATGACACACTTCCCCTCTGAGTCACAGATGTTCCCATCACATGCGGCGTCCGCTCACCTTTGCCCCGTCCCTCCCGCAATCCACTCCTCCCATCATGTGCCCACTCTCCCCATCTGTTTTACGCAATATGTGGTGCCAGCAACACTGTGAAAGCATCCATTTCCCCAACTCGCTTACGTTATCTATAATGTCCACCGCTTATGCAAACGTTTCACAATTTCCATGCGTGGTCTGTCTGCAGATGATTTGGGTCAAAGTTCGTGGATGGTTCGCTGAAAGTGAAAGTAACATTGTGACTTCTTGTCAAAAAAGTTTTTTGTTTTGTCAATAGTCACGGGGTTGAGTGATTTTGGTTCTGCATTGTCAAATGGACATGTGGCTTGTTCTGTGCTCCCTCTGGAGACTACTAGGAACAAGGGTCAGTAGTCAACATGGGGGTTTCTCAGTAAAAGAGAAAAAACTTTTTCACGGAAGATTCCATTTTGATAACAACATTCCACCATTATTTCACAAGAACCATTTATTAATAATTGCAGATGACTGTCAAGAGTGTCATTAACTGATAGCTTTCTCCGCATGAAGGGCAAAGGTCAAACAGTTCATTTCCAGGGAAGGAACTGGATACGGGTCAAATGATTACGTTATCGGTATTCTGGAGTCTCCTTTCTAATTAAGTGCTCTTTCTTGTTTCAGGTGAATTTCCTGGAAGACAGTTTGAGGGCAGAGGACAATGATAAAGGAGACACATGCGCCAGGACCAAAGGAGCCAGGAAGCCACTGACCACCTTCAAAGGCCCTCTGCTAGATGTTAGGTAGGTCATGCTGATCACGCCCTTCTCCATCTTGTCGCCCGCCTACATGTCTGGACTTCACTTACAGGTGATCATGGTCGCATTGCAGTTAGGAAGGAAAAGAAGAGGTTGTCTGCACAATTGAATTTGCATGCCCTCATTGATTGATTCAACATTTCATACAGGACCTGTTTACTGCAGACCTTTCTTTAGGACATTATTAGGTTTTTTATGTGCATAGTAAATTGTTTGGTGATAATGGGTATTATTTTGTATCATGTGATCTCCTGTTTGACGGTGGAGCTGTCCTTATGTTTTTGTCTGTAAATACCCGAATAGTATTTTAAAAACAGGATGAGACACAATGTAAGTAATGACAAACAGGTAGCGACAGGATGAAAAAGACGTCTTTATTTATATATTACCGGGGGGGCTGGGTTTAATGTGGGATCACTATGTCACACAATTTTTAATGGACGTAATGAACTGCCAAAGTACACTGAGTAGGTCTGAGCCCCTCCTTTTCAAGTGATCTCGGCCCGGCTGTTTGGTCCGCACCGGCGTTCGACTGACAGCTTTCAAAGCAGCCTAAATGAAGCGCACTAATTGGGCAAATGTTTTAACCAAAGCAAACAGGATAGGTGTAAAAAACAGGCATCCAGGCTTGTTGTATGTGAACACAATCCAGCTTCCTTGCACTGCAATTAGAACTCATTTGTGTTTGGGAGACAGGAGGGAGCCAGAGAGGCCAACAGGTCAACTGGTCACCAAAGGATTGCTGGTTTGATGCCCAGAACTAATGGTGTTTTTATCTATGTACTAGTCCATCCTCTGTTCCCCATATTTCTTTCAGTCCCCTTTGTGCAAGACACCCCAGAGCTTGTGGGGTACTGTTGCTGACTTTACACTCTTCCCCCTCTGAATAAATGTATACTAAGTTGCCTGTTTATCAGGTACAGGTAGCTAAAACAACACAAATTGAACATTATAGCCTTCATGAAGGTAAGCTTCATTGCAGGACTGTTGTATTAAGACTGCATTAGTTTTAGCTATTGACAAAAATGCTCTCTTCCCGTATTGCCTCAAAGCCTAAAGTCATTACTGCAGTGTTTGTACCTTTACAGCCCAATTGATCTGGTCACACGTGGGAAGGAATAAGGATGCTACCAATCAATTGTTCATTGAGAGACACTGGCCAATGATCAGGGAACCAGAAAGGAGCGCTCGTCACCGCTTACATGTCGTCAAACACATCATGTGTTTTAATTAAGCATTCATTGAACTGCAACGAGGGTGTTGACATCCAAAGCGGTGTGTTGCAAAGGAGTACAGCAATCACACAATGATCTGGTTGGTTCTTGAGTGAATACTTAGCTGCGCATTCACACACTGTATGATACTGCTCCTCATTTTCATGAATAATATCCGTTGAGTTCTGTTTTTACAGAGTAATGGCTTTGATGTGAGGATTTTGACAGCTCTGGGCTGTGAATTATAGTGATAAACAGATTTAAATGAGCCTTAAATGCAATTATGTTTCTGAGCTGTGTTAGCCTTAATTCGAGGCTGTGGGCTTTAGAGGGGAGTTGGGGGCTTTGATCTTGTGTTTGCTAAAGGTTTCCAGAGCCCGAAGACTCACTCTGAGCTCAAGCGAGTGCCAGACGCTACAGCTGTTTTTACTGGGGAAAAGAAAACACGACGGGAAAAAAAATCTTTGTTCTTAGCTGTTTTAGCCCATGAAACATAGCCAAGCTGCATCAGTGAGAAGCTTATACATATGAGGCCGATATTACAATACATTTGCCTGTTTCTTCTCGGCAAAGTTGAAGTCCCCAATGCACCGTTCACTGAGGCTGAATTCATCAAATCACATACTATTTATAGCCAACTTAGACTGTTGCAAACTTGGTTAGAAGAAGGATCGAGTGCACACCAACAAACGACAAGGAAAAGTGCCTCATCCCAAGATTTTGGGCCACATTTCTGCTTTGGCTCTATATTGCACAGATGTGATGCATGATCAGAGCCCTATCCCGCTTAAAGTGCAGCTGAAATTAAATTGCATGATTCTGCTACAGCATACATATTTGCTCTGTAAATGACATGTCCTGTATTCTCCTTTGAGACAAAATCAGGAACAAAAAGGGAGAAATCTATATTCTTTGGTTTCATGATTGCACCCCCATGGTCATTATTTAGTTATTTATGTGTTTGCATTAAGTTGTGCTGCTAACGTCAGTTCGCAGGCTAGATAGGTAATTAGCTAGCTAGTTAGCTGCAGCACATTAAACAGCATGTAAACGTGCCTGCAAATGTCACTTCGGCCCATTTAGATGCTTGGGTGGTCCGTACTCTTAATTACCACCAGTGCTAACAACACACTGTCTGCCCATGACTTGTAAGCTGCAGCGCAAGTGTGTTTGTTTTTCTCTCGTTCCCCTGCCGGGGCTCAGCCTGCCAGCTGCTGTCAATCAAACACAGACAATCCCGACAATCGCTGAGACAGAAAAGGGGAATTTCTGATATTTCTCCAAAGACCTTTTTTTTCCCCCTTTTTTAATAGTAAAAAAAAACTACTATCAGCAATACATTTTAAAAAGCACATCAGTTTTTTACTGCAAAAAAGGGATGACTAAATGTGATTTCAGTTGGACCTGATAGTAATTCTTCCTATTTCCAGTAAGGGTACCCAGATGTGGCTTTTCAAGCCAACCGATAGCCTGAGAGGGATCCATATGGGTCAAGAATAAGCGGCATATCCGAGGCTTTGAGACAAGTTTAAAGAAATGTAATCCGGAGCTGAGGAAGAATCTTGGAAGAATCTCTCTTGAAATCTGCAAACCACAGGGCATTAACTCTGCTGAAGCCAAGGCTGGATTATCAACCGGGGAAACAGGTCGATCATCTAATCGATTCATCGACTAATTGTTTCAGCTCCATTTTAATTGTGTCTCAGTTGGTTTGTGGTAATATGCTTCATTGCAAATATGTGTGTGAATTTGCACGAGAAAAGCACATTACCAACTGAAATGATAAGGGTTTTAAGTCTTGTCTACCTGTGAATTCTCCGAAATGAAATGAAAAATAAAATGACCACAAACAGGTGGCCAACAGGAGCCTGCAACTCAATTTTGACCTCGACAACGCAAGGTAATTCAGCCATGGGAGGGGTTTTTATTGAATTTTTTTTTTCACCACATCTAGATTAATCTAAACATGCCTGACAGGAATCCTGTATATTAAAGTATGCTTTTGATTTTTTTGCTGCAAAATAGTGTTACTGAAGCAGATCGTTAAGGTGATGTGTAGCAGGATAATCATACCACACAGACAGCAAGGCACAAGAATTTTAGCAGCCAAATCTGCATTAATAAGATACGTAAGAGAGAAACAACAAAACACGCTGTGAAGCGAATGGGAACTCGTGTCTATATCTAGCAGTTGCATCTGTACTGAAGTGCACACTTCAGAGTGCAAATCTACTGTAATTATTAAGACCTGAGCCTGTGGTTTCAACCCCAACAGCTTTCTAATGTAGCTCCAGTCTCACAATGCGGTGTTTTTTTTTGTTTTTTTTTCTCTCCCTCCAGCCCCGCAGAGGAGCTCAGCTTTGGTTCTGGAGAGACCGAGAAAAAAAGCCTCATTATCCTGAGCAATGTGACCAAAAATCAAGTGGCCTTCAAGGTGAGTGTGAAGGTGCTCATGTGCATGTGTGTGTGCTTAAGTTTGTGAGCGCGGCATGAGTTGGCAGCATAACTGCTCCAAGCTCCTACAATAAATGCATTCTGAAATGATTAGATTAGCTTGATGAATCTATTTGTTGGTCAACAGAAAATGAACAGCTGATTAGTTGTTGAAGTCATTTGTTAAGCAAAATTGCCAAACAGTCACTGGTTCCAGTTTATCAAATGTGAGGATTCACTGTTTTTAACTATTACATATATTATTGTAAATTGACTTTCATTTGGTTTTGGACTGTTAGTCAGACAAAACATTTTGACGATGTGAACGTGAACTGTGGGAGATTGTAATGGGCATTTTCCTCTAATTTATGACATTTCATAGACTGGCAATTTAATTCATTAATAAAAAGAACTAGAGAGCATCAGCCGCGACGCACGTCAACATGTTGACGTTCCGACCCATGAGTACTAAGCAGTCATTGCTACATTACTCAGCACCCATGGGTCGGACCACACGCACACCCAACTCGGCCTTCTTTTTGATCTCAGCTACACGTGTGTAAAGTTTCATGACTGCATCTTGCACGGTTGTGACGTTATCGTGACGACAAAATCTGTCCACAGATTTATTAACACCTGGGATAAGTACTCAAAACCGCTTCTGTGGTAGTTCCCACTACAGTAGGTGTCTCCAGGATCACATTTTACCATGATGCCACACACCCAGACTCACAAGGATTTACCAGCCACACGCTATCGCAGCTAGTAAATACTGTTTGGTTTTTTCACGGTGTCTCTACAGGTACGGACCACAGCACCTGAGAAGTACAGAGTGAAGCCCAGCAGCAGCTGCTGTGAACCAGGAGCTTCAGTAGATATAGTGGTATCCTTACATGGAGGTACTGCACTTTAGCTGTGCACTCTACTCCACTCACAGCAGATGTTTCCAAATGCTGGACCTCAAATGGTCCAGTCTATTACCTTCCCAAAGTGCCGGCAGCCACTTTTCTTTGCCTGACATACATATTTCAAGAGTGATAAAAGAATCCTCTCCCGAAAACAATCCATCAACCAACTGTCAGTGCTGCGCAAGTTAAAACATTTTGTGGCCTTCGTGTACTGAAATGTCAGCTGTAGGTTATGATGTGCTGCATATAACTCGGCAGAATCTGCGCTACCTATTTCAGGGTTGCTTTTTTCCCCCTAACATTTCAGCTGTGGTGTTTTTGTTTAGCACGGAAGTATTTTTTTGACCTAGCCCCACTGTTTCTGAACCAAGTCAGTCAGCTGCCTTGGTTTTGTTGATTTTAAACAACAATTTAAATTCTTCTTTCACATGTACGGAAAAAAATCTAACTCTTCCCATTTCTGTTTTTATGTAATGGGATTCAAAGCAATATTTGATTACAATGTGGATATCCATCAAGGATTTTAGAACCACAAACGGCAACAACGTTTTTGTCCTAATTGTGTTGGCTTGCATGATTTTTTTTGGGGGGGGGGTTAATGTTGTCCTGAATGCTTTTGTGCAGGTTCTCAAGCCTCTCCACAGGACAGATTTTTGGTCATGGCTGCTGAGATGGACAACGTTGGATCACAAGAACTTGCACAGTTCTGGAAAGAAGTACCGAAAACCAAGGTCATGGAACACAGGTACGCATCTGTGCTCCTTATGTAGACAAGTCAGGATATGGCTGAAATAATTTGTACACTCTTGGTGATGGCCTCTTGCCACACAGTTCTCACTACATATGTGACAGTGGCCCTGCATATCACCCTGATGGCCTCCGCTCATTACATTGTGACTTTCCCACAGATTGCGTTGTCATGTTCTGGAGAGCGTTAAACCAACAGTGAGTCCTCTCAGGGACGGCCCTGCGGAGACGGGGACCAGCGGGCAGCAGGAATTAAGCACAGCAGTGAGTTCTGGTGGAAGAGAAGCCTTGTTACTTATTGTTAACTTATAATAAATCTGTTCATTGAGGTTCTTTTGACCACCGCAATAGATTTTGTACAGTGCCATCACTGTTTTGAAACACGTTATAGTTGTATGAATTGAACACTTATTAGCAAATCTCTTAAGAGATCAAGGATTCTGAAACACACCAATGAGCATGTAATTAACATTAATATTTTTATTACATACTACAAAAACCTACACCCAGGTGTTACATTTCGCCTCATGAAGTATAACATGAGGGTTGAGTGTATAACGTTAGGTACAACTACCTGGTTTATTACGATCTTAAAAGAATAGTTTGACATTTTGGGGAATGCTTACTTGCTTTTTAGCAGAGTTAGATGAGAAAATCAATACGACTCATGCCTTTGTGTTAATTATGGAGCTGGAAGAGGGAGGAAGTCAGCCTGGCTTAGCGTAAAGACTGGAAATGGGGAAACCGTTAGCCTGGCTCACTCTGTTTAAAAAAAAAAAAAAGCCTTTTTTCCAGTATGGCTGAAGTAAAAATGATAAATTTGTGGTTTTCAGGGGAGTTGCATGTTGTAACTGCTTCTTGACAAACATCAGTTTAAGCGCCCACCCAGCCTTTTTGTGTAGCCTTTCTGCTGCCTCACAACCTCACAGTGACGACAAGACTCCAGGAACTGCACTCGTCTGTTGTTCACCAGGAACTAGTTAAAGCGCATAACTCCCCCTAAAAGCACAAATTGTGCTTTTTGCATTTCTGTTTATCTGTATATTAAACAAAGGAAATACAACATGTTAATACATTTTTAGAGGTGCTGGTAGAAGTATTTTTGAAGCTTGGAGAACGCCAGGCTGGTTGTTTTCCCAAATAAGCGTATTTCCCAAAATGTCAAACAATTTCTTTAATTTACTGTACATCTCCTCTATTTCCATGACTTTCATTACAAGGGTGTTTGATTGATAAACCAGGTCTTTGAACCAGTTTTTTTTTTTTTTTTTTCTTCCCTGCTCATGCGAATGATGACCTGCAACTTCCGGCTGGAGCAGAAGCTGAATACGTGTCTGTGGGTGCAGAAGGTTCTTGTTGGGTTGGTGCTGGCCCTCGTGCTGCTGAACCTGCTGTGTCTCTTCCGGCTGGATACTTCCCAGCAGCCATCCTGACCTGCCACAGCTCCCCCCGCCTGCATCTGTCGACCACAGAAACACGGACCGCTCCACCGGGGCCACAGTTGACCACCTGAGGGACAGACGTCCCCTCCCCCGCCCTCCTCGCAGGCTCCTGTCATGGAGGGGAGGAGGGCTGACTTTAGGGACATGTGAGTTGTTGTGGAGTTACTATTTGAAGAGATGTAATTTTCTCTTTTCAGCCACTTGAGAGTAAATACAAAAGAGACACTTTTAATAATGTGATATCAAATCATTAATGTATTTTTTAAGATCGTGGTAAAATGAATGTGTATTTATTGCAAAAGTCACAATACATAGGAAAAAAATTATTTTTGTGATCATAATACAACTTTTTTTATATTGTTAAAATCTGCAGAATATAAAATAAACACTTTTTGCCAACTTATCTCTTTTTGTTGAACATTATAATGCTTTTCTCCTTGTATAGTCAGGCAGCGATAAGAGCAAACTTGCGCAGCAAAAAAGAGCGTTCACATGCCCGCCTTTATTCTGACATGTAGATGTTTCAGTCAGTAGTCCTGTTTTGCATAAGTATTCGCACTCTTTAATAAACCTTCATTAGTACAGAGGTGTCTAATTGAAAACTTTGCAGTGTATGACCTTACTAAACCTCTCCACGCTCAGACCAAGGAGCCACGGGAGATCTCTGTCTCCACTATCTCCTCTATTTGTTTTAATTACCCCGACACTGGCAAACTAAAAATACCAAAGCAATTACTGGTGAGTACAAGGACAAGGCACAGCCCACTTGTAGCTTACTAGGAAGCACTGATATCTATAACAAGATCCAGCTCGGAGCAATCAGGACGTGAGCCGTCGCGCAAGGAATGATCACAATTGGGTTATTAGATGTGTGCACATAAGGGTTGTCTGGCATCAACATTTGCAGCTTGTTCGCAGTAGGTGGTGGCTGCCTGCTTACGAGAGATGATTAGAATGACTCGTGCAATAAAGAGTAAACTAATCCTACGTTGATTATAAACCCTGGGCTGTGTCGGGCGCCGCAAAATGTTTATTCCCAAAAGACTGCATTGTGTCGCTTGTTCTGTAACTCATTCTCTTTTAGTGGTAACCCTTAATGTGGTTCCATCTTCTTATAAAACCTCTCCATTAAAAGCTGTTTGTAGAAGATATTGGATAGTTTTTAAGCGAGCGTGTGCGCTACGTGTAAAACTTGCATTTTGCGTTTCACTTGACCCCTCAGTAAGAAATGCATTGTGGGCTATTTAGGTAGTAAGAGCCTATGCGCTAAAAAAAAAAAAGACGGGGGTTAATGGTGTGCTTGCCTCTAGAGAATAAAAGTAAAAGCTTTGGTATCACACATAGGTGGGTTGATTTTAAGTGCATCTGAGTGCCACACAGTACCTGACTGAACCTGCGAAGTGGTTCAGACACACTGCACTGCACAGAGCATAACAGAACACCACTATCAGTGATGCCACCACGGCTGTAGTTTGAGCAGTCATTTCACACTGATTACCGGACAGACTCGTCTCACCCAATTGTCCATGTCACTCAGTACAGGCAGTGGATACTGCACGTCTTTCCCGCCAGCTTCGGAAGTCAGAAGCTCCTCCACAGTATTGAGTTAACGTTAAACAGCAGTTAAATCGAAACCTGATTCAATGGTGTGGCTGTCCCGGGAACCTCATGCGATGTTTGAATGGACGGTGATTTAGTACAAGTGGCAAAATTGGGACAGGGCCATTGATGGAGAGTTACTGAGCGCTGCATTTGACAGGAAGGGAATGGGTGAGTTGAGCAGGGGTTTCTTTTGTCAGCATGGCGCGGATGTTGGTGTCCATGGGGAACTGTGGTGCCACACAAATGAACTATTGAACTCATTTATTACTGTGGTGGTAAACGTTACGCAGCTCCCATAACTGTGTAGGAAGACAAACATGAAGAGAATAATACTTTAAAACTGTTTATTCTGTCTTCTCTATCTTCACCATTTTCCTTCCCTTTCCAGCTATCCTAAACCTGTTTTCTGCCTTCTCTCCTCGTGGGGTCGGTCTAGCCTCACTAATTGGCTGTATGCACAGACAAACACACAGGTCAGTGAGCCCTTGAAGAGTTTTGGGTAAAGATGGTGACAGATGACAGGCTGCTAGGAGCTTTGGAAACACTACCAATGATGCCTCGCTCACACTCAGTAATTATGCGACATGTGTGGACAAAACTATTGAGAGAATCAAGAGGAAAAGATGGATCCATTTTGCATTACGTGTCCCTGCTTCAGGCGGTGGATAAACAAAGATTAACATGAAATAAGCCAGGTACATCGTAAATATTAGATTTGGGCAATGATGAGAAGTGGTGACCTAAATAAAACATTGTATTCTTTGGTGGTATTTGAATTAATGGGAATAAAAAAAATGTATAGGTCACTGTCTAATCTTTCTGCAGTGCCGTCTTTCCTCCTCAGGTTATCATAATCAGTAATCAGGCACCACAAGAAAATTAGAAGCTAATAAATACCCGATTCTTGACTTAAACATGAGCAAAACTCCATTTCTCAGGGCACAGGGAAGAGCATTTATTATGTTGATGCAGGACTGTATCCCCTTTTTTCAAATATACTCTTTAGACTCTGGGGAAACAGCTGATTTGTCACAGAATAATTTCCATTATATCTCCACACATCCTGTGTACAACCACCCATAAGATTAGATTCTTTGCTTTTACAGTGAATGAAAAATGAGACAATCATACAAGCCCGTTGCTTCACAGTCTGTATGCAGAAACATTTATATATGTTTTGTCTCTTTTTAAACAATCTGTAGACAAATGATACAGTTCATATCTTAAATAGCCTACACACATTACACGGCATTACACACTGTATGTACAAGTGGATATTAATAATGTTAGATCAGTATTTAATAAAGCTTCATTAGTGCTTTACAATCAAAAGCAACACATTGGAAAATAAAAGACAGCATGTGAAAATAACTATTTGTTTTAGCAGATCAAACCTCTGGTGGTTTGTGTGCATTGGTTGCTGACTCATAATTACTGGTTATCTGGAGTATGACTACGCTTGAAATAATTGTAAAACGTAGCAGCCATCCAGCTGCATATGACAGATGAAACACAAAAACGCCCACTGCTACCTTTCCCATCCAGCCTGAGGGAGGCACCCAAGATATCTGATATTTTTGATTTGGAGTAATCAAGAAATTGGGCCTCATTTGTATTATTTAGTCATGATAGTTACAGTATAAATAAAATATATATTTGTGTAATAGATCATGTCAGGGTAATCCAGCCTCTGCAGTGATGTGTTCAGCTTTGAAAATCACCAACAGAGACCCTTTCGAAATGACTGAACTGGAGACGACTGATCTGCATTGTTGTCAGTTGATCTGCTAACTCACATCTTTTTTTGAATTCTTTGCTCTCGGAAAAATTGCACTACGTGAAGAAGATTTCATATGAGAGTAAGTTTAATCTACAGCAGGTCTAAGGGAAACAATCCCAGTACAGCAGCATCAAAAATAAAGATATTCACAGCCATTTTTTTTTTTTTTTTTTTAACATAAACTACAATATTAGACGAATGTGGAAACTTTGTAATATCAGAAATATTGTTTCAGTATGTTCAACTTTATTTAACATTAATTTTGCAACACTTATTAGACCTTATGAGCCCATATTCCCATTTTAAATGTGTATCTTGTTTATTAATTTTTAACGAGTTAAAACAAGTTTTAAGTTTTCTCGTAAAAGTCCAGATTGATCTTGAGAATCAGTTTGTTTACAGAGGCCCAACTATAAGCCCTGATGTAGTCCTATAACTGCAAGATTGTGCAAGTACACCCCCTACTGACCTCTACTTGAAATGCTCAGAATCGGATATTGAAAGGCTCAGTGACTCACTCGAGCACTAGATCTGCCCCTGGGTCTGATTGGTAGAGAAGATACTGTTTCACTTCTGTGGGAAGGTGAAGGCCGTGTATCCTACCCAGTCTCTGCTTGCCCACAGTTTTCCTGATGTGCCGGCGGCACATCTGCATTAGAGGAGACACTCCTGGGCAGGCATCAGGGGAGAAGCCATGATAGAGAGATGTTCTGATTATTAGCTTATGGCACCAGCCTAATGTAAAGGCCATGAAAACCCCCACAGTTGAGGCTACTTGGTTAGTTTGGGTTGAATACCTCCTGCTTGTTCCAACAGCCTCTCCACCAGGCTGTTTGGAGGTGCAAGGTCCAGTGGCCGTTTGCCCTCTGAGTTCCTGAGGGAGCGATCGGCCCCGTGGTCAAGCAGAACAGACACCAACTCAGGGCTGGACAGACGGGCAGCGATGTGCAGCGACGAGTCACCAGACACACTGCTGTTCACACTCGCACCTGAAGGAGAGCAAGTGGTGAGGAGAATCTCTGACAGTTAAAGCTTTCCTTCTTCTACAGCAGAGCACAGAGCGCCATTTATCCTCTGCATTGCTTACATAAAAGACTTTGGGCCATTTCCTAGCTAGACTGCATTTACTCATGAATTCCTAAATCCGTAAGCCCAAAACATTTTGTATTTTACTTTAAGTAAAACACAGCATAAATTGAACACAGGCAGGATCCCATGTGAAACAGCCAAAAAGTAACTAAGTACATTTACACAAGTACTGTATTTAGGTAGAATTTGGAGGTACTTGTGGTTTACTTTAGTATTTCCTTTTGAGAGAACATTTCAGAGGTACATTTCTACATTACTGATTACATTAGTGTGCAATTATCATTTTACTGTTGGAGCAAATTTTGACTCTCATATGCTGGTGGGTAGTTTAATGTATAACAATGCATCATACTTTAGAAACCGATCATATGTTTCATATGTAAAATCTTAACTAATAACTAAAGCTGTCAAATATATTTAGTGGAGTAAAAAGTACAATATTTTATTTAATTATTGCATCAACAATAAAGCTCGAATACTGTAATATAACTCAAAGGGGTGATTGTGAATAATGACTACATTTACTTCTGGTACTTTAAATACAGGGGTGCACGGTGGCAGAGCAGCTAGTGCCCTGCCTCCCAACAAGGAGGTGGCAGACCACGACCTCCCTGGGTGGAGTCTGACTGACTGACCGACTTTAAATACATTTTGCTGATAAGATTTTTTCTTTTTTTTTTTTCTGACGTTGGCTTTACATCCTCATTGTTTGGGGTTCCACAGATGCCACTGCTGTTTGCTATGTGCAAATATAATAATAATAACGATTGCAAAATTGAGCAATTATTTTCCTTTGAATACTGTTGTGCTTTTCTTCTGACCATGTAGAAAAGTATTGAAGTGGTAACCCCTCCCTTTGCCACGAACTGAGCTTTCATGATGTTCAAAATACAGGAATTGACACCAAATAAGAAAATATGCCACGTTTTATATGTTATATGGGCTCTTTGTGAAGAAATACGAATTCCATTTGTTTGCCAAAAAGACAAAGAAATCTCCAGTGCGTTATCCTACAGAGTGATGTTACTAATATTACTAAGGTCAGTTAGACCCCAGAGATGTCTCTCCAGCTGTGAGACCTCTTAGACCTCTTATGAACACAGTTATAAAACTCCAATTTAATTACAGTTGATAGTCCCCTCCTCAACCTAAAGGACTAACACATTTATTGGAGAGGTTAAAAGTTCAAGTTAAAGGCATCCTTACCAAGTTGAAGCAGTTTCCTCACAGTACTCAGATGCTGATTGCGGCAGGCAACATGGAGAGGGAAACCTGACTGGTCGATGTACTGATCCACATCTGCACCATACTGAACAAGAGGCTCAATGCACTCTGGGTGACCTAGACAGCGTTACCAGAATCATCACAATGAGAAGTGATGTACTTGAAAGGCTGTGCTTTGAAATCTGCTTGTGCTTGGCAAGAATGTGCAGATTATGTTTTATACATTATACATTTCTCTGAGCTTTTCTGACATTTTGGCACTCTTTGTGCATTTTGTAGGGACTGACTCAACTGATTCAGCATCCATTATCCGCGCGCGTGCAGTGGAATGTGACCTCTAACCTTTTGCCGCAGCCCTGTGAATTGGAGAGCCGGTCTGGCTGGTCCCTCGCGGGGTCGCCCCATGTTGAAGGAGCAGCGATACGCAGGTCACATGGCCCTGGGCGCAAGCTTCTGACAGGGGAGTTTGTCCATCCACTGTTGAACTGTTTACCTGACATGGGTATGTATGTTTCTAGACAATCCACCAAAAATTCTCCACAAAAGATAATTTCATTAAAAGCCAGGCTAATAAACAAATCGGGCAAAATAAATCATATTTTTATCATGTTAGCATGAGCAAGTGTCAGTAAAGTAAAAAATGATGATGAACAAATGAGAAGCAATAACGAGAATGGTTATGAACCTTTAACGTAGCATAAAGAGATTTTATTATATGATTATATTCATACAATACCACACATTCTGCAGATCTGCTATCAAACATGCAGGGCACTGTGGTGGTTTGACAAGGCAGACTTTGTATCTGCCGATTTAGGTTTGTTAATGTGTTATTGTGCATGCGTGGATGTGTCTGCATGCTTGTTTGTATGTGTGTTTGGTTAATCTCTTACTAATATGCACCAGCACAAAGTTAAACCTGGCAATGATTGATATGGTTGCCTCCTAACTAGAATAGCGCAGGATTTAGGAGTTTCTTTCCAAGAAAGACACTAAACATACCGTCTTGATTTGGGATTGTCTTGAATTTAGATATAGTCACACAAAAAAGCATAATGATGATGATGATGCCTTACTGACATTTGCCCCATTTTTCATCAGAACCGCGGCGCATGCCACGTTGCCTTGCATACATGCTCCGTGGAGGGGAGAAACCTGGTCCAGAGTGCTCAGATTTACACATGTACCCTGTGAACAACACAGAGCGCATATAGATTCACTGAAATACTGTCGATGTCCATTAGGAGTTTTGCTCCAAAATAAATAATCCGCAACAAAGTGATATAGGAGTACAGAGTCTCTCTTGAGACACAATCATCTCAATTAGTCATATTCATATTTCAGTAAAGAACAAGCTTTTTTCACACATAATGATTTTCAGACAACAAATCTTTTCCTAAATGGATAGATTGCATGTTATAATGAGCTTTTCATGCAGTATAATAATTCCTTAATGTAACCTACAAAATGCCATTAAACTTTACCTGAGCAATGAGTCTTTGCAGAGCGAGGACACGTCCATTAAAGGCAGCATCATGAATTGGAGACCAGTCTGACTCAGCATCTGGGCGCAGACATTACAAATATGCATTATTATGACGTGGTGAACCTTTCTGTGTAAAGCAGTAAATATACTCCAGCTGCAGTGTGAGCACACACCGCCAGCAGCTACTCACCACTCATCAAAGGGTTCGAGAAAAAAACAACAGTCCCACTTTGACATGTAATGTCTCTCGGAGTCTCTTTGTGTCCAGCAGACATACTTCACAGTGGCGTCCCAAAAGCTGGGTTTTTTTTGGCACGACTGTTTTGCCTCATCGGCTTTTGCAATAGAGGCTGAACTGTGTCCAAGTTGGAGTCAAAACACAGTCTGAAATGCGTTGGGTCCTCATCTGTTTTCAGTGTATTTGTGGCAGGTCTTGTTGCTGTGATGTCACTTCCTCTCAGACAAAGTATTTGCCATGCAGGAAACAGGCTGGTTGAGTGTAGCGGTTGGGGCTCAACCAATGAAGGTGCAGACGGAGCGTGAGAGGGGCCTGTTGGGCTGGTCTGTCATTTGTGTGTAATTTGACACTGTACATCCACACCCATCCTCTCCAGCAGGAGATGGGCGGTGCTGAGGGAGGACATTGGTTGAGGATGAGTAAAGTTAAGGGAAATTAATCAAAGCACTGGTCCACTGTAAAGGCATTATGTAATTATCGGTTTAAAAACATAGTAGGCCATAATGAGTTCTTACATTTAAAGGTTTATATTTCTTCCCATTGCGCCTGATTTGGGACAACACAGCAGTACTTATTCCATTAATAAACCCTTTTTAGGTGATTCTTCAATTTCAGGTACTTCACTAGTTTACCAAGAAAAACATTTTAATTTATAAAAAGCAGTTGTTATACTTTGAGTTGTTGGATAAAAGCAGCACTAAACTTTTTTGTTGTGTGTCTCAGCAATGATATTGACCTGCCTGCCACTGCAGAGATGTCGCATTTTTGTAAGTCCTCCACCACTCAAAAATGTGTTTCGCTTATTGTTACTTCACTTGGATGTTTGAGCTTCACTGTGCAGAATGATGTTTGTGCAGACTTTGACACTAGAAGGCTGTTTTCACATTCATCTGCTGAAGGAGGAAAGTTTCTCTGTGCTCACCTTAAAATCTAAGTTTGATTTTGAAGATTTTGTGACATCACTGATAGTTTAGAGCCAATCACAGTCCAATATGCAACATAACACAAGTGTGATGTGGGAAACCTGAAACCTCTCTTCAGTGAAGTAGGAGCCATTGGGTCTAGGGACTTTGGTCTAGCAGTTTTGAAAAATAAACATTTGCATATTCATAGGTGCTGGATTTTACGAAGAGGGAGAACGAGTAAATATGCTTTTAAGAAATTGAAATAACTTTATTTAAATTTTTTTAATGGAAATAATATATCTGAGTATTTTGATCTGTCTTAGAACATGTCTTTTAAGATGTTGTCTTTATTACTAATGCTTCTTGTCAATACCATCACAGGGCATATTTTGATGCAAAAGGCAGCTTGCTATGTGCTGTTCAATAAATCCTTGTAGTAACACTCCTTAATGACAAAATTAAGTTCTTACTTAGTTTCCTTCATTGTCATTTAATTTTAAATCGACATTGTTTTTTATTTTTCGTTTTGTGTCGGTAATAACATTTTGCTGAGATAACACTGGGGAAAAAAGCGTTACAATATCTGCATTCCCAGCAATTTAGTTTTTCTTAATTCCACATTCCTCAAAAGTGTTCTTAAGTAAAGAATCTCACGACTTGCTTTGTAAAAAAACAGGAAATCCACTTACTTTTGATGGGTGGCCTAATAATGAAACAGACCCTCCTCAAAGTCAAAAGGCAGGGCCCATGTTAACAAGGATCTGCTCAGCTTCAGTGTCCTTCAGTCAAAAACTGAAGCAGCTCCGGCGATCCGCTAACCTCCCTGTAGGGAACAACCTGAACAATTATTTCCTAACAGAGTTCAGTGGAGTTCCCACACAACATCTGTATTTTGATACAGACATAAATCCAGTTTGACGTGGAGGACGTAACAGCTGTGTTATGGGATACACCCTTGTAATGATTGATTTAGGCTAGTGGTAGTGCTTCATGTGTACTGTAGATATTATCCAATAATGTGTAATGGTAGTAAATGCATATTTTCACACCTAGCTATTCCCAAATGGGCAGCACATACACTGGGTTTTGAGAGCTACGATCACATTGTGTGCAGACCAGCAGAGGGCAGCAACAGAGAGCAGAAGTTTAAACAGCAAGTCAACGCCAACTATTCCTCAAGGAGGTTTTAATCCCTGGCAGCAGCCTACAAGCTTGCCATACAATTGACTTTGTGCCTTGTCAGAGAAGGTGCATATGGATTAGAATGCCATTGTACAAACTCCATGAATGCCCTCTCTGTTGTACTAAATAATGAAAGCCCTTGATGCTTTGTTTCCAAAATAAATCTGCTTCAGATGTCCACCCGTTTTCTCAGATCTCTGTCCAGGCAGCAGCTGCCATGACCTCTCCTGTATCTGGACGTGGTGAACGTCAGCTGCATACACATCAGCTAATCTAGCAAAGTGCACCAAATGTCAGCCTTCTTATCATGAATGTAAGGATGGGACTGAGCCTCCTTTATTCTTAGGCATCACATTTCTGTTTATGCGCAAAGCATATACTCTTTGTCGCACAGATTTGACCTTTTCATGCCTGCCTTAACGAAGAGAAAACAGCACATTGTTAAATCTACTGTTTGGACAGCCATGAACGATCTTTCTTTATCAAAATTTGATTTTGTGCTCATGTGCAAATTAGTTATTTTATAAGACAACAAACTTTGCATGCTTTCTGGATTAAAATGTCAGTCTAACAGTCACTTTTTGTCTGTTTCTACGCATTAATCAATGGCATAACAGGACAATGTATGCTGTAATCCGTGTGAAAAACTACACAGAATTCACAAAAACATGACCCACAAATAGCGCAAAAGTAGATATGGAGTTCATCAGGCAGCACCATTCGCTGCACACCGCATCTAAATGCAACGTGGTTAAGGGTTATCAACTGGGTATCACTGCTGATGTTTGGCCCACATCAGCTCCAGAGGGCTCAACATTCATGTTATGGTAGGTATCCCAGATTACAACCACACACAGTGAGGCTAATGGGGTGGACGAGTGGCCATTAACTAGCCCCACTCATCAGCCAAGAAACTGAACTGTGTCAATAATTATAGGCTTAAGTAATGGAAGACTCTTCTGGTTGGGAACTTCCAGCTTTAAGAGATCCGATGTGCATCATGGTGTGTCTGAGCAGCTTTACTGTTTCTCCTACGGTGTGACTATGGTTAGACTCCCAGCAGCTAAAACCAACAGGTATTACAACTCTTTCTTTCCCTCTGCTGTCTCTCATCTAAACTCGCCGTGGAAAAAGTCACATGAGCACATGTGACCATTCAACTATTTTAATGATTCTTATTGACAACTTGACTTATTTAATTGTTAATCATGAATTGCTTTTCTTTTCTTTTTTTACTCATTGCTGTTTTTATGTTACCTGCTTTTTGTATTTATCCGGTGTTTCTGCTGCACAACCAATTTCCCTTAAGCACACAGTGTCTACACTTGGAGTGTTGTATATATTCAAGATATATTATCTCTGTTGATTTCACGTTGTCATCATTATTGTGATTTGTGAATGTGTAAGTTATTGTCTTCCACCTGAGGCTCTTCAGTGCTTTTTTTGAGCCCCAAGACAATTTCCCCTCAGGGGTGAAAATGAATGTCCTATTATGCCCTAATATTTGACTGTATTTTCTGTACAGGCAAATGCTGTACATTAATAAACGAATGAAAATGTACAGTACTTTCTGGGACTAAGACACAAATCACTCTATCACACAACAGTCCTTTGTCGGTTTCTTGCATTGTGGCACAGTTAAGCTACAACTGCGCGGATTAAATGGAAGCACATGATGATTCAGCCCCGTGATTTCTCAGAGAGTTGGGTCATGTACCCAATCATTTCCTCTCCTTTTTCTCGTCTTTTTCTCCTTTCTCCTGACACCGTGGGCCACGTCTTTCTCTCTCGCTCTCTCTTTCTCCACAGTGCGTCATGGCATCCCCCCGGCTGGAGACCTTCTGCTGCCCGAACCGAGACGCAGCGACGGAGTTTGTGGTCACCTTCCAGCCCGTCTTGTTCGGGGCTTTAAGTCTGGGGAGCGCCGCTCTGAGCCTCTTTTTTGCTATTTTACAAATTCTGCCCAAACGCAAGGGACACAGGAGACTCGGACAGTATCCGCTGCCACGGCCTGCGTCCTCCTCGCGGATATTGTTCATCGTCAGTATATGTGACATACTGGGATGCACAGGTAAACGACGGACTGCTGGTAGAGGCCTACCTGTTATCGTAGCTGAGGGAAAGAGAGAAAAGGACGAGGAGGTTTTCACAACATGGTCTTGCTTGCTGGGTCTAATAACGCACGCAAATATATAGTTTTTAACCCTTTTGTTGCACCAGCTGACCTGCGTTATTCAAACAGAGAGAACACATGAAGCATAATTTGTATCTGCCAAAAACCCCCCAGAAACAACGTTTTTTTTCCCCCCTGTATAAATGGAGCCCACATGGGATTTTGCAAAATGTGGAGTCAAAGACACAGCTTGTAAAAATGCCCATGTCACTCTTTTTCAATTGGAGACTTGATCATCTCAACTCAGACATTGATAAAGTCTCTGCAAAATAGATTTAAGATCTTTAGTTCTGAAGCAGCTTATCACGAACCAAAAGAATGAATCATGGCCCTCTCATGTGAGTAACGACATGACTCAACCACTGCAAAGCATTTTTTCTGTTGGCCTATGTTGATGTTGAACGCAGCATTGTTCTTAAAGCAACCAATAGTTACATATTTAAAAGCACAAGAAGGGCTGTAGGTTATTTTCAGATTGTTGCACTATATCGGACACGTGCACTGTTCAGTCATCACGTTGCTTCTGCACTTGGTGAAAGGGAAGACAAGATGAAGTCATGTATTTCTGTGTACTTAGTGCCCAGTGAGATTCGTTCACCGCTGCAAACTAACAGCTTGAAGCACACCCATGACACAATTTCAAATGAAATACACAACCGCATGTAGTCTGCATCACATTAAGATCCTGGGAGAGCTCCCATGTTTCCATTCCACCGTGAAGTTGAAGAGTTGCATGTAGGAAATGGAAACACCCTTATAAAACACACCTGGAGGCAGCTCATATTTCCATGATATAAAGCTGCTATTAAAAGGACTACATGACTGAATGTAATTAATTAAGGCACTTAATAATATGGAATGAAAAAAGAACTTTAATGTTGTGTTTTAAATGTTAATTAAAACCAGACCAATTTCACATTCTCTGTTCATTTTCTGTGTTTGTATTTGTTCCTCTCCTCTCCCTGGCAAAAGCAGGAATCGCCTAATTTGCTCAACTGTTCCGATTAGAGACCATGTGCTGTTTTGCTCTTCCAGGTATCGTTGTAAGGTCATCTGTCTGGCTGGGCCTGCCAAACATCATTGACCACATCTCAGTGACCAACAGCACCGATGTCTGGCCAGAGGTCTTCTGTGTTGGCAGTGCGGTAGGTGTGATGCTCTCTGACCACGCTTCACCTCGGTCAACAAACAAAAACAGTTCAGTGAAGCCTTTATGTGCACAATATGCCCTGTTAAAGCATGGCTTTGTGCTGGACAGATGACAAGAAGGGGACTATAGTGGGAAAAACAAACACATCATTTTGATTATTGTCAGTCATGCGTGATCCTGGAAAATCCTGGTTCCATGGAAAAAAGCAGCAATTTGTTTGAACGCATGCTCAAGTGTGCACAGCCGACTGTAACATATCTGTTACAATGCGCCTTTTGAAACTTCTAAAGGCGCAGATTACAGGTTAACCTACAAAACAAGGCACAATTATTCATTCTTCTTATTAACAAAAATATTAGAATTATAACCTGTATAGTAAGAATACGGTATCCAATGTATGTGTTACAGATGTGGATCCAGTTGTTTTTCAGCGCCTCTTTTTGGTGGACCTTTTGTTACGCTGTTGACGTCTTCCTGGTGGTGAAAACATCTGCTGGAATCAGGTGCTGTTAACCTCACCTTCCATCTACCACAATTCATTATCACCTCAACATCTCCTGCTATAGAAACACAAAGCACAAAGCATTAAAACTGAGCTGCCATGGTGTCATTAAAGCAGAATGTTTGAAGCATCGTCCTCTTACTTTGTTTCACGGTCTTCTCTGGATTTAATGCTTCTTCTTTCACTACTCCATTCGCCAACACCCTGAAACTAGAGAAAGCACCAAGTGGTCTGATGTTGCTATATAAGTCCGATTTTTTAATACACTTCTTGTGTTTCGATGAGCTAACAATATGTTTCCCTCCCCGGGCTGTGCAGTACATTGGTTTCCTGCACAGAAAAGAAAAATCAACCTCCAGATACAGAGCTGCAGCATGTGTTGTGAGCTCAGTCTCATGACTTGTTTCTTTCCCCATCAGCACCATTATCCTCTACCACATGATTACGTGGGGTCTGGCTGTGCTGCTGTGTGTTGAAGGAGTGGCCATGCTCTACTACCCATCCATCTCTGAGTAAGACTCTTTGTTGTTCAGCCTTTGCAGCTTTTATCAGGAGATAAACAAAGAAATTCAACTTTTTTTGTCCCCGTCTTTTCTCCTGCAAAAAGAACATTTGGTGGATAACGTGTCAAATAGAACAAGGAGATGCATGCCAAAACAATTTAGTCAGTGTTTACGTCCATAGTAAAATGATTGTGTACCAGTGAACATCCCTGTTGTTTGGCCATAATGTCCCACTGTTAGTCTACTTTGTCAGTTGATGATAGCAACCCTGTTTCCGATTTCCAATGCTAATTTCCTTATTCGTTGCTTTTTTTTTGCAGTTGTGAGCAAGGCCTCCAGCACGCTATCCCTCACTATGTCACCACATACGCACCGATGCTGCTCGTCCTCATAGCCAATCCTGTCTTCTTTAATCGCACCATATCTGCAGGTCAGTTCCTTGCTCTCAAATCTCTCTTTGTCAAATCTTTTCTTACACATGCACGTGGCCTTGAATAACCACCTCTCTCGTCCTTCCAATCCAGTGACATCTTTACTAAAAGGACGACAAGGAATCTACACAGAAAATGAGAGACGGCTGGCCAATGACATAAAAATACGCTTCTTTAAAATAATGCTGGTGTTCTTTATTTGGTATGTTACCATTCTTCATCAAAGGGATAAGCTTAAAGGAATCGTTTGACATTTTGGGAAGTACACCTATTTAGAGAGTTGGATGAGAAGATTGATTTCACTCTCATATCTGTACAGTAAATATAAAGCTACAGCCAGCAGCCATTTAGCTTAGCTTAGCATAAAGACTGGAAACAGGGGGAAACAGCTAGCCTGGCTCTGTCCAAACCCCACCTACCAGCGCCTCTAAAGCTCCCAAATTAACACGTATCTCTTTTTTGATCAATCCACATGAAAACCGAAGTGTAAAAACCACATGTTGTGGTTATGTGCCAGACTATCTCTTGTCCAGGCGCAATCAATTCCTGGAGTCTTAGTTTGTTTGTTACCTGTTTTTTTGATATGCATATTTCCCAAAATATTGCACGTCTTCTTTAAAGGATCAATGTCTTTGCAAGTGTCATCTTGACAAATTTACATTTTCAATGGTTTCCGTTTAATTCCATACGGTGTGAAATTCAATAGGCAGACACATGAGACTTGCTTGACTTGTGTAATTCATGGCTCTAAACATTAGGTCTGCATTAATTTTTGTCACTGTTATAAAATAGTTTATGGTCAGGGGCAGTTTGATTTTGAGAAGTCTGAGCTGAATTACCTCATAAAGATAATGTAATTTTCACAATAATTAAGGTACCGACTTTGCGTTCACTGTGATGGATTACGCCAGCCAAAGTCTGCTAAAAGGTTTTAATACTGTTTAGAAATGAATGAAAACCAATAGATGCTTGGAATGGCAGAAACAAATAAAAATTGTAAAACACAGTAGAGATGATAAGCTGTGATGGGAAGTACGTGTAATTTGTAGTAATTTGGCCAAAACATGCAAAATCATTGGTACTTGTACTCTAATTTGTATTTCCCATATGTAGTTCTTTTTGCATTTCAAATTTTAAACTGTCACGTAAAACTAAATGTGTATGTTAAAGATAATTTATAATGGAGCTGTCTTGCTGTGGTCCTCAATAGAGGTCAAACTAATTCATTGTTTTCGCAGCTATTTTTAGCAAAACTAGAGTGGGAAAACAGCTGCATATCCATTTGATGAAAAGAATAATGTTATGGTTGTAGGTTTTTTAAATCGTATTCAGAGAGACTTGTTAAAATCTAAGGAGAGATAATTGTTTTTCCTCTGTTTAGCTGGGTTCCCAACATCATCAATGAGAGCCTCCTCTTCTACCTGGAGATGCAGACAGACATCAATGACAACGGTTTCAGGAATATCAGAAACGCTGCCCTCATCACGTGGTTTATCATGGTGGGTTAAAAAACATCAACATGCAGGATAAAGAACACACAGTTTATCAACGTCTAACACCTTAAATGATCCTGTATTTTTACTCTTTCAGGGTATCCTGAACCCCATGCAAGCTTTCCTCAACACCCTGGCCTTTCACGGCTGGACAGGCTTTGATGTTGACCTCCGCCTGCAGCGGAGGAGGGAGCTGGCCTGGGACTCAGTTTCTACTTCAGTGCCTAACGCAGCAAGCCATAATCCCACGGCGGGAACTACTCTGCTCTACCAGAGTCATGTCCAGGAAGCCAAGAAGAACATGATGGGCAACGGACAGCACCACTCCGACGCCATCAGTGTCCTCTCAGAAGGTAATTGGGCTTTCAGTGACTGTAACAGCTCACCTGTATATCAGGGCTGGTGAAGCTCTAACGCTGACACACTACTCATCAGCATCCGGTATGGTGCATGGTGTCTCCTGATGCCATGGCTGGACCATCCTCCGCTTAATGTGAAGTATGTATTTTCTTTTGGATGAAACATCATCCATTGAGCAATCTGCTCCAGCTGTCTGAAAACACCTTTTTTTTCATAGTGGAGAATGTTTTTATCATTGTGACGAAATTAGCTCTGCAGACACTGACCAGGACAACATTAAAGCTCTCTGTGATGAATTTAAATAGTTAAATAGTAATTTTTTTAACCAGTGTTGTGGCTGACTCCTACCGGATGCAACAATTAAGCATTTAGAGATATGGAACAGCCTGCAGAATTGTCTGTTTAGATCTGTGGTGTAATGTATTGTAGAGCAGCGTGAAATTGCATTTTTTGTTAAAAATGAACTGATGAAAAGAGTGTTACGACCATTCGGCATGCTTTTGGCAGGACATGCTTTTTTTACTGTGAAACTTCATAATGAGTGCAAATTCTGAGGATGCCTCCATGGTGCCAAGTTATCACATAGAGCTTTAAGTGTCGCTATTGATATGCAGAGAGCAATGGCAAAGCTGCTAAATAAAGCCTAGCTAAAACTTATGCAGTCTAATACAACAGCCCCGAAAGAAATCTTCATGAAGGTAATCAGTTTTTCTTGAAACTAGATTTCAACTTAATAATCATTTTGGAGGCTGAAGTTTGTTGTGCTGTTGATTTGCATTGTATTATTCTGAGAGGTGTTTCTGATATTGACTTTACCCTCATTGATTTTAGAAACCCTTCAGTAAAACCCTCAAGGTAGGATTTATTGCAAGACTGTTGTATCAGACCACTTAGGGGTAGCGAGGTGTACCTAATAAACTGGAAACTGGGTGTAGATTGAACATTTACTGGATGAAAATGTCAGTATTTCTACTCTATAGCAACACTGAGTGATGACATAGGCCTTTTTCACACAGGACATTTTGATATGTCACAGTAGGAAAATCACTGGTGGTAAAATGAAAGGTGGGGTACGCAATTCTGGAGAAATCCAATACCATGATATAGAGCGAACAACAACACTGCAAGTAATGTAACAAACTGTCGCTAGAGCTAAGATGCCGGGTTTCCCAGAGCAGCACACCAGCTCCAGACGGCGATAATCCCAACTCTCCTGCAACTAAAGCAAACATCAGAACAACAGCATATCTTAGCAAACTAGAAAGTAAGCTGATTGTCCACGGGCAAGTCATTTAACGTCACTGGACACACAAATAATGGCCGGAAAGGCTGGAATAGTGTTGTGTGGCTCGGTTCTGAGCCTCTTTTTTTCTTTAGCATTTGCAGAGCCACCCCAAATGTGTACAAACACCTGAGGTTTTTTTCAGCGCACACTGAACGGACACGTAGCAGACCGTGAGGAGATATTCGCTGAATTTGACAAAAAGACATGTATTGGATTAGAATCGCATCACCTTTAGTAATGGCTGAATTCCATTTAGCTTCTTCATTTTCGGGGTCCTGGAGTGCATGCTGACTAACTTTAAAGCTATCATGATTTACCGGGACACCTGAATAGAACAGAGCCATTGTTAATGTCATTAGTAACACCTGTGCTTTTCCTACTGTGACAAGTCAAAATATCTGCTGTGAAAAATGTATTTTGGGATTTTGTAAAGCATTTTGTACAATTTTGTTGTAGTTTGTGCACCATGTAGGTCATGTACAAAGGATATTCAATGTTTTGTGTCACCATTCAGTGTCTCTGAAAGTCTTTAGAAATAAAGTTAAATCTTTTAAAGGATTTATGTTTTTCATTCATTTATATAGCCTTCAATCTTTTTTTCAGTCAAATGCAGCTATAGATAAAAACAAAACAACAACATATGGCTCAATTCTAAAATGCAATACATTAAACATTGCCACATTAAGACTGGATTTGCAGGATGTATATTATTAAAATTCCCAAAATACATTTGTGAATCAATGCACACGTATAAACACATTTATAATGAAGGAATCTATGAATACAATATGAAGATCTCATTGGATAAGCAGTTTGATAAACTGAAGGTGTCATGTGCAGTAAAGCTCAGTAATCTACCCCCATTTTGTCTTGCTAGGTTCAGAGTCTAGCACAATTGAAATCCACATTTCCAGCGAGCTTCGAGACTATGAGGATGTAGATGCTGATGGAGAATCCCTGGAGAACTCTGTGAGGCACTAGCTGGGGTGATCAACAACCCGCCTCCCTCTACGTTTCCTGTGTGACATCGTTCTTTTAGTTACTTTTGTGTCAGATCGTCTCCTCTTAGCCTCTATTGTCCCATTGAGATTTTCCCAGATATTAACTGGTCATGAGATTTCATTAGTTGGAACAACAGAATACTGTAAGTCTAATTCCTGATTCCAAGCCTTTTTCTTCATAAGCTTTATAAATCTGTCTGCAGTGCAGTGCAGTGCAGTGCAGTGTTACATTACAGAAGCATCAACTGCACAGTTACTGCACTGTCTCTCATAGCAGTCAGTCAACAGAACAAACATGACGTTTTTAATTACTTACAAGCTGACCTTTAAAAGTGCTTTTGGAAAGATTTTTCCTGAATTAGATGAACATTGGTTTTGTGATAAGCACTCTTGTCATTAAGCTCCCAAAGCACAACAGAATATAACTAGAAAAATTGCATTTCCTGCTGAAAATGCGTGTGAATGCTGAAAGCTGAAATAAATCATTGAAAGCATTGCTGAAATAGCTGAAATCTGAAATGCCTGAAAAATTGTGAACACTTGAAATGTATTACACTAGACTGCTGGAAGTAGAAAGTATATAAGTGGCACAATTGGGAGTTTGAAACGTTAAGTTGAAAAGTTGAATAGAACCATAAATGCCTTAAAGGGCTTAACGGTTTTACATTTGAATTGTTTCTGTAGCTAAAGTATGCAGAAAAACATACAGAAGAATAATAAATTGCAAAGCATTGCTGAAAATGCAAAAATGTGAGATGAATGGCCAAAAGTGGAAGCTGGACTGCCTGAGGAAGCTAAGAGCTGAAATACTTTGCGTGGACGTTCTGTAATTTTGCCAATGGTTTTCACGCCTATTGTGATAAATTGTTGAAAAGAGCAGTACAAATCCCCACAAAGATAACAATATACCAGTTAGTGTTTGTATGTAGAAGTCTTCACAAATATTGAAAAAACAGTGTGAGTGTGTTTAATCAGCATCAGATTTCTCAGAAATAGAGAATTCTGGAATAATTCTGAGTATAAAAGGTAGAAAATAGCTGAATCATCGCTCACACGTCCTTAAATAGCTGAACATTTTCATATTTGAAGACGCAGATTAGAATTGTTAACTAACAAAAATTGCATTTCCTGCTGAAGATGCTTGGAGTGCTGAAAGCTGAAATGCTTTTGCAAATGTAAAACTGGCAGAGGTGGAAGCTGACCATCATTACCAAATAATGCTTAAAGCTGAGATACATTGCTAACGCTGGGCACTTAGCTGTAATACTGTCAAAGCTGCATTTACTTCTGTTAAGTTCAGTGTAAAAAGGTAGAAGAAGGTGGAACAGAAGCACACGTGTCCTTAAATGCTTAATCAGCATTCCCACTAAATATGTAGTATGTAACTATGTATCATAGTCTCAACACATAAAATCAACAATATCACAAAACTAAGCTTTCCTGTTTCTTTACTACGACCTTAGACTTACCATTACACTTTTAGTCTTTAACTGTGTGCTAAAGTTGTCATAAGTTTCACTACTGCTCTGACATAAACCATCTGTTCCATATCTATTTAACCAAATACCAACCAGTGACAATCCAACAAGGAAATCCTAACAATCTCAACAGTGGGAAGTTATGTTGTCATTTTGTTTACATTACAAAGGTTTGGGTCTAAGAAATAAACATAATTCTGCACAGTTAGACTTTGTTTTCATTGAGGTTTTATTTCTTACATTGCATCCCGTTTGTGTTGCATCATGAACCTCATATTGCGTATCTTGTCATATCGTGAGGTGAGCGGATCGTCCCATTCCTACTGAACAGGACACTGTGATGACTGGAACTCTCTTACCTTCAAGCAAATCAAAATGTAACATGTCAATTATGGCTCAGTCAACTCTGTCAGACCGTAGCAAAGTCCCACGAAAACAACAGCAGATGCAGGTTGTAGTTGTGACAAATCATGTGGCGATGTCTCTGTCCATCCTCATTAAGCGGTCCAAAGAATAATTTTAACACTGGTCCAGGTGCTTATTACATAAACTTGAATAACTCAATAACAATTCATGGTAAATCAGACAGGCTTCTTAATAATGGTGAACTGAAATTTCAGTTCTTCTTACAGTAAAAACAACTTAAGCGACTCGAAATATAAACCCTGCAATGCAGTAAATGCTACATGTTTGCTAACATTCATGTATGTTTCAGGGTGTTGGCTAGCAGTGAAGGCACATGTGGCTTTTAAACCGCATGCAGTGTGTGACCACGATCGGCGCCATGAAAGCCTCTTGTGTGTTGCGTTCTTCTTCTTGTCATCAAAATGGACGCAGCAGACGCCGCTCGAACTGCCCTGACCTGCCAAAGGAAACACAAACATATTTTGGAGGTGAAGCCAGTTAGGTGACATCATCAACATCTTCAAAGCAAAGGCAGCTTATTCAGTTATAACTGCTGCCAAGTGAAAACTGAGGTACCGACAGCCATCATCTCAGATACAAGCAGGTCAAAGACGGGTTCCTGACATCTTGTTTTTGGTAAAAAATGTTTATTCTATGTATGATGTTTTATTGTGTGTATTTGTTTAAAATGTCATATCCCTTCTAGTGATGACATGAAAAAAACAATTAACTGTGACACACACACAAGCCTCATAATGCGTAGGTTTTATATACATCATGAGTGTTATCCTTAATACTGATATTACAGATATATTATTGAAGTAATCTGGGTTGAGGTCAGCCATTTTCATTTCCTTTATTCATTTTACTCTCAGTCATTTTCAGACTAAGACTCTGATCTTTGGCACAAGGAATCCAAACTGCCAAATGCCCCACATTAAGCCCTGCAGTCTGAATATTTCACAGGACAGTAGCAAATATAATTTCACTAACTGCCAAGATGTACAGCGCTGAACGGTATCGACTTGATGAAAGTTTATTATTTATTAGCAATTGTAAAGCCTTAACTCACCACACTTATACAGTCAGGTAGGTTTGCCTGCTGTAGCCACCGTGGGCTTGTACACTGGAACAGATTCATTTATAAAGCAGTACTTGGCATGCTCCCCTCCTCGCTCTGTGTTTATACATTATATCAGAAAACTAGTGGACAATTCTCTTTGCGCTCTCTGGATGTTTTTATGTTTTTTGTCCCACATGTGCGTACAGAGCTCGGAAAAAGGTGTTTATGTATTCTGCTCCTTCTGTCTGGCATCTGCTGCTGAAAGACTTCACATTTAACACGTCCATCTCACTAAAGGCTTTTAAATTAAAAAATGAAGGAACTGGAGGCTGATTCGTTGGAATGTCACTGTTTTTGATTAACAACTTTTTTTGCCGGGGCCTCTGTGATTTGATGTGGAATACCACAATGTGGATACATGCCTTCATTCTCAGTCAACACAACGGCTTCATTAGCGGCTGTTTCTGAGGACTCTGTGCACCTACAACGCATTAAACAAAACACATCATCTTTCTTAATCCAAATTTTGAATCTTCATTTGTAATATAATTTGTCAGCATTTATACTGCCAACAGCATTACTGGAATCTAAATCTCAACAGCCAATTCAAAGTGTAAAATGATCAGAATACCAAGCTTAGAAATACTGTTCTGGTATTTTTCATTTTTAAACACGTGAGCTTCTCTCTCAGTGTCAAATGTCAATGGCGGACTTCAGCTCGATTTTAAGCAACACCGAAAACTGAGTTGTAGCAACTGCATTCAAAACTTGTTATGAATACAAGAAGAAACATTTCCACACGCCGCTAATATCTCTTCCACCGATGTCGCCTGGATCCATCTGCTGTCTGGTGATCTGAAGACTTTAAACCATGAGACAAAGGTGAAGATTTGGTCATATTATTTGCATCATGGTTAAATGTGCTGTGTAATGAAGTCAAATGACCACAGTTACATATCTAGTAAAGGTTAATGTTAAATATTTATTTAAAGATAAAATAAACACAAGTCAGCGCACTTTTTGCATCTACGTCCTCTAAAATCCCTCTGTGGGGTTAGTGCTGCATCCGACTGATATGGTTAAGCAAAAAAGGAACGCTATGAGAGCAACAAATAATTCCTGCATTGCTGGAGAAAATAATATTTACCCAGCAGTATAAATGAAGGAATATAATTCTTTCATGTTAGACATATAGTTGCATACTGAATAGTTTGATGAGCATGAAAATGATGTAAACCACTGCCAAGGCCCATCACAGGCACTAGAGTCTCATTCAATGAAACACTATACTAATGAAACTCCAGCGGAGGAATAGTGTCACATCCCTCACAAAGTGTTAAAGACAGAATTACAACTAAATGCAATAAAGCTGTAGTGGATGTTTGCAGTGGCCCAGCACTATACAAGGATTCACGTGTAGGCCTGTGGTATTTTTTAGTTACCTGGCTCATTTGAAACAAACGAAGAATCTAAATATAAACAATTGTCTGTCAGAATCTTCTGTTCACGTCACAATTGCTGTCAGACATCTGTACATTTAATACTATAATGTCACTCTCACCATCTAATTGAGAGTGAGATATAGTGACAGTGAGAGACTGGGCAGTGGTTGTGACAGAGTGGTTGTCCTTCTGAGTGACAGCGGGGTGAGAAATTGAGGTGTTTCTGAGAGAGGCTGGTATTGTAGGTGTGTTGTGTCTATTTGTCAAAGATGTCAAAAAGCTGAATACAAGTTTAGTAGTCGAAAGTCGTTTGAACAGTTTAAAGTCCAAATGTGTCTGTAGAATAAAGTAAGCAGAAGTAGTAGCATTTCAAAGTATGAGGGAGTTTGAGGAAGATTGCCATTGTAAAATATTTTCATAAAAAGCTTAATATTTTAAAAAGTATACAAGTTAGAAAAAAAGAAAAAAAAAATTCCTTAAAGAGCTGAATATTTTAATACTTGAATGGTTTTTTTTAACCGAAGTTACTGCATTTCCAGCTGACCATCTTGTATTTTTGCGCACATCTATTCTATACTATATTAAATATCCAACATATTTCTAAAGGTTTTGGTTGGTGACCCTTTCTTAATGTCTTTTGAGTGGTTGCAGAGAACAGAATGCCCCCCCCACCCCTTCAAACAAAACACTTCAGAGTTAACACAAAACACCGAATTTAAGACACAGGCTCCATGGTTTCTGATATCAAAATAGAGTGATTTATTTGAGACACTGAATGACTTCAACGTTTTGTCTTGGAAACAGGTGACCGCACCCTAGATCAGGGTGCGAGAGAGATAGTAGCTGTCACAGCACTTATTCCATACTGGGCTCCTTAGCATGCCAAGAATGGCCACCAACCCACAGCCCAATTCTCAGTCTGACACAGACAATAATGGCTCTCAGAAAATGAAAAGAAAAAAAAACAACAACAAAAAAAATCTGAAAACAATGAACCACCCAATAACATCCAATCGTGACATTAAAAAAAAAAAAAAAAAGATATTGGCCCTTCACTTTTAGCTAAATTTGCTGAACCCACCATTACAAAAAGTGCACTTAACATTGCTCTAGCAGAAGCTGACTGAAAGGGAAAGGGACCCGGAAAAAAGGCAAATCAAAGTGGTGCTAAGTTGGTTTGAAGAGACTGTCTTTAACATGAGGTCCCAGTAAGCAGAGGGAGGCAGAATTGTACACAGTTGACACTTGGCCCACAACACAGGCATTTCAAATCTGATCAGCTGGCAGCATTTAGTGGGCCTTAACAAGACCAATCAGCTTTTTTCCTTTTATTTTAGCCAACAGCAGGACTTTTGCTTGACCTCCTCCTTCTGGTCAAAATGTGCTCTGAATTTTCAGTAGACCGTTCAGAGGAAAGTGCCGAAGAGAAACCACGGTAATGCTAATGAAGCTGTCGTTGCCCCCCCCCCCACTCAGGTCTAAACGACATCCTTAACGTTGATTCTGTGATGTCCTGCTCCACATACAATATAAAGTTAAAGCAGAAACCAAGCAGGAGACTGTGCTGACTGTTCCCTCCCATATTGTTGTCCAGATAATTCCCTGAATGCAGATAATGAGGCAAACATTTCTTCCATGGCTTTCCGAGATCAACTAGTTGAAAGCAAAGTAGCTGAACACATCTGTGTCAAAGCCATTTGTGACTCACTGAAAAACTAAATGAATTGATGCATTGGATAAGATTGGCCGAGTTGAAAAAGCCTGTATTAAAAGAAGCTGATGAGACATGCACTTCATTTAAAAAGAGGTCTCGCCACGTAGTATCAGCAGAGATGTGACTGCTCTAGCCATTAATGAGCCCCTACAGGATGGCAATAAAGTGTACTGTATATAAACATATATACACAGTATATAAGTCTGTGTATTAATCTAATTTACATATCTTTACATTCTTAAATTTACATCCATAAGGGAGGAAATTCTCTTTGTAAACCATACTTTTCACATCTTGTCCACAAAATCTGTCTAATCTCGAGTGAACTGAGCAGGTCATTAAGAGGTTAGGACTGTTTCTTGGCAGGTTTTCCTTTTGTTGACCTGATTTTAAACGTGAGCTAAGAACTACCTTGTAGCGGCACATTCAGTTTTGACTTTCAAAAGTCCATCTGTGGAAAATAGACAAAAAAAGCAAGAAGTACTCTTGAAACAATTCTCCACTGAGAAGAAGTTAAGCACCCTGTCGACAGACAATACCAGTGCTTCAGGATTAATGTTACTTTTATCACGTCCCCAGTTAGTTCAGTTGGACACGAAGTAACATTTGCTCAATGGAATTCTAAAACCACAACCGTTCTTTCATAATTTGTTGCCTTTCACAGCCAAACACGTGTGTCTCATTAACACTTTTCTCTTTATATAAAACTCATCTTTGTGTTTCCACCCATACAACTCGGTAACAGCTGGACCAGTGGCCCGGAGGGATCGCTACACTTCCTCATTAGAAACCTTTTAAAACATGGATGCACCCAGGGAGTTGGATTCAGCCCAGTCTTGGGGATCTCTTAACTGGCTTCCATTACGTTTCAAACAGGCGTATCATAAAACACACATCAATAAACTGTAAGGTGCACTGAAGTCAGTTGGTGTTGGCTCCTCAGAAGCTGCTGCAGTAATCTGGTTTTACGCCTGTGAGGGCTTTTGTTTCACTCCACCTTACAGCTCTTCTTGAGCAATGAGAGTGTGTTTGCTGATGGCAGAAGAAGGCAATTTTGCTGCACATTCCAGGATTCATCGTCAAGTCTCAAGTCAGCTATTTTCGGAGATCAAGAACACAAACCTATAAAGGTAAAGAATTAGAGTGCATTAATAATACATTTCAAGCAACATGTCTTTTTTTACTTCTTGTTCTCAAAGTAATAGTATTGCATTTTTTCAGCCACCAAACCAAAAAAAATAAAAAATGGTACTGTAAATAAAAAGTAGCTGCAAATTGTAGTAAATTATTACTTCATCTTCACAATGGTCATGGCTTACCGAGCCGTCTGAAGCGCTGGCACCAACTTTGTCCCCAGTGCCGTTCCAGCACACCTCGAAAATACCACCAGTACCCCTGTAGCTGTGCACCAAGGCTCCAGTCTGAAACAACAGTGCCAATTGACCACCTCCATTGAGATTTAGAATATCACAACGAATCTTCTCTGCTGTTTGGAACAGTATAAATTAGACCCATACCGTAGTGTTCCAAATGTGGACACACTTATCAAAGGAGCCGCTAGCCAGGTGCTTGCCGTCAGGACTGAAGGCCACACTGTAGACAGGTTCCTGGTGCTTGGTCAGCGTGTGAATACAAACCCCTCGCTCGACATCCCACAGTCGTACGGTCGAGTCGAAAGAGGCGCTATCGTGTGGAAAAGACAGAGTGCACATGTAAGATATAAAATCAGCACAAAGGATTCCTAAAGATGATCTATTTTCCAAATGAATAATGTTTTATGTATTTGTAACGTAAAAGATGACCCATTTAGAAAAGATCTTTGATAGTCATAAAAATTACCAAAACTACTGCCTGCAAGATGCCTTTCCATAGTATATTTCATTATTTCCACACATTTATGATGCAGTGAATGAAAGCTTGTAAACCGAAACAAAGGGAGCAATAACAATAACTTTAGAAGCTACAGATGGTCATCAGAATGTCTTGTCCTGAGCAATTTTATAATACTAACAGGCCAAACACCAATATGATACATCATTAATCTCTACCTCTTTAAGGAGAAAAACTACACAATGCCAGAAAAAAAAAATAAATAAAGTGTGTGAACCTTTCAAAAAAAAAAAAAAACAAAAGTGAAAAACTGTAGGAATCTGTGACCCTAAAACTGAGAGACTGTTGAAAACAACTGAAGATAAGAAGGATGCTGATTTCATTTAACACATCTTCACCAAGGAGTAAAATTCCTATGGGTGCCCTTGGAAACAAATGGAAACAAATGAAAGAACTCAGACGGATATTATGGAGGGAGAAAATCAATTAAAAGTCAATTAAAAATGTATTGCAAAGTACTGTTCAACAGTTGCATTTCCTTAAGATTATAAAGATCCTTCCAAGCAGAGGTGATAATGGCAGTTTTATTTCCAAATTTGAATTATGGCCAGGTATACTGAGTTGTCAGTAAGGGCCGTAAAATTCCTGTGGCATTTGAGCTAGAACATTTAGACATGCATGCACATCCGGGTCAGGGTGTAGGGCTGTGGGCCACTGACAATAACTAGCACTGGGATTTTGCCTGGAACATGGTTTCTTCTGAATGCCAGGCTGTGACAAGCGCCCCCCTCCCATACACACATATAGACACGTACACCCACATATACACAGTTTGTTCTGAGGACACAAAATTGGACTTTTCTTTCCAAGCTGAAGCAACGTGGGTGGTTGCCCCGTATGGTACCAAATGTCAACTGTGTGAGAGATTTCCCACCTGGCGAGCATGATGTTGGAGTTGGGGTTGCTTGTGCCGGGGCCTGTGGGGCTCCACTTGATAGTGTAGATCTCTTTACTATGAGCCTGGAGGTCGTGGACACAGGACTCCTGCTTCATACTCCAAATCTGTGTGAAGGAAACCGCAAAATATCACTGAATACAAATCACCACTTAGGGCTTGTTGTCTGTAAACTATAAAACTGGGGACATCTCATCTGAAGGTCATGTCATCTGAGCAGGAGGCCAGCAGCATACCTGATGGATCCCACTTAATGGCATTAACTTCATTCTGCAAAACACAAAACTCGTTAGCACGACTGTCAAGGGAGTAAACATGGTATAAGGTCAGGAGAACAACATGGAAAAAGATGTTAACCGTGTGGCCCTGAAAGGTCTTGAGGGGCCGGTCGCTGCCAAGGCGACATACGTGGATGCACATGTCTGTGCTGCAGGAGGCAAAGGTGGTGTTGTTCTGCCAGTCGACATCCAGTGCTGGGGCTGTGGAATATTTGAATGCACAGGTCCACATTCATTAATGGTTGGGAGGTTTATGAGCCCACAATGCACACCACAACTGAGCAGGAAACATTTTGCATCCTCTTTATTACCTACAGTGATACGCTTTTATTGTTTTGGATACAGCGTGTACTCGCTTTACCTGAGTGAAACGGGAACTGCTGCTTGGCTTCTCCTGTGTGTGCATCCCAAATGATTGTCGTCTGGAAGATGAAATTGAGCATTTCAAGCCATGAATGCAACATTTTTGAATGCATCATTATTAAGAATATGACCTATTAAAAGTTCTTTGAAAATGTCCTCCAAAGGACTGCCAGGGCTTGAAATAAACACCTGCCATCCCACCAAATAGGTAGGTAGAGTTAAAAAAAACAAAAAAAACACTAAATAAATAATAGATAGCTTGTGCCATAGTCATTGTCCTTGGTGTGTGCTCAAATATTTAAGAACATATGTAAGATATATCAAATAATTTCAGGGTTCTCGCTCCACCAGTGTCTTGAGTTTATACTGTACAGAAGATTTACTGATGACAGTGCAGTTTGCATTGTAGTTAATGGATACCATAAAAATGTTGTTACGTTAGCTGGCGATCAAAGTTCATTTCAAGCCCCAGGACTGTAAAGAAAAAGAAACGCAAGGATATTATTATTGAGAGACACAAATCCATGATTTATGAAATACCTTATCTACACCAGCACTGAGAATAGAGTTCCCCTTCTTGTTCCACTTGAGTGCAAATATGGGCCCTTTGTGCTGCCCCAAGGTGCTTGCCAGATTTCCTAATGGATTAGAGCCATATCCATTTCTTTTAGAAAAGATCCTTCAAAAAATTGTCACAAATGTTGCATTATTCACATTAATTACAAATAACAATAGCATAATTCTAATGAATAAGGAAACAACACCATGCTGGAATGATGGAGGACATACCATCCTTTGTCCATATCCTGGCAAATCCATCATATGAGCCCGTTGCTAGGAGAGTCCCGTCGCTCTGTTGGATGAAAAGATAACAGAACTGTTACTTAACCTTCCTCATCTGCACAGTCTGTTTACCACTTGGTAAGAGTAGAAGAGGGGAGAAGTGGATGGTTGATCAGGAACCTACATTCCAGTCTAGTGAGGTGACGTCTTTGTTGCTGGGGACATCCTGGCCACCTTCTCGGATACAGTGGCGCAGCACCAGCTGGGTGGTGTTGGAGTTATTATTCTCGTTCAGGTTCCAGATCCTAGCAGTGGAGTCCCCCGAGCTGAACAGAATACAAATGTAGCAGGAGGGGGGTCAAAAGATTGTTGGAACATTAGCTGTCAGCGATGGCTCTTATGAAGCCATCTATCATACAAAATAAAAGCCAAAATTACATGACTCAACCTGCGTGAAATTAGATCCGTTTCAACGCAGACAGAGACTCACCCTGAGGCCAGCAGATCGCTGACAGGGTTCCAGGCACAGATGAACACTTCAGACTCATGGCCTCGGAGCACTGTGGCTTTACTGGCTGGTATCTCCACATCTACATCCATCTCCATGGGCTCACTGTGGTTATCTGAGGAGAGTGGGCGCACACACAGATGGACAGATACACACACACAGTTATATATGCGTCAACACAGACATGCAAACACACATATGCCCACACTTGTCAGCAAGCTTACGAGTAGTATAAATAAACTCCTGATAACTCTAATGAATATTCATTGTTACCCAATATTTGAGGAGAGGAAGGGCTACCTTTAAATGACGGGAAGACAGCAAAGAAAAGCAATAATGTGTTTCTGCTGGTATATGCCAGTGCAGTTTTTATTTATCTTTGTCTTAAAATAGTGACCCACTTGGAGTGCACACATTTATCACAATATAATGACAACCCCGCCACAGTGAAGGATCTAGCCTTAAGAATATGTGAAAGCTTTCAGATCATTTCAACCATGTGAAATCCTCCCTGTATCTTCAGACAGTGAAACCTTTCTCACACCCGACTCTTCCTGTTGCCATCCACACCTTTGAATTGCATTCTTCGGGGGATGTGCTGACACAAACATTCACGCCTCATCCCCTTGTCTAAAGCGCCACCTGATCTACACCTCTCTGGTTTCACTCACACATCACAGTCTGTGAAAACCACATGGCTGTTTTTGTTTCTGTGTAAAACTGTGCAATAATTTTGACATGACATTTGAAGAAGTTAAACTAATGATTTAGTAGATTAAATAATACAACTACTAGGCTGCTTTCTTATAACAACACAGAGCCAAAACACAGCGCAGGAAGAGTAACTCCTGCCTGCCATACCTTTGAATTCTCATTCTTGTTCCGCATACAGATTCATATAATAGTGTAGATTTAACAGTATTCTGAAACATTAATGTAGTCGACGCATGCTCGATTATTAAACAGAAAACTGAGCATTACTATGCCTCAACATTATAATTCTGCCATGGCCATGAAAATTTGGGTTAAAAAAAAAAGGTAAAGAAACTAAATATGGTGACTACTAATAAGAACGCTGCAATGAAACCAGATATTTTATTTTGAACTTGAAGGTTCATTAATTTCAAGGTTCACTCTTGACCCTTTTCGCCGAGAGGTTTTTTATATGACCTTATATTTTTTGTACTTGTCTCTTTCTTACCATTTGATCACCACATCATTTTACAGAGACTATGTCAGTCCCTACTGTGAGATAATTGGGAGATTCAACTTACTCATGTTGTGAGTGCCATTCTCCTCCCCATTGACAGTGGCTTCTCCATTCTTTGGTGCGTTGGACTGGTTTCCAGAAGTTGAAGCTGCCATGGCACAGGCAGCCTGCTGCTGGGCTAACTTGTCGCGGAAGGCCTGCTGCCGCGTCTGCACCACATCTGGCATCACTGCGTCAATGAGCGACAGCGACTCAATTGGCCGACCATCGAAGACCGTACCATCCTGTCAGGACAACAGCAGTTAAGAACACATCAGGAGGCGATGTGATGTTTAATTAGTGACTTGATGTCTAGAGTTGTGTTTCCTGATAATGATCAATTATTGAGGAAGTTTGTTTCCTAATTGGCATTCTGCCTGACTGATCACTGAAAATATTTAAAGCATTTGCAGTTAACCTGGTGTGTTGTCATAGAGATCGAAGTCTGTCCTTGTATCATAAAGCAATAGAAAACATCTGTGGGAGTTAGTAACAGCAGGTCCCTGCCCTCACCTCATTGATGCTGATTTCTGCCTCCACATACTGAAGCCCTTTCTGCAGGATGGAGATGAGGGCTGCAGGGGGCACTAGTGTTCCATTGATGTTAGACTGGCTGATATGGCTCTCAATGCCAAAAGTGAATGCTGAGTGGGAGAAACCTGAAAACAAAACACCATTCACATTCATTAACGGGAGAGTGCCAAGCACAAGATGTGCACAAACAAAACACAAATATTCAAAAGGAAAAGTCCTGTCTGATCCAAACAAAGCTAACAGTAACCAAATACATGCACTGAATGGCATAACTAGGATGACATTTGAAAGTATAATAAGGCATGCTAATGACAATGTTGATCTCTCAGGGCTACTGGTAGATTTAAATTGATCCAAAGTCTATCAAAGAATAAATAGCATTTTAACATCTAAGGAGCAAAGCATTATTCTGTGCACCTACAACGCATTAAACAAAACACATCATCTTTCTTAATCCAAATTTTGAATCTTCATTTGTAATATAATTTGTC
>CM022488.1:12589168-12632451 GCA_011952105.1 Coreoperca whiteheadi | reverse complement strand
GTTTGCGCTGCTCGGGGGGGGGGAGCGGGGGGCGGGGGGCCCTGTTTGTGTCCATCCGTTATAAGCAGAGGAAAAAATATTTTCATCTAAGTGAGCATGCGATGTTTGACCATGCAATAGTAGCATATTATGCACTTTGTCGTTAGAAATCGTTTATGCATGACAGCAATACCGAAAATACCAGCAATTCATGTATCAAGCTGAAGTAAATTCATTTATTTTCAGCATTAAACAGTATTCGCGTGTTTAGCATTACTGGGACAAACCTGATTCCTGGAGGTATCTGTAGACCAAGAAGTTCACTTCGTCACTGGTAATACTCATCTTAGCCCAATGAAAGGGAGGAGGTATGTTGGAACGCTGGGCTCACTCCTGAAAATATAACCAAAAATGGGAGTTGAGTTTAACATTTACATCTGTGGTCTGACAAATCCTAGAGCCAGTCTAACAAACTATATCTCAAATCACACTAACACACTAAAAATATATACAAATTCTGCACGCTTTACAAATCTGTCCCGGTCCTTGTTTAGTCATGTGGCAACATATATTTTAATAGACACATGAACATACATGACAACCCTGAAGCCTCTGTTAGTACCTGCTCACTCTCCTTTTGCCTATTTGCATGATTCCCTTCTTTGACCATGTTAATGACTGGGTCACTTAGCCTGTGAATTCATGTCTAGTACAGAATGTAAGTATTTCCAGCCTCTCTTCTCTGGCCTAATGGGAGTGTCTATATCCATTTGGCTTTGACTGAGAGCTCAGTGGTACTTCCCATTAATGACCCGGCCAACCATCTAGATGGAAGGAGCCCTGATAAAGCAAGTGAGGATATTAAATGCCTGTCTACTGCCCATTTACTGTATTACAGAAGAAAGCAAGAGGCGAATTATTCATAGAAGCCAGCCTGACCTTCCCTTCTGAGTTATTTTCAACAAATAATGGTGTCTAACAGAGCTTAGGTTAACATTTCAATTGAGAAAACTGAAGGGCACTGAAGAAACAAAGAACCAATTACGTTTTTAATTCCATCATGTTTTTGTCCTCCGGCTGATGAACACTGCAAGAATACTGTAGAGCTCATAATTTCCCATAGGCTCGAGCATATGCTTTATGAGAACAGGGTAAATGGAGCTGGAACAACATTGCTTATACACCCATGCAGACAATGTAAACATTCACACATGTCAAGTACATACAAGAGAATGGTTTATAAGCAGGTTAAGGTTAGGAAAATGCTTAACAAAAGAAACAAACTTCAACCTGAGAAGTCATGAATATAAATAGATGATATATAAGTGACATCAATATCTATCTATACAGATCTCTATATCTCTTTCTGAGAATAAAAAGACAAATAAAAGGGGGTGGTGTCAGGTATGAAGACTGCATGGCTGTCCAACTTCCATTCCAACATTGCCCAGGCCCACTCAAGTTCCCCTTTGGTAGCATAGCAACAAGAGAGATCGAGTAAAATAGACTCGAGAATGGTGTTGTCCCAATTACCAGCGGGCATACAGCCAGAGGGGCTGAACATGTTACTCAACATGAATTATTCACTCTTTCACCTTGGCAAATTCTTTCAGATGGAGTTTGACCTTATTGTACCACAGCAGACATGTTAAGAACTGGAATATAACAACCTCTGCAGCCAAAAAAAAAAAAAAAAGAAGTTTCTTTTAAATTTCCCCAACAGAAAGGGTTGCTATTAAAAAGTTCCCCTGTGGCATTTACTTGTAAACTAATCTCTATAAACAGATATCTGCATATGAATGCAGAATCTGTATGCAAGGGACAAGATTTTGGTATATGGTTTCCATTTGTAGCTCGAGTAATATTGACCAATCACTTTTGAGCGGGCTTTGGTTGCATGCAGGTAAACAGTCTGTGTGGCGAGCAATTAACAGATGACACGTTAATGTAAAAAATAAATAAATAAATAAAAAATAAAAAAATCAATATACTGGCCACGATATCAGTAATCTGTGAATGTTTTGGTTGGTATCCTGTGTAAATAAAATCTTGGAACAAGTGCTAAAAAACAGAATCTCAGAAATATTACTTGATGTAAACCTATACTGGTTTCATAGATTCCCAATATCATTTACATCAACCAACAAATCAAATTTAAAAAGGCAAATGCTCTGTTCAGCCAGAAAACAACACTAAACTTGTGTACCTTGGCCACTGTGCCCTGATTTGACCACTGTGTTTCTCTTCAGCTTACATACACGACTAGGAAGGGGTAGCCACATCAAAGCAAGACTGCTCCCAAGGCTGCTACATACACCAAACAACTGGAAACGTGATTAACAGGCAGCCTGGAGGGGCCCAAGTCCCATCGGTGTAGGGCAGCAGCAAAAATCCCTCTATCAGATGGGCCCATGATGCCACCATCCATTACACAACTCCATGGACATCCAAGCCTCCTTTGACCGAACAATGTGCCTTCCAGGAAAACCGACAAAATGCTAACCTCTGCAACGGGTCTAGTGTTTATCCACTGAACTGATAAGTGGAGGCAAAGTCTGAAATGCTCCCTCTAAAAAAGAAAGACATCACAAAGGAAATAAATAAACTTACTTATAAGGCTGCTCCTACAATAAACACTGTTTACACAGCACAGATCTACCACAGAGGTAGGAGTCAGAGATATATACAGTAGACACAATATTGACACATATTATATTGTTATTATACACTTGCATCAAATTGAATGTGCCCTCTGACGTTTACTTGTAAGCTAATCTCTATAAACATATCTGCATATGAATGCAGAATCTGTAGGCAAGGGACAAGATTTTGGTATTGGAAGCTTTCTGGTGTCCATTTGTGATCATAGTAGTATTGACCAATCACGTTTGAGCAGGCTTTGGTTGCATGCAGGTAAACAGTCTGTGTGGAGAGCAAAAACAGCGGAGTGTGATACAAATCAATAGCACCACAAACTTCAGCCTCTAAAAATGATCATACACCTCTCTAAAACAGTTTCAATAAAAACTGAACATTATAACTTTAATGAAGGTAAACTCAAGAATACCCTGGGAATAATGCAGGCAAGCCCCACACAACTATTCAACGTGGCTTAGGTTGGCAATATGAACCATGACACAGTGTAAAAGGTAAATGAGAAATCCCACAGCCATTAACTGTATGTTTCAAGCAGATTAGCAAAAAACACTACACTATGTGGAAAAACTTCAGAGCTGCTTCGCCACCGTCAACCCAACAAGAAACCAAATTAAAAGTATTAATACATCTGAAGAATGAGACCAGTTTATGCAATACAAGCACCAAATTGATTCAATCCCATCAGTGGCAAAAAAAAAAGGTATTATTCTCACTGTTTATTTGAGACAGAGGGATGCACTAATTTAACATGGCCAACAAGTTGTTTAAGGTTACACACATATGTGTCAATTCATAATTCATTTGAAAACCTCCCCCACAAAATTGTTCCACACTCTGCACTATATCTTGTTTACCAGGCCAGTTTGTTTTCTAGCCAGTTCTGGCTGTAATTGGCACTGCATACAAATAAGTATGTTTTATTCCTTCTTTCCTCTAAAACTTTATATTGAACGATCCTGCCAAATTAACAGGTTTTTCCTTTGAAAGTCCTTGCACTATTGTAAATGTTCATTTTCTCAACTAGCAGATTAGACTTATGTGTCAATCACACAATAATGACAACACCCACAAATGATCAATTTCTCTTGGTGCGAAAGTGTTCTGTCCGAACTCAGAAACAAAGATGACAGAAGTACAAAATCGACATGGGAGCAATTAACAGTTAGTGAAGCACAAGAAACTGACATGTCGGCCTACTTAGCTATAAATTCTCGACTTTATTTCCTGTAACTTTGTTTTCATTTGTACTCTAAATTACAGTTGAGTAACAATTTTTTGAAAGCATGTCATACCCAATATTATATGTAGTGTGCATATACATTCAATTGATTAAGGCTGACCCAAATGCTTCAAAAGTGAGGGAAGGGGGGCTCCATGTACGGAGTGGAGCAGAGGAGAGACAGGTGAAGTGACCTTTACGCTGAAATTCAACCGTGGTGTTCTGTCGGGAGATGCAGTGCCATAAAAAAAATATAATAATAAAATAAATGTATTTGTAAAGCTATGAGTAGAAGAGAAGTCCCCTAGCCGCTTGGCTAATTTATGCAGTGTAAAATTCCATAGGCTTAAGCTAATAATTGTGACTAGCAAAAAAAGGTTGAAACCCTTCAGAGCTTCGAATATTCACAGGTAATTCTCACTGAAGCTTTGAAGCAGCAAAAATTGTATTCTGGACAGCCCTACAATTCAAATTAACGCCAACAAATGGTGTTAACATTTCCAAATGCAAACTGATGAATGCAGAAAAGAAAGACAATAGATAGAATAGACAAATGGAAACCCTAACAGTTCAATGATGAGAGCCCCAGCTATGGTCACCAGGTTCATTGTTTACTGCACTCATTCGGCAATCACATGACAAAGTAAACTCCTCCACCAGTTTGCCAGGCCTTCATCCATACTTGCACCTGAGTGCATTAAGGCCTGACGCTGTATTAAAAAATGTCTTCATACTGTAACACTGTCTACGTCGGACACGTTTCAGGTGTGTTTTTCAGACTTATTCAAATGTGTTTGACAAACGTTTAAAAATTCTAATAAATTCTGTCTAGGCAAGCTACATAACTCACTTTACTCCTCCAATTGCAGCCCAAAGTGTATTTTCAGGCTTCAAGTCTTATTTTCTTCCAATTTACATGCGTAACTACAGTGCATGGATTGTAAGTACTGTCACTTCTGAGTGCACAGCAGTATGTGGTTGAATGCTTCCAGTGTAGAAACTGACAGGACTGCAGCTTTTGCTGACGTGCTGCTTTCACTACATGGCTGATGTAGACAAGGAGTACTACTAACTTAAGTTCAAACAATTTCCTGAAGACTTGGAGCATTATCTTGACCAAAACATTCATCTATTATAGTTCTATTATGTTAAGATATGCTTTAGCATCAAGTTCTGAATCTGCAAACATTAAAAGGGATCCAACGGAATGGATTACCATTACCAGTCTGTGGTTTTCCGTGTACAGGAACATTGTAGAAAAAGGTCTCATGGCCAATAAGAAAGTGCTTATGGTGAAGAACAGAACTTGCTTACAAGTACAAGTTTAGGGGGGACCTTTTTTTTTTTTTTTTTTTTAACTCAAAAGTGTAAAGCCATGACCTTTTCATGGTATGAGTTCTTGGTAAAAGTCACCCACAGAATACAAAAGCTTTTTTGTTTGATAATCCAACACTGATTCAATTGAGCAATACTGCTACAGTGTTTTGTTTGTTCTGGTGTTTGCATTTTCAAATGTCATCCCAGAAGCACAACTAATGAAGGAATTTGTATGTTGAATGTTAATTCAAACTGTTCAAATGTATTAGATAAGAACTGAGATGATTATTCATTCATGAAATATTTGAGGTGAAGCCAAGCAATACATTTCACAGGTGTGCGCACATTCCACAGATTACATGACAGCACTTTGAGACAGTGTGCAAATGTGGCTTTGATATAATTTTGAGTTAGAAAGGTCTGAGGTTAGAAATTAGGATACATTAACATTTTTTTGATAGCAATATCTAAGGATGGATGTGGATTTTTAGAAAGAAGAGAACATGCTGGGAACCCGACTTATTATTCACTGTAAGCCACTTTGGAAACACGCTTAATCCCAAGGTTTTCATCATATCTAATATACTATAAAGAAGCCGGTTGCAGATTTAACCTGATCTGGTCTGTCAGATTTCAGCTACCCTGGTTAAAACAAACATACAGCTGGAAATAATTCCTTTAACAGATAGGGCTTGTCACGTTAAAGCATCCATCCATCACTGAAATCAAATAAAAAGCTTTCTGAACATAAAACATTTGAATGGAAAAATAATGGAGCAAAGAGAACTACACAACCAGCCATCTCCTACACATGCAGGTTTTGAAAAGAATGATGTTGAAAACCAGCACACCGGGGACCCCATTTTCTCCTGAACAGTCACCTCCTGACAGATGTGCAAACAAGACCTGGAAACAGCAGCCATTTTCTCTTGAACTGCTCTGCTGAGTAAAACCCGCCTTTGAAGCTTCTGGTTGGGCTGCAGTCTTGAGGGGGGAGGGGAGTGACATAGAGAGAGTGGGGGAGGGGAATCAGAGAGGGGGATGGTGGAATGGGAGCAGGGTGATAAGTAATGATCCCCACACAGGTAATCACAACAAGCATTTGTGCATAACTCTTTGCTCTCTCTCTCTCAATGAGTCACTTAGCGACAGCCGATGTAGGTCGGCAAACTGTGGGGGATGGAAGCCTTCAGTCTCCAGTCTGAAACACTTCCGATGGGTGGCAACACTTAATGTTTACCAGGGGTGTCCAACCATGTGCCATGAAACAACATCTGTAGGTTTTCATTCCAACCTAAGTCTCAACCCAATGATTAACACTGGGGAAATAAGTCATACGTGAAATTACCTGATGAGTAATTGGAATGAAAACATGCAGACTGCTGGCTCGCCATGAACGCGCATGTGAACCAGTAGACCTAACCTACTGGTTCGTTCAGCAGTCAACAACTGAAGGTCATCAGGGTAACACATTTAGTGCAATTACAGCCACTGACACTGCAAACATTCCCCAGTCCTACGATTCTCACACAAATCACAAATCTTTGATATACGCCTTGATAGCCTTGCAGCAATATGAGTGGTAGGTGTGCATTTCTCTTTTGAAATAGACAGGCGCCACCATCATGTACATTTTCTCCCTGGGGAATGAATGGGGGATGGTGACAGACGAGGATCACTGAAAGGATTCATCATGATGGCTTGTAATCGGAGAGTCAGGACCCAAGATGCACCCTCATGCTGAACCCATTAGCATCAAATAAAAATGACAACTCCCACTTGCCCATTGGTGTCATTTTATTCTGTGTAGAAAACCAAAGGATATTCCCTATTGATGTGGACAATACATCACATACAAGAAAAGAACAAACATTCCTAACAATTATGTCAGAGTAGAAAGAGTAAAACTGTTTATAGATTTTTTTATTTTTTTTAATAGAAAACCATAAAGAGGGGGACAAACAGACCAATCACTACATGCAGCAGTGCATTCCTCTCCAAAATAATTAAAATTAAGAGTCAAGACCACAACTGAAATTAAAATAAGTGTAAATGAAACATTTTACAAAAGGCTCATTGCAGAATTATTAACTGCTGTGCAGTATTGTTGCATCTTATACGCATAAAAACTTATGGATGCATTGAGGGGTGGGCGATAATAGTAATTTTAGATCACGTAACTGGTACATATCACGATACAGTAATTGTTCTGTAAATTCAATTAAGCTCATAAACCCCTCCTTGTTAGCGGATGGGACGTGGGCCAAACAAAAAAATAAATCAAAGTACACATCAAATAAATTTTCACATCATGATTGACAGCTGAGGTCTGCTCACGACTGAGTTGGCCGGGTGTATGGGCGGGACCTCGATGCCACTGCGCCAACCACAACTGTGCAGACTCTGGCTGCCAATGTCATCACCAACGCAAGATGGCAGCTCCCGTATCGGAGATATGTTGGCTTCATTTTTGTACAGAGGGGATGCGTTGTCCATCTTTAAATACAGTCTATGTACAAGCCACTAGCCTCAAGCAGAGCTGAGGAGCGGGCCACAAAGGTCTGGTAAGCTCACTTTTTTGTCCCTCCTCACCCCCAGATTTGTTTTCATTTCCAAACTTGTCTTCAGCCCCAACCGACACTGACTCATGCGACATCACTTGAGGCAATTTATGAGACTTTATGCAGCTCCCTCTGGAACGACAAAAAGCTAGTTTTTTTGTTCATTTTTTTTAAAAACATATGCAGTAGTATTCCCCAGGACCTGTACACTGTTTCTTAATCTTAGATTGGACCGATCAGGACACACTCATATGAGTAATTTTTGGAATGGCCATTTTGGCAGATGCTCTATTTTGTCATGCAAGTATGAAAACTGGTTGCATATATATCATTCAGTCTTAAATATGCCAGCCTTGGTTAAAAGAAATTATGGCACAGGACAGGGAAAAAAATATGATTAATGGCCAGCTACATGTTAAGACCGCTTTTACAGTAACCAGGTCCTTGCAAAACATGTCAACACTTGGATTTTCTGCTTTAATCTGGTTTCTCAAAATATCCTGGTTTGATATGTATACACACACACACACAGAACTAGTCGCTGTAGGGCATGCATGTGTATATGGCTGTGCGGGGGTGGATGGCAAGTAAATACGTTGTATGGAGGAGATTTTGGGAAACAAAACTCTTGATGCTTAGTGCAGCACACATCCATACAAAATATCATTTTCAGTGTTTCTAATGCTCTTTAAAAGAATAAAGCAGAAAAAACAGCTCCATAAACATTCTACATGTCACTTCAAACTTAAATAAATATCAGTCCTTCATGCAATACTCTGCATGTATAGATACCAATTTTAACAAGAGAGTTCATTGCGCCATTTGAATCCATCGAGGACACTGAATAAATAAATTGAACACATTCTTAGATAACAGAATTCACTGTACAATGAAAAGTCTGTAAAATGAGGTGGCTAGAAATCTAGGCCACTGCATACTTTGTACTTCTATGTTGCATGATATGATAAAAGAGCCACAAGTTCCTGTGTATTGCATCTGAAATGGAGATTAAATGATGTGTGCATTTTATCAAAACCAACAAACTGAAAAACATTTGGCAGTTTGCTGGCTCTGTTGACATATTGTAGATGTGATCATTGTCGCCACCACTGACAGGAACTGAAACTACTTCATCTTTAGGAACTGTATGTCTTAACAAGCAAGCTCTTACGTAAGCACAGTTTCACAAATAGAAAAAAGCCCAATGATTTTTATAGTTTTACTTTGTGGAGGAAAATATACATTTCTACATTCATTCAATAGTAAGAGAGCAAGGCAATTCTTTTTACAGCAAGATGAGGACTGCACAAATAAGCTGTAAACAGAGACACACCAGTGTGGGCAATACAAGTGTTGCTATGGTGACCAGAAGAACTTGCTTCTCTGTCAACAGCTGCTCATGCCACCCTAAATATCCCCCCCCACTCTCCTTGAGCTTTCCTTCCATCTGACATCAGGGTCAAACAAACAAGGCAGACAAGTGAGCTGAAATACTGATCTTCATTCTAAGCCATCCCATGACTGTTGAGTTTCCTTTTGTAATGTGTGTGTCATGTACACAGTGTCCATCCTGCTAAGCAATGGACTGCACACATTGAATGAAAGTTCGGAATTGTTGTCCAATTTCTTCTCGTAACTTGAAAGAAATTAGAGTGCGCTTACATTTGGTAAAGACTGGAGTTATCTGAATGTATTATTAAAGAAACTCAAAATGTTGAGAAATTTAAAATCTGTATTGGTATTTGGTTCATGAAAATACACAAAGTTACAAACAATCATGAGATACCAGATTTTTTTTTTAAATGCAAGTACATTCCCTTCTTTCTTGGCCCATTAAATGGCATCCTACAGATGGTCTTTCCGTAGCAGTGTGCTTGAAGCCGCAATTCACAACATTCTCCTCCCACTGGCTGCTTAGCCAAAGCTATACACAGATACATTAAGGACATAACTCCAGAAAAAAATTCTCTGAAATGTTTTTCATGCCTTTCCAAAGATATTTACTGACTTTCACGCAAGTGTGGGACTGCCATTTAATATCAGTTTAATGAAATGCAATGATGCTTGAAGGTGTGGAAAGAGTCTCCCCATCGTGTATAACAACTTATCAATAATATAACCAGTGCTGACCGTGAATAAAATACCTGACAAATCAAGGTACTTCATATTAATGCAAAACTCCTATATAGCTTGTGTCTTAGGATTTAAGGAAGAAATGTTGCAACAATTACTATAGCATACTATCAATATAAATTTGTAAGGATGCACTGATTGAATAAACATATTTGCCTTGGTGACTGCTATTGACCTATTGGCAAATAGGAAGACATTCACCGATGGCAGTAGCTGATGTTGTGTCGCATCAATTTTGCGCTGGCAAATTGTTTTATTTGTACTTGTTGTACAGCAGGCTAAAAAGGCTTTTGAAGAAGTTATTTAAAAAATTTTTTTAAAAAGTACCTTTTCATGTGAAAGAGGTCATTAAAAAGGTCTTGAAAGAGGTCATATGAAAAAGGTCTTTCATAAATGTGTATGATTGAATTTATGCTCAGTCAAAAAAAGTGTAACTGGCACAAAAGGGGGAATTAAAACAAAACAAAAATAAACCAAAGAACGTCTGTATTGCCAAACAGCCAAATTGTTATTTCATCCCTATTGATTTTACAAGATTTACAGAAGTATCAAAGTATTGTGGCATGAAATTAAACATATCTGTCCTATAGATTTGCTAAGAGGGAGGCGCTATATCGGTGTCTTATCTGCAGATTTCTGTAGACATAGGTCTCATCTGTGTTTATGTAGTATTAGCATGCTAGGCTAACAGTCCATCAGCGGTGTGACGTCTTTCAGAGCACACAAACACTGTAAACAAACCTGTCACCTGCCCAGCACGGTGCTGTTAAACCAGAGACCCTGTGGCTACACCTTATTATTATAAAGTCTATGGGCTGCTCACAGCAACCACTGTTCATGGTCACTGGCCTCCTTGCTGCTTTCTACTGTTTACTAACCCTGCTTTCCAGCGTGTTTGTGACGTTGAATGTGACATATCAGAAAGAAAGAAAAAAAATCTTTGACGGAGTCAAACTCGTCTACTGGCAATGGGAAAGGAATTAATTGTCTATTTTTAGCGGGTTTAGCTGCATTTAAAAAGCCTGCATATTTACGCTATTTTTGGTGTACAAATGGTATAAGATGTTGAAAGCATTCATTAACTTACACAAAATTCAATAGTAAAACCTGTATCAGTGGGTTTTGTAGCTCTGATACTTATTCATGTTACAGTACTATTTTTCAAATGCTGTTCACTTTGTTTCTGTGAGTACATATTTTTACCTCGCATGTACTTCACTGCTACACAAAGCAGCTGAAAGATAAGCTTACATTGCCAAATCTGGAGGGGGTGAAAAGATAGATTCTCACTCCGGCATGCATGTGCTTGCACAACTTCCTTAACAACCATCCACCCGCAGTAATTGTACTCCAAACACCGTCCTGAAAATAGTTAAAAATGTAAAGCCTGCTTCTGAGGCACACTAGAATGATGGCAACATAGACCATCATCTTGTTCTACATTACTTGGCAATATTAAGAAATGAAATCATTTGTTTGTCTTTACAGACTGACCCTGAGAAAAAAAATTTTTTGTCTATTGGCCAAGCATAACCTCACACGAACAGGTGTGAGCTAAAAATTGTTCTCTTAACAAAAAACGTCAAGCCTTTTAGAAGGAAATGATGGGTTCAGACACAATAAAAATAGAAACTGATTAGCTTATAGGCATTGAAATAGTTGAACATTTAACACACCCTTAAAAGGCATGTGGTTTCCTCCCACGTGTTTTAATTTAAATGCACACAAGGACAGAGTCAAGGCACAACAGTCATAAGTTCACACAACGATAAACAGAGCTGCCCTAAATCCAAAATAAATCCAAATAAATAACTATAGCCTTGAACTAGTCAGTACTCGTATGGGCGTTCTTTCAGAGTAACCACTAGTTGGCTGGTAGCCCACGCACACTGTATGTCTCGGAGGGAGAGAATGGCTCACCGACCACCACCCCCCCCCGGCCAATCATACACTGCTATAGAAATATTTGGAGAGCCCGTTACAGAGCTTTACAGCACCACAAGAATGACATAAGTTCTCTTGGTGACTTCATTGCCCTACTTTTGAGCAGGGGATATATTTCTGTTTTGAACACACAGTCACAACACAATGTACCTTGGACTTGCTGTTGTATCTTCTGTGCCTCAGGTCCCTGAGTCCATAGTAGTACATTTAAATGACTTATCAAAAATCTCTTTACAGCAAAATGAGGACCAACTACTACAAGCCATCAGATGAGTGAATTCAAATTTTTCACATATCCACTTTTTTCAGAGCTGAGACCGCATGCAGCAGTGAAACCAAAGACAATAGGTCTATCTCAGATCCTGTCACTGAACAAAAGGCAGACAGACAATAACCTGTAGGCCAACAACATTATTCATTCATGCCCTCTGAGGACTCGTACAAGGTAACTGTGTCCATCTACTGAAACACAGAATCAAAAGAAAGACAATAAAAAATATTAACTAGGAATGACTCCGTGTATGAACCATTGAGAAAGCTTACAGCTAATGACTCATTTTTTACTTACTGAAAATTAGACCATCTTCTAGAGCCATTAATGAGAGGTAGTAATGATTTCACACTTAGGGATCAATAAATAGAAAACGTAAAGTGGTCTGCAAACGTACAATTAGGACATAATAAAACTATTGTTCTTTAAATAGCCAGCACTAAATCTGTTGTTCTAACCACTGCAATTCGGCTTGACTGCAAATCCTTGACTGTGGTGACAAAACTAGTAAACACAGTAGTAGGCCAAGGCAGTATGGCTGAAATCAATATCACCATGTTAACGAGAAAAGTTTGCGATTGAAATTTAAGCAAAAGCGCATACAATCATCAAACTTGTGTTCAATGTAACGAACCGTGTCCCACTTTTATGCAAGTCGGAAAGAACTTCAAATATGCACAACAAAAACCGGAGAAACTCATTTTACAACAGATTTTGTAAAACAACAACATTACGTCATAAGATAGTCCCTTTTTATTCAAAAATAAAAGGGTACAAATTCAAAATTCACAGCATGTGTGACAAAATAATCTTGACTCAAAAGTCCACTTATTAAATTTTCGAACCATTTCACCGATTTCAAAAATGTTAAATATAGAGTGTGAAAATGGAACAGAATTCCTTGTACTCCATGGGGCTCTGATCTATAGCATTCCCTGTGGCCTCAGTAAACCAGGCTCTCTTTGTTAATGCAAAATGGAGTAAAGTAGAGAGCTGTGCTACAAATACTCATGACACAAAACCATCTGAGAAGAAACGTATGGATGCATTTTGGAGTCCACGCCATAGTGGTAAAAATATTGGATGAAAAGGTAAGGCTTTTGGCGGACTTTTAAAAAAATGGAACTGCTGCCTCACAGTAACATTACCGATACAACACATATGTAGTTATCTGTTAAGTTAGGATGTCAACAATGGTATAGAAAAGAATGTCAGTTTGACAACATAATGTAGGATGAGGCTTCATGGTTGTGTTAAAAATGTATTAGAACCATTTACGTATTGATTATTAATTGTTCTACCTGGATATTTTGGGGGGAAAAAATAAACGGCCCTATTAAATAATAATTTTGTCACGATACAATTCCAGAGGAGAAAATGTATCTTGAATTATTGCCCAGCCCATATATGCTAGAATATCCTTTCAATATATAATTCCAATGGACACAACTGTTGTGGTGTCTCTGTGATGACGATATTAGTGGTGTCATCCAGTTTATGACCAACAGCTTACTATTCCAAAAACCCAAAAAGGTGGCAGCAGTCTTCTCACCGATGAGGGTCTCTCCAATGTCTTGAAAATCCCCTCATGTGCTTTGAGTAGCTACAAAACATTGACTGACATTGTGAACAAACAACATACAACAGCCACCACCTCAACAAGAAAATGGGGGCACCACTTTGGCATTCATTATTTGGGTCATTGAAGTAGGTTCAGGTTAAGACAGCATTCAAAGAGCAGTGTGTTTTAGCTGTTATTTCCATCCTAACCCTTCTCATGTCTTGCTTTAATGGAGATAATGATCACTTTGATGCTCAGAGGCTAGGCGAGACATCTTAACTGTGTCTGTACATGCTGTTTCCCATTATTCCATGAACTACAGAGAACAGCCAGGGCTACCAACTGGAAATTAAGATTTTTTTAGGTCAAACAACATTTCTTAATAATCGCTTTTTTAAAAAAGTGATTTGTTACATTAAGTGTTCTGTGGAGAAGTAAAATCACCATGTCCTCAAGCTTCATATTTAGCAGGGGGGGGGGTTGTATATATTTTGGTGCTTCAGTTGTGCTCTAAGACAGCTACAGCTGACAGAGTAAGGAAACAGCTTAACATTGCAGTAACACGAACTGTCTCTTGAAAAGTGGTGTCAATGTCTAATACAGTTGAATATCTGGCCCCCACTCATGTGCTTCCTAAGTCTGCATGGCAATATAAATATGTATCAGTCATATTTAAGCTTGAATAAATTGGCTGAAACTGCACTGGTGCAACTTTATCTGGTTGTGGTTTTCTATTGTGCCATTAAGGACAAAGTAGCTTTCATAATAATTCACCAAAATAGGACAACCTTTAATTTACTGTAGTCTGTGAAGTAGTCCACAGCTCAGCTACCAAGGTTTAATGGGAGTATGAAACAACAAAAAACACAGTAACGTACCAGGAAAGTAGGTTGTTTGGATAACCAACACACGAAAGCGAGACAACTGAAAGACACAAGCAGGAATTGCAACACACGTGTGGAGTCAAGGGGTGACTAAGCTATGTGCCGGCAACCTCATAATCAACGCCATAATCACCAATTTCTGAAAGTCATTATCCCCTTGCATATAACCCACACACAAACACAGAAGCAGCCGGAATGCAGTGCAGCCCAAACCATGCTACTCGACTTTTACTGGCTTACCTTTTATTGTGAGAGTGAACTCGTGGGGTCCGCCGCCACCTCTTCCTCTTCCACAAGGAGAACCTCCAACTTCAGTATGCTAGCAACGACTTTCCACCCATTTTGCTTATCGTCATATTTCAAGTTCCGACCGCAGCTGGGTGACTCACTGTCGGCTAGTTCGGCGTGCTAACAAAGCGTGTACGCTCGGGCACACTCACAACTGGCGGTAAAGTTGGAATAACCCCGAGTTTCTGAGGCTGCAGGCTACTCTCGGAGGAGTTTCACCGTTCACTGAGCACAGAAACGTAAAGAGAGACAGCAGCAGGCGCTGATCGGCAGCGGGAGAGAGACGTAGACAGAGAATAGCAAAGAGACGGGGGGGGGGGCTAACTGACCTTAAACCTGAATAAAATACACACGACCGAGCATATAGGTTAATTACCTGATTGACTAATAGTTTATATCTCACAGCCCTAATTAACTAGATTACGTACTAAAATATCAGTTTGTAAACATCTAACGTTAATGTACTAGCTAGCTATCACTAAAGGGGATTAACGTTATGTTTTACATTGAGAGAAGCATACCGCTGTTTCAACGGTTGTTTGCCGTTATGACATAATTAGCTAACGTTAACTCACTAACGTTAGCCTAAATGTGTAACGTTACCCAAAATGGAGCTGAGCGTGGCTCAAATTTGACCCAAAACAAACATTGGGTCGCAGACCTTACACCTTTTCAAAATAGCACACTCTCTAAAAACCGCGTTAAAGTGTATTATTAGTTTGATATTTTGTTTTAATAGAGGCAGTGAGCAGGGTCTCACAGCCTACAGTCTAGCATGTTGCCTGTCTGGCCTAATCGGAGCCACTTCCCCTCCCCCCCACCACACACACACACACACACACACACACACACACACACACACACACGCACGCACGCACGCACGCACCACTATTTTTCGCCTGCCCGGTCACACAGCGGTTGATTAATTCTCCTTTCGCCTTGCTCAGTCATTCAGATTTGGAAAGTAAATAACAAGTTGACATCATTACGGCTCTACACTGGTGTGACACATTCCTTTGGTTACCGTACACACGGCAATATTTGCGCATGACATATTCCATGCAATGTGCAATGTGTTGTACTGTATGCTTTTAGTTGCGTAGCCTACTATTATATGAAGTATAGGAATGTGAGCATATGATGTTGTTTCCAAGAAATATTTTTATTAAAAACAGAGTTTGGTAGATAAATTAGAGCATAGCCAGTCTGATTGTAAATAGGTGCCATAGATACCCATTAGGACACTGAGGTCATTTCCGCTGTAGGCCTACTCTTTCTAGGAATTTAGGGGTTTTGTCAAACAGGGAGAGCAAAACATGTACATGTGATGTGTATGATTTAGGCTGATTTAGGTATTTTTAGACTCAGAATACTTAATTATATATATTTTTACATACATATTCCCCTGGCAAGGCGGAGAAGGCTTTGAAGCAGAATTTAGACCTTCATGTTGAGTAATAACATTCATAGAAAATAGAATTGAACAGTAAACCAAATTGATAAAATATGAAAAATCAATTTTGGAGACTTTCTTTTGTTGTTTGTTCTAAAATATCGAAGAGGGGTGGGACTAGGATTCGTGACTTCAGTGTTTCTAAAATCTAGGTTAAAGCTCTGTTTATAAACTTAAAAGTCACAACGTATAATTTGAACATGAAAAATTGCAACATTAGACTATGGGATAATAACCTATAAAGAAAGCATGTGATCATCAATACATCACAGAAAAACTTTAAGAAGCCGTAAATATGGCACTACAATATCACTATCTCGCCATTATAGGTTTCGAAAGGAGATAAGAACTATTTAAAAGTGTGATGAGTTATGTGATGTCAACAATGAATAACACTGCAAGGCAAGTCCCTGTTGGAATATGACAACATTATTCCAGTGACTTTTCATTTGAGGAAGTATAAAGTAAACAGCTGACAAATTATCTCACTGGACAAACAATCTCCCTTTTACTTAAATCTTGGGCAACAGTCATTATCTAACTCTCCTTCGGGCTTTTATGCCACTACAGCTCACAGGTTACTGTATGCTGGTTGGTAGTGGGGATATTAAGCAAAATTGTCTAGAAACCAGGAGGTCATTTAAAATTTAGAGTTGATGAAATATAGTTATTGTCACAGTTTTAACATGCATATTGTATTACAATCATATTGTATTTTTTAGTCATAAAAGATGCATTTTGTATTAGTATTACAACAAGGAGCAGCATTTGTGCCTAGAGACAGTAGAGAGAATATAAGGAAGATACAGGCAATGGTACCTGGATTGAGAATAGTTGCCACTTAAGCCATGTTGACGAGGAAAGCATCTAAGTATATACAGTATGTATCCAGGAAAGATTAGACACTCGCATGTTAACTGGTTTGGGAGAGGGATACTTTGGTCTTTGAAATTCCCCCATCGTCTCTTTTGTATTATCCGTATTGAGCCGGAGGCACCACCACTACTCCACAAAATATAAGATGGCACCCATGGAGGCAACATCAGCTATGCCTAAGATCAAGGCCAAGACTGACACTGCTTAGTGCTCGCAGAAGAGTTATTTGTGTCCCACAACTTAAAGGATAATGCCCCTTTTATTTCTTTATTTAACCCATGGAAAAAAAACAACAACATTTTTTTGTAGTGGTTTGTCTCTTAATATTTTCCAATTTCCCTCCCTCCAATTTCCATTTTTGAGCACTCAGCCCAAAGCCCTTTCATTCCTACCTAAGATCTACATTTAAAAAAATAAAATTTAAAGGCTAGGTATATTTTCTGAAAACAGCTGTAGTTTTTAACAAACACTTCTCAAACAGGAGTAGTATTTCTATCAGCTGCGTACAGATATAAATTTGGTGCTCTATTGAGAATTTATGGCACCAAGATGGTTTATGGGATTGTCTCAAAATAATTTAGAGCGCCCATGTTCATTGTAATGAAGGAATATGTCGCCCTGTGCAATGGTGTGGCTCACTAATGTATTTTTATTAGTTTTTGGATAATAATTATGGTTTGTGCCACAGAGGAATCTACTATAAAAACTATATTTGTCTACGCAGGCAGTACTACTGAGAAAATCATTGTTTTGGTTTTGGTCTCTTCATGGGATTCAATGACTATAAGACAAATATTAAATATCTCCAGCTCTCTTAAATTCCTGCATGTAATATTAACCTATTCTTTAAATTGTTAAACATTAGTGCGCCTCATGGCTTTGTCCATTGCAGGGAATTGTTGCCATATTTTTTTCTGTCCATGTTTTTATTTGGAACATAATCATCACAGGAAGCAGTTGCATTTAGGAATGGAAGTTACTGTAGGTATTACATTCTGAATGAGAGACAATGAAAATAAATACAGACAAAGGTGGACATGCAGATGTCAGTCAGTCTCTGATGTGCAGATGTTGTAGGACCATGTGCCACACAGAGAGTCCTGTCAGAGCTGTTCTCCAGAGCAATCCATATTTGATGAGAGTAGATTAATGGATATACTGTATGAGCTCAGCTCTCAAGCCTGCCAAATAACAGTTTCAGAGCCCTTTCTTGCCGGTAAATTGTTACATGGATTTCAGTGAGGAAGTGAGGCATCTCATTTCCAGAAAATGACAAATGACAGATTTGCTCCATTCATACATCCGGCCATATAGTTAAATATGACCTGTCAATCAATCAATCCTTTTCCTGTCATCTCACTCTAAGGTTCTTCCCTTGAATTTCTGAGTTTGATGGTGATCATTTCAAAAGTTGTACTTTTGTGCATTGCATGCTGAAGTTCCTTGAGATTGTGTATTTAACACACTTTTTTAAGTACTTACATTATTCCATTCTGAAAAGCCCTTAAGATTATGTCACAGTTTTCCTGTGATACGGTACAGTGTGGCAGTTTCACAGTGGTTGAACAGCAAGATACTGGTGCACATAAGTCTCAAACTGGATAGGATGTCGAATAATAATGTAGTCAGTTGGAAGCATAAGCTTTAATTAAATTCAACATTCCTACTTCAATGTGGTAGTGCATGATCTGGTGTTTATCTTACAGTATAATTATGTTTACAATTTTCCCATGTTAAATACATTTGCAGTGTTTGCTACTGGTAATCCATGAACTGATTATTGTTAAATTACAAGTTAGCAACATAAGATGAGTAATAAACAGCAGAATACCAATTATCAGTGTGTCCGCAGGATGTTACCACTTGTAAAAGTGTTACTGTCTGTCAAACATGTTAAAACTGTATCAGCAAAAATGATTACACCCTCACCAACCAGACATTTGCTTAACAACAATACAACCTACAGCCTACAAAGTTATCAACAAGTTGAATTACCTCTGACAATTTCAACAACGAAAAAACATTCTGAGCTTCCCTAAAATAGCATTTACTTCAAGGGAATTTTAAGTGATAATATGGCATTTCTGTTCATTTGTCCATTCTCTATAAGTGAGATTTGTTGTTTGGTTACATTTTGATTAGACATGAAACAAAATTTTTAGGATGTACATAAAAAGCCTTCTAATAGGCTTCCTAGTTCCTCTCTCATTGTTTCAGTCAGTAGTCAAAGCTTGTGACAATATGCAGTTTGAGAAATAAAAATTGAGCAGTAAAGTGAAAGCTGGTCTGATAAACAGACTGTATTATTCTGCAGCTGATCCTTATCCCAACCCCGTCACACTCTGCTGCAAACTGCCTGAGGTTACAGTCCGATAAAGCCCGAAGGACAACATCATCTGCAAATAGCAGAGATGCACTGAAATTCTGATGGTTTGCTGTGCAGCTGGTTCCCCCTGAAGGAATACTGCTATTCCATATGTATTTTAATTTATTTAAATAACTAAATATTCCTGCTTGAATTTTTTTAGCCTTCTCCAACCCTTGAACTGTCACTACCTCTCCTCACACAAACAGCAGTACTGATGTCATGCTTATATTAACTCTATCCACACATTTGAGGGAGTGCTAATAAAAACAGAGGCCTGGCCTAAAATTGGTTCAGTTACTTTTATTTCTGTTTCACCAGCCTTGTGCCATTTTGAAACAACTGGAGCTGCATTTGCCAAGCCTTAGAACTGCACTACGTGAGCCTTGCTTGCTTGCTCTGAATGCTCTCTACTGCATGAAAGCTCAAAAACTCAAAGTCAGTCGCCTCCACACTCCCTTCTACCCCTTCTGCACTTCTATTACATACTGTATGGTAGCAGTGCTTCCTACCATAGAGCTGGGGCTGACCTCCTAACAAAGAACAGGTTCAATCTGCCTCCCCTCCCCCAACTGGAAGCTGATGAGGGTCACATGACCTTTCTAGACAGCACTGAGGAGCAGTGGTAATATGTACGGGTGGGGGAAGGGTGCTGCGAGTCACACGACTCTTGTTGTGTCGTTATTAGACTGGGGAAGCGCGTGGAAAGCTTAGTCTGTAGCAGAGGGAATATCCAGTTGGGTATCTATTCCTCATTGTGCGCTGGTGTCCATTGACATATTGGATTTAGTTCCCTAAGCCCTGCTGCTTTATTTACACTATAAAGAGAATAGGAGCATGGGGGCCAGGCCGTCACAGCCAGTCTGGTGGAAAAGGCTTCACTAATTGTGTGTTTCTGTGTGCGCGTGTGCACATATGTGCTTGTGGCATTAGAGAGAAAAAGCAAGCCTTGTGTACCCACTGTACAACACCACCCCCACTATCTTCCTCCCCTCCCCCTCTGCAACCATCTACACTGGCTCGAGATGCAGAAGGCTTTCTGTGGTACGCTGTTATGTCATAGCCTACAGACCTATTTTCCAGACAAAGCAAAGCAGAATAAAGGAAAAGCACATCTCTATTTTCAGATACAAATGCTTTGGTTTCACATAAGCAAAGAACAGTAGATGTAGCAGTTGACAAAGTGGAGCTCCAATGAACTGTACAGTATCGGAGCTGCTACAAACACGCTGCTTATACTATATCACATTTGTTTACGGAGTAGTGATCATTATCTCAAGAGCATCTGAGTGTTTAAAAAAAGGTGTCTCTTTAGGAAGCCACATTCCTCCCCCTGTCATTATCAAATTCCTTTGTCAAAACAGGGGGAGGGAGAGAAGGCGGGAGAAGCAGACAGATGTCAGAGATTCAAGGGTCGGGGATGGAGGTCAAGGGTTGGTGACCTGGCCATCCAACAGTCTCGCCTTCCCTTTCCTCCCCCTTCAGCACAATGGCCGTCATTGACTTTACAATGCTTTTTTTCTTACACTGACATTTAAATATTTTAGTTACACAGTTTTGAAATTTCCAGTCAAGCTGAAAATTGCTCAGATGCTACATGTTCTTCAGTTTATTAGTATTTTTTCCTCTTTATTATTAGGTTTTGAAAATCCAACTAAATGCCTTAAATGAAAATTCTCATGGACAAACATTTCTACAAAACATTAAAAGAATGGTGCGTCACAGTAGGTTCATTTCAGGAAATACACCTATTTGCTACTTTGCCTATAGTTAGATGAGAATATTGATACCACTCTCATATCTGCATGGTAAATACAGTACGTAGCTTGAGCAAGCTACAATCAGCTTAGCTTTGCTTAGGTTAGCGTGAAGACTGGAAACTCTGTCAAAAGGTAACAAAATCACCTTACGTGCACCAATTAAGCTCACAAAGTAACATATCACCCTTTGTTTGTTTAATGTTTAAAAATTGTCAATGCTGATGTTGAAGTTGAACGGTGGTCTACAGCACAAACGTCATGGATGGGTTTCCATGGGGACCATTGTATGAGTCGCAATCTTATCCATAATATTACCGCTAGGTATCATGATTAAGCCTATTCATTTAGTAATTTAATTAGATGGCATGATGGTGGAGTCGTGCAGTAAATCCTTATAACCAAATTTACATATAAAATCATCTCCCTGCTCTGATCATAGCACCATTCAGTTTTGTGAAGTTTTACACTAATGTGTCTTTTTATAGTGAAGCCAAATGGAGCATGCAAGGGTCAAATAAAGAACGTCCATGCCTAAAACAAATGATCATGTCATTTGTTTACCTGACATTACAGTTTAACTTATGTCTTTGATTCATTTTTCTAAATTTGTGTCTAAGTTTGTATTGAGCAACTTCAAAATAGATCTATAGAAACCGGGCTGGTGAGCTTTGCTGAAAATATAGGGCGGGGTTGGCTTTTACTGTACAACCCCAGGCCATTTTGAAACATTCCTACTGTATGATTTGTATGAGAGTCTCTCAGGAGCTGTGATCTCCCAGTGACATTGTATTGTTAGCTTAGAGGCTGGGGGATGGGCATGGCTGCTGTGCGGTGGATCACTGGTTTCAGCCTCCTGCTTTGTCATAGCAACATAATGCTGTGTAATGGGCCTCCACTCAGCTAGACACCCAAAACAACATTGTGACATGTCACTCTACATAATCCCTCTCCTGACCTCCAGGTTCAGGAGATGACATTTGAACAAGGCTGTCATGGTTCTGGTTGTTCCTTCTGCAAATGATGAAGTGATGATGACAAAAAGAGGCATGGAGATTTTCATGTGGCTGAGAATGATAGGATTGTATAACAGACAGGAAAGAACAAACTGTGTTATCACACATCCCGATAAAAGGCATTCATATGGCGATCTCAAGCACCTCATGATCTGATATGAAAAATAAAATTATTCAGAGAGCATTACCATCTGCTAACATTTCCCTACCAAATTAGGTTATAAAACATGGATAAATCCTGCTTCACTATCTAAGAGTTGTGTGTATGCGTCTGTGTGTGTAAAATCATTTGAACGTGTTAATGTATTTGCATGTGTGCGTGTGTGTGTGACAGACACAAGAGAAAGAGAGATTACATTGAGTTTCAAAATGTGTTCTATTTCCCATCATATCAGATAATTGTTTGCCTCAGACGAGAGAACAAAATCCCCCTGATAAATTCCCTATTGTTGGGTATTAATGCTGGATCATCTCCTGGAAAATATTGAGAGAAAAAGAGAGAGAGAGAGAGAGAGAGAGGTGTCTGAGCACGTGTCTGGACCTAAAATTTGTCTGTGGACACATTGCCATCTAGTGGTGCTCAGTGGTGCACTACCTCTTAATAAGCTTTGAGATCATCCTCATTTGGATGACATGTTTTCTGTCTTAATACTGTGAATAGACGAGTTTAAACCAGTGCTGTTTGATAACTCCACCCTCCTGGTCTCCTCTTTGTCTATTTATTATATCCAATCTGAAAATAAGCACCAGCACACTTCGCCAAATAGTGCAGTTATTATCGTCCGGCCTGCTAACAACCACTGAGGGATACTCAGCTGTCAGTCAACCATCACTGTCTAAACTGAAACTGAAATGTAACTTTAGCTCTGAGTGGGTGGTTTATATGTGAAAAACAGCTTCTGGTGGACTATCATCCCCCACCTTTGAACAACGCTGCATTGTTTTGGGATATGGTGCAAGAAGGAAAATATTTCATGCAGACATCTATTTAGAAGTCCTCCATGCCAAGTAGGTTTTTCCAACCTCATACACAAGACAAATATTTTCACAGGGAATGTTAGAAATTTGTGTGAACACGCCAGGAGTGAAAAGACCTGAAATTATGAATAGACAAAAGAGTGACTGTATTGCTGAAGTGTTTTATCAGTGAGACAGACTATTTAGAGAGAAAAACATTTTCCACAGACTATATTTTAGACATAACCATCCACTCATGGTTCACCTGAAAGGATAGCAGTGTGCGACATCACAGGCATGAAAGCCTAACTCTAAATAAAAGAGCAATATCAAGTAATTGACCAAATCAGAGACGATGTAAAAATAGCTGATCCAAATCCAAATTATGAAGCACACTGTAAATCAATATTACTGCCTCTTTCATCTGCAACAGATGCCTCCCTGTGGCTTGCATATCAATACTCAGTGGAAAAAACCCCTCTGCTAATGAAATAGAATAATTAACATGCAATGCAAATCAACTTGCTTCTGTTATCTCCAATAAAATGACAGGAGTATGACAGACACTGACTGGACTTTTTAATATACTGCCTTCATTTGAAGCCTTCTAGTGAAACTGTGTCTTGCCATAACAATGTATTTGACTTGGTGAAAGGAACAAAAGAGGATGAGTAAATATTTAGAATTGATATGAGTGTGTGTGTGTGTGTGTGTGTGTGTGTGCTACTTTGCATCTGATGAAATGTGATTTAATCAAAGCTATGTGAGTATCGACTTGGGCAAGAGTTCAGTGTTTTCGGCCTCTCCCTGCTGGATGACACTGTAGAAGATATCTGCTGCATTGATGTCATTGTTGTAGCTTACTCTTAAACATAGACCTCATGTTTTGTATATTGCACGGGCTGCTGATTTGCCTGAAGGCATTTTCGTAGTAACAGTATCACTCTGGAAATTTGATTTATATTAAATCATAGCCTGTGCAGATGAAGCAGTGATAATGTCAGGTGTGGTGGCATTATAGACTCACAGTTTTGGCTGTGATGAAATGGGAGATCTTTGAACTTTCTGTCTTGTCTATTAGCGAGTGTCAACCTGTTCTGTAGCAGGTGTTAAAATTCTGAAAACAATAGTATAAAATCTCACATATGCAACACCATTAGAAATATACCTCTAGATGATGGAGGAATATTCACTGTTTATTTCATAATAATGTAAAAAGGTATATAAATGCATCCTTGCATCTACTTTTTTTTTGCACTTCTGGTTCATTTCATAGTACTTAAGTTATCCACGTTGTAGTACTGCCTTCATCTTAACTAATCGCCTTCTCTTTTGTTTGCTAGAGTTCACAACAAAACCCGGGTGTCTCCTCTGATCCGGGTGGCCTCTCATCAAAGGTGGGAACTATGAGTCCACCTGCACCTTTAAGCATCAAAGATACTCAAGTGTTTGATCGCAATGCACCGTCTTTCTTTCTTCAAGAGTATGCAGGCTGAAAACTGATACTGGTGTGGTATCTTTTGAGATGCCTTTTGTCAGATCATGTGCAGCCGGTCCCTCGCCACACCGGCACATCCAGTCATCTTTCAGAATACCAAATAAAGAGGAAGCAATGAAGCTGCAGTGTAGGCAAGAGTGCTCTTGAACAAAGCCCCCCACACAAAGAAGAGCAATCGTATGATTTTCAGTTCCTGGTTAGTGCTGAGCCTGGGGATATTGATTGGCTGTATTACACTGACGTTGATGTTATTTTGGGAGATGGGACAAATTGATTAACGGAGAAGACGGGAAATTAGAATGTTAAAAAGCAGTGATGAGCCACTGGTTTGTGTTCAAATATTAGTTATTGTCTTCACATTTGAGCAATATCTTCCAAACCAAATCACATTCACAACTGTACTAAAGACAGGTTGCACCGTGCAGGAAAAAAACACTGAGAACTGTTCGCTCATGTTTTATTAAATCATGAGCCAGTTTATGTACACACAGGTCTATTTACATAGGTAAACACATGTTAACGGTGACTCATTGTACATATAGGTGTGAATTAATGCAGCGAGAGATGAAATCCAGTCAGACAAACATAACCTGGCATTGGCAGAGGCTTTTCCCAGTCAATGAAAGCATGGCGTTGGAGGGGTAAGTGTCCCACAGGCTGCAGGAGACATCAGGACCGCACACAGACAGTGTGTTTCCTTCACTGCACACTATAAACCCCCCCCTCAACACACACACACACACACACACACACACACACACACACACACACACCACCAACCCCACCACCACACATGGCTGTAATAAGCCAACAAATTAAGTCATTATACTGTTTTTAAGGTACACAGACATCCGTGTTTAAATATTTTAAGAGGAGCAAGGGATCTCTCACCCCAAGTTACATTGTATGTCTGAGACCACCAGGGAAATGAACACACACCCATCTTATCATTAGAGAGCTGTGAGATGACTTGTATGATACATAGCCATACTTTTGCAAAACTATAACAGGCCAGTGCTCTCATCACAGTGGTCTGTTTATTGTCACTGACCAGGAGGTTGAGTATTCGCGAATGACATGGGAATTTGTGTCTGATGGGATTTTTTTTGTTTGATTTCATGATCTCCATCATAGAGACAGTGTTTGCTGTTCAGGATGTGCTAATATGGGCATATTACCATTTCAGCGGAGAGGCATGGGTCGAACTATTTGGCACAATGCATAATTGGCCAAAGGCAAGATGGCGACTTAAGCCAAATCTAATGATGGTGTGGAAGTGTGTGTTCACTCCCACTCTCCACACAGTTTAAGAGCAACACCTATAAAACTTCATTATGCTGCTGCTGTAATGGGGTTCAGGGAAGTACTCCATGAGCTGACAAAAGCAGGAGTGTCTTGTAAACCCTTAAGGGAACTTTCTAATTAAATACTCACTCTTTAACTCCAATAAATAGCAAGGATTTCAAGCTTTTCCTACATGTCATATTTTCTCCATACCTCAGGCTATGAAATGATGCCAGAAGTTGGGAGTCCATCTTGAGGAATTTAGTCAGGATGGTTTTAATAGTTTTCCAAGTGGAATTGTTTTTCCAAGCTACTGTTAAACTGGGAGGTGAGAGCTGAAGGGAAAGGGCTTCCCTGGGATGTTGGCAAGCTCCACCAAGGCCATATGTGAGGGGTTGATACAGAAAACATGGTTTCTCCACATTTCTGATGAGTTGTGTCATTAGTAGATGGCAGTAAGTTTAAACCCCTTTGCTTGTATTAGAGTAGACAGGTACAATGCTTATATTTGTATATTTTTGGGGTATTTTATGAAGGCAAACGCTGGTAGGCTACACTGCCAAAAAAGAATGAATAAATGAAAGGAAGGAAGGAAGGAAGGAAGCACGTAAAATAAATGAACAAATAAATAATCACAAATATTCAATTATATTCTCTGACTGGACTTTAATTTTGATATCAGAAAGCCTGCGTTCAAAACGTGAACGTGTGGAGTGGGCATTTAGGAGGCAGTGGGGTCTAATGAAAGACACTATGGAGTTGCATTAAGGGATTCCCATACTAGGGGACTAAAAGTCAGCATATCTTGGCCTCTGCTGCTTCGTTGACCATTCATCCTTTAATCTGTCTCTTGTGTGTCCCCCAACTGTATGGATGTGAAATACTAAATCCCTGCAGTACCTCTTTAATTGTGTTGCTGTATAATTTACTTGCAATGCAGTTTTTACAGACACTGAATAGAATCACATTGGTTATATTCCACTTATTGGCTATAGATAGATAGATAGATAGATAGATAGATAGAAGTAGGTAAGAAACAAATACAACAAAAAACATAACTAAACAACAAACAAATAAACTATAACATGATACATCTGAGAATAGAGACTGAACTAACACTGGGCAATGTGTCCAGTAATAAAACACTGTACATTAGTAGTGCAAATTGTCTAGCCAATTGCACAGCAAGGTTCTTGCCTGAGTTTGTGTGGACTAAAATGTAATTATCTTAATTATCATTTATCCAATGCCATTACAAGTTATGGTTATAGACCGTGATTTCCATTCATACACCCTTTTCTTCCTCCGTGCTGGCCTGCTCTGTAAACAACCTGCTCATGCTTTGAACAGTGTGCAGGACTATGCAGCAGTCTACCTGCTTTAACGCTCCCCGTGTCTGTCAGTCACCGCGGGATCGTCCAATCACAGGGCACGCGAGCCCGTGACTCCTCCCCGGTGTATAATTGAAGTTTCTTTAGTTTCTCCGGCGGAGCCTGCCCGCAGTGTTGTCCGATCCGCGGTGGGATTAAATACACAACCGCGGGACCATGTTTTCTAGGAGCCTCAACGTGTGTGCGACCCTGTGTTTGTGGATTACTGCGTTAATGAGCCCGGGAAGCGTGTCTGCCAGGAAGCAGGACGACTCTTTCTTCACTGCCAGCATTTACCGAGCAAGATGCGCCTCGAGATGCCTCAGCCTGCACATCACTCGCATCTCTGCTTTTTTCAAGCACTCTCAGGTACGTGCATGTGGTCACAGACCCTCAAACTTCTGGCAGTGTGTTGGAAATCAGTAACCAAAGCGGCGTTGTATTGTTTAATGAATGAATGTGTGCCAGTCGATCCTTGCCACATAAGTCAAACCTGTTTCTCTTTAGCCCATCGGAAGTAGACAGGAGCCGGTCACTAGGTGCTGAAATACTTTCTCTGCAGTGTTTTCCGTCAGGAATCATCACTGACAAGAAAATCAGACTTTTCTAAACGGAGAGTGTCACCAAAATACAAGCACCAGTTGCAGACCCTTCAAGCATTTATATGAAGGTTTGAGTTGCTTGCAAAGTTGCCACGTACAGTATCACTGGACGTCTAAGTGTGAAGAGTGGGACGCGCTAATATCTAATTAACACACTGCAGTGCTTTTGAGACTGAGAAATGATGGTCGCCTTTCATGGATGCCAGTTTCCATTCAGTACTTACTAATTACTGGAAAATGAGATACCCGTTTCTGTTAATGTGATAGACTTAACTCCTGTTATAATAGTGTTACTACTAAGTCATCCGTACTGCTCTCATATGACGAGAGCCACTGCCTTATATATTCATAGGGAGAATTTCACACTAGAGTCCCCACGAAGCACGTTGTGGTGCAGAGCTTGTTTGAAGCTACAATGAATTAGCTGTGTTCTCTGGGTGATTTGGTATGTGGTGTCAGAAGTTGTTTTTCACCCTCCACCGGACACACTGTTCTCTCCCAGGAGTCTAGAGAAAAGGACTGGTCACTGATCCTTCGCCCCTCTGCTCCTTTTCACCAGCTATCTATCTGGTGACCGCCCTTTATGCTCACTTCATTTGCATTTGCAAGGCTTGCCTTTCTCAAGGTGCATTAATGCATCCCCTAAGTGTCAGGAAACATTGTGGAGCAAGGTAAATTTGTAATTGGCGTTAATGAATCAACACAGTGCATTGCTTGTGTCTTTGTCACCAATTAACATTACTTTGAAAGCACTTATTGATCTAGTGTAGTTGTTCTTAATGCATGTCCGTGGGACACAGGAACCTACTGCGGTCAATTCTAGCAATTTTATTGAGGGACCTATACCTGGGGTGAATGTAATTAACTGCAATTAACATCATGTTAGGACAGAAAAGAGTAGTGCCACGCATCCAAAGGACACAGATTGAAAACAGTGTTTCGTAATTCACAACTTGGAAAGTAGTGTTAGGGATTTGTTTTGAGGTTATTCCAAGGGTTTATGGCTGCCCTGGGTTGCAAAGTTTGGGAATGAAATTAGTCACCAGCTGACTGAAAAGTCAAATAAGTAATGGAAGTCTCGCCTCTAATGAACAGCTTATAGTCGATAGAAGTAACTGCAGGGCCTCGGATCCTGAGTCAGCCGTTATTCAGTGAGAGGGAGGTATTTGTCTAAAGAGAGGAGCATTTTTATGGTTCGTGATAAGCAAGGTAGCTTGAGCAAGCTTGTGGGTCTAAGAATAGAAGGCAATTGTTGATAATCTGCGAGGACTGTCTTATGCACTCTCAACAGTCCTTTCATGTGAAAGTGGGGGGTCTGGTCAGCTGCAAAAACATATGGCTCTCCTCCCCCCCTGCCCTCTACCCCCCTGGCCCTGCCAATAAATGCCAGCATCACACCTCATGGGCATGTAGAGGATACACACCGAGCTACTGATGCTGCTCTGCCGAGGTCACCTTCCTGCTAAATGCTGGCGCCCAATTGTGCTAAATGTGATAAGCTCTAATGTACTGTTGCCACAACACTGGAGCACGCTCTGTCAGCACAACCTACAGGTGGATCTGCTTCCTCTGCCCGATCTTATTACAGCAACGGGGCCGACAGGCAGCTCGGAGCTCCACTCACATGATTGAGACGACAGACCTCTTAATTCAACTCGGACATCCTTCAGGGGTCATTTAATACGCGATAGGAAAACCAAGACACACAACACTTTCCATTTTAATGGAAATGCCTGGGCTGTATGTCAAAGCCGTGACTTTTGCCTACTGTTTCTTAATATTTTACTGTGTCTACTCAATATCTAGTAATCTATATGGACCATTACTTATTTTGGATACGGTACAAGAGACAATTTGTCCTTTTAACACATTTTGCAGCTGGAACATAAACCTCTGTTTTTCATATCAGCTTTAATTTGATCATTCTGTGAATACTGGAATGATACTTGGAGAATTTAGCGCTTGCAGATGTTATGAACACCCACGCTTCTTTCCTTTTTATGTGGCTGAATCAGAGGACAATTCAGAGGACTTTGTTTTAATTGTCGCAATTATGAATTAGTGTGAAATGGAAACAAGCACGGAGTTGCACAGTTAGGAAACCCATGGGTCGTCCATTGGTTGTCAGATTTACAGCAACTGTAGATTTATTGTTGTAATAGTATTTCCAAATACAGATTTATTGACATTTTACTCCACATTTGGGGAACTTGTCACCCCTGTACAATAGACAGAGGGGAACACCCAACCATAAATATTAGCCTCGGACACTTTAATATATTTAGAGCGAACTGGGAGCGCTGTGCAATAATGTATTCTGAAAGCATCAGCCTTGTAGTGGATTATTTATGTGGGGACCTGTGAAGCCAAAAACAAGGTGTGTCCATGAGGTCTTGTTATTACATTCAAAGCAATAAAAATCTAACATTTTAAATTCAGTCATTCATTTCTAATGTGCTGTACAGTAAAGTCTAAGCATCTTGCTTGAGAGATTTGTGTTTTAAGGGAAGGGAAGAAAAAACATTGGAAAGTAGTTTTTCCGTGTCCCCTTGTTTTCGCCTTTGATATTAAATAACCTGCGGTGGAATCAACCCTCAGCCAGTGCTCTTCTCATGTGTGGACTTTTTCATTAGTAAAGACAGCGGATGAATAGGGGTCTCTGTAGCTTGAGCTCACCTCTCTGTAAATGCTTTTAAACCATGACAGTCCTGTCTGTAAATCTCAGCCACTAGTGCTGCTACACCCTGAGCTACCTCATTTGACAAATAGACTTCATTCCTAAGTGGGGACAACTTTACTCCAGTGTTGTTTGAGATTTCTGAAACACCCTTTTATGTTAACATTGGATATGTGCTGAACACATTAGCTCACTTTCAGAGCCTCTGTCAAATGATTCATATATATTAAATAATTGATGACCACAGCCCTCACACCCACTCAAGTCAAAGCCTAAATCTTGAGGCCCTTTATTTTAGTGCTGCATATGTGCCCTTAAGGATCAGTTATTTTTGTGTTGCCTGAGGACCCCTGGGCTGTCAAAGGACACACAGAGACACCAGTCTGTCCTTTGAAGTCCTGTCTCCTGTTAACTTGGCCAGAAATGTACACGGTCTCATAGACCAGCAGTATAAAAAAACCTATTGCCAAGATTGAATACAGTTTAAACAAAACAAACAGCAACAACAAAAAACAAAACAATTGATATGTGTAGAGAGATCCATTTAATCCAAATCAGATGCTCATAGGAAACAAAAGATTTCCATTTTCAAAAGGTGGAATGCTATCCTCAGAGATAAAAGGGGTTTTGTCCATATTCCCCTCAGTTGTCTAGACAATACAACACACCCCATGCCACCTGCTCTGACTTCTCAGCTGACAATCGCCATAATGTATCTCTGTGATAAATCACCTGTTTTCATGACTCCACCAGTGTCCGTAACGAAGCACGGAGTTCACCTTAGCCACACATTTGTAGACCTCTGTCTGGTCTCCTCTCCTCGACCCCAGTCACACAGGAGGATATCTGGAAAGCATTCATTCACTGGAGTCCTTGACAGTCCTCAGCACTGCATAATGTTCAGGCTGCAGAGGAATGTCATAGTGAGTCAGAGGGACGCAGTCCTGACCTATAATTATTCCCCCGTTGGTCCCTGACATGGTGGGGTCGGGCCTGGACAGCTGGGGCAACATCCTGCTGAGCTTCTCTGCTACAGGGATGCTGTCACACAGCAAAATTAGCTCCTCTGTGGATCTGGCCCTGTCGTCGTTGATGGATGGGCGAAGAAAGGTGTCAAAAAACAGGAGTGATGATTTAGGACATGGCCTGGAGTTGTGACAATCTGTATAAATTATCTTGAGGCATTGGCTGCCAGTGTAAATGTCAAGGTTTTATTTACAGTGTGTCACCAACAAGGGGTTTGGCTTTGGTTGGATTGATCATATAATACGTTTAATAACTTTGCAACCTTCCACAACGATTTTAATCATGTGATGCAGTGCAAAATGATGTACAGGTGGGGAATAATTCATATTTTAATCAACATTCGGCCAAACACAGTGAAGGTGTTCTTTTACACAGAAATGGGCAACAAACTTGCTGATGCACACTAAACTCCTCAGCCAAGCGCTCATTTCCACTTCATTGGGTAACTATTCCCAGTCTCCTTGGCGCTCAGACTCATATATTTTTCATCCTTATCTGCTGTTTTTTTTTGTTTTTTTGTGGAAGAGATTCTCTTAAGACATGATCGTACAATCATGGATTCCTTTGAAGCCATTTGACCATTATCCTTGACACTAAAAGCTCAGCACTTACTGGTACTGGATGTCAAATTAAACCCTTTAATGATAAGTTCTCTCCCAAGGTCTCATGGGAAATTTCTTCTGGATTACATTGTGGGAAAAGGCTTTGAACTTGACATTGAACTTAAGCAGACTTTTTGCCTGCAGACCCCTAAAGTTTGGCTGTATCCTACTGCTGCATCATTGCTTTCATTAAGAAGTGCAGGGAACATCCGAAAGTGAAGCTCCGATTCAGGTCATTCACTAGAATGAATTCCGTTAATGAAAGCCATAACTCAGAGCCTCCATTGAGAATATTTCCATTTGAGTTTTTGTATCATATGTGATACACAGCACATTCAAACATTTCGTGCCTTTCATGTTGATCGAATTGTCATTTATTCTGAAGTGTTAGCTGTGCACTTGCCATCAAAGCACAATTAGCAGAGGAGGACAGCATAATTCTCCGCCCTAATGGGATTCAGGAAATGACCACTTGCACAAGCCATTTACCCCCACTGGTCCTTCACTCGACAACTCTCCATATTTACACTTAGAGGGTTTTCTAAATACACAGCACTATTAGGACCAAATGTTTGCCTCGTTGGAGCACAGAAGGTGGCACTTCCACAGCAATTAGAAGAAATTGGCAGTATCTGCAGTCTACACACGAGTGTTGACATCAGATCCCGCCTCAGTGACCTTGGGGACGTCTGTTGAGAGATCAAACAGCTCCGCAGAAAAGCTGAGGTCACCATCCTCTTCTGAAACTGACCAGAGGTTTGCCCTGGCCCTGGAGTCGGTGACCCCACTTTCCTGCTTAGGTTACATGCACTCAGCGTGCAAAGCTGACTCAAAGGCCGTCTTTGAAATTTGTCTACTGTTAGCATTATTGTTGCTAAAAAAAGGCAGTGGTATTAAGATGCATTGTGACAGGAGAGGAGAGGCTGCATATTCATTTGATGAACTGATAATTGTAAATGTATTTTCAACAATATCTCTGATGGCTGATGACACTTTCCCTTCTCTTTCACAGAATAATGGATCCTTGGTGTGGTGCCAGAATCACAAGCAGTGCTCCAAGGTAGTGTGGTTTTCACTTCTTTCACGAATGAGACACATGCCACATACAGGCCTCATTATTAGACGATAATACAACGTAAAGCATATGAGTCACGACGGGACTAGTTTTGTCATGCCTGCAGGAGTCGCTTCGAGTGTTGTTGACATAGACTATCACAAAAAAAACCCTTCTTTTCAGCTTGTCCTTACTAGATTCCTTCTGCTTTCATTGATACTATTTTGCTCTTGTAAATGGGATACAATTAAATAAGATTTGAAGAGGTCAAATGTCTGTCGATTTATGAAAGCAAAGCAAGATTGTTTTTCCTACTCTTGTCATTTGGAATTTCAGTAAGGTGCATTACGGTACGCCTCCCGCAGGGCTTGTTTGTGTTTCGTGCCCTGTCCCAAAGAAGGTTGATACAAAGCTGGCGCTGACAGCTCCTCTGAAGAGATGGCGCTGACATATTCTATCAGACTCTCCTGGAGCTGTTGACAAGGCCCTCAGAGGTGTGCTGTATAGACTGTACATTGTACAATATAGAACTCAAATAAGATGGATGATACGCTGGCAGAGCCTGGTCCAAGTAGAAATCTGAACAGTGCTCTCTGTAGCTGTCAAAGGCTCTCATCTTCTCACGCACACACAGACCGTGAAACCAGGATTCAATGTCGTTAGCCCATGAGGACTCATAACAGGACATAGACAACACGTGTTCATTGTCTCAATAAAATACAGGAAGTATGTTGTTGTCTAGGTGATGACAAATAACATGTAGTCCTTGTGTGTATTTATTGTTTTTTTTCTCAAAATTCCACAGGACTTTGTACTTCTAGCCGAATGCATGCTGAGAATTTGGGCAAATCACAGCATTGCAATGATGGTGATTAATTGGGAATTCAGGAAAATGCCGAGTGGTTGCATTTTTTCTTATGCTTACTTAACACGGCCTTACATGTGGTGTACATATTAATCACAATCAGTGTCTAGTATCAACTGCCTCACAAAATGACCCTTAGTGTTTGATTTCTAAATTCCTCTTTTGAATTTCAAATTGTTTCCTTGGCAATTTGCATTTTCCTGGGATGTGCTTTGTGCTTTCTACCCCATCTGCAAATGTGTTGGTGATTTCCCTTCCCCATCTTAGCAAATGTTTACAACATGTTGTGCTGTCACATCACTGAATGTGTCCTAATCTGGGTGTAAATTGTAAACTTTTGTTATATTGTGTTACTTCAAATTGTTAAGTTCAATTATTGAACTCCATGTAGTAATGTAAGCAACCCAAGGGAAAGCACAGTCGACTGAAGTTTGTCTGCTAAATTTTCCCTGAACGAAAATGTGCGATAAAGAATATTTCCTTTATGTTATTTTAAACCCTCTGTGACAAGTTTAAAGTGAATGTATAGGCAAACCTCTTTTGATTTCCCCATAATGCTGGGAAACTTGTTTCTCCCTTTCCACTGTGATGGCCAACCAACATTGGCTCTTGGCACTCGTCATTCCCCAGTCATTCTGCAGAGTTTTACATTTGAAAAAGGCTTTTGCTGGCTGTGAGTGCAAGCACAGCATACTGTTTTCATAATCAACCAGCTACCATAACTGAAACTCTGCAAATGTCCAAAAACTATTTTAATGGACTTCTTGTTCCCCTTGTTATAACAAGCATGTCAGTTAGCACTTCTTTATCCTACTTGTAGGCTGTAAATAAATGAGGCTGGATTTGATGTAACCCCTTAAAAATAATGACATGCTTGTGAATGCTGCTGTATAACAATGGTGCTCTGCCACTCTGCCATTTCAAATAGTTTCAAGGGCTCTCTGACTTTAATTAATTTAATTGTATACTAGGTTTTGGTCTGCCATTCCGGATGCAGGCCAGGGCACTGTGCGGAAGTTTAATTTGCAGCCAGAAGTCAATATTTTGGTAGCAAACACCACCACACTTCACATCCACATGAATGACTCGAGTGCACTCTCAGGGCCCTTGTGTAGTCTGTCAAAACACGGCTATTGTAGCCACTCTAACAATTGTACCAAATGGGCCTACGCTGTACAGTGGTTCCCTGTGAATAGCTCTACAGCCACTGATTAGCCTCTTCACTTCATGAACAGCACACAATCAAACAGAGGGACAAAGGCGGTGGCTCCCGGGGAGTGCGTTAGGGCAGAAGGCCTGTCCACCCAGAGCTCTGTTAAAGTGCCTCAGAGAGCTCCCTGCCTGTGAAGAAAATGCGAGGAAGGGCTGCCTAATAATTTAGACAAAGATGCTGTGACCCCGTCCATCTGTCTGCGTTTTAGGAAATCAAAGCCTCCTGGTTCCATCTGTGATGAGAAAGTCGTCCCGGTCATCTCGTATGCAGTGTCCAGAGTCGGCCCAGCTCTCAGTGTCCCCATTGTCATGGTAATTAACCTGCTTGCCCTCTCTCCAGAGCAGAGCGAGGTGGCATTTGGAGAACCGGGGAGTCATTATCATGCCATAACACTGGGCCAGGAGAGAAACTCCATTCAGCAGGGAGACGCCAGGAGAACAGATTTTCTATGAGCTATTGTCATTTTGTCTCCCTACTGTTAGAGTTCCTCACTTGAGAAGTTTGGATGTGTTCCCCTAAGGCTTTAAAAACTCCAGGGGAGTTTCTACTTTTCTGCTGGTGCAAAGAAAATAGATTTTGTGCGTGTGCATGGGAGAGTGTGCAGAAGCAGCCAAGAAGATTTCCACATTCGGAGCATGGCTGATGTTAGCAGGGTTTGCTTTTCCCCCATGGGTGTGATCCAGGCTCCAAATCAAATGCTAGGATTGACTTAAGGCAGCTAAATGCCGGTCTGCAACAAAGCGGTGCGGTTCATTACTCAAACTCCTCTCAGGGAGGGAAGAGAAGAAAGGACATGTGCATTATGCCTGGATAAGTTGGCCTGTGGTGAGTCACTGGAACGTGTTCATCACTTAGAATTCCTGAGGAAGAATGTGTAATATTTTTCTTCTAAACACACTGAATATCCTGAAATTTTTTTTTTTAAATCAGCATAATTTTTCCTCCAATGAGACTTATCTCTCAATGAATTAGATTGAGTGGTGATTACTGAGCTGAAGAGAATTAAAGCACCAGTCTGTAATATAACATCTCGTAGCAGGGAGATGTTGACTTGGCCTTACATTTCTTTAAACCAGACATGTCCCTGCCCTTTGTTTATCCAGAGTTATCAGAGGGAAAAGCTTTAGAAAGCAACATTGTGTGACTGGCAATGAGTTGTGCATGTCTTTCATAGATGTCTCACATATCCCAGGTGGCTCTTTTGGAGCGCTCTTTCCTACCAATCACACCCTGAGCGGCGCATACCAATGCAAGAATAAGAAGTGTTTACTCTTTTGGATTACACGCGCCTACGTCTTCACATGTTGGAAGCTTTAGAGCAGTTGAATAACAATCACTGGAATGCTACTATGTCTCATTCAAACATGTCTTTCAAAGCCTACCAACCCCCACATTTTCTCACGCCAAAATAAATTGGGCAAACTTCCGATCAGTTGTTCTTTTTCTCAGGGTCAGTTGAACCTATAAAATAAAATCAGAAGCCTCATTCTTCAATCTTGATTAAAAAGAAAAATAACAACACATACTTTGGGGAAGGGTCACTTTCGCTTGAAGCTTTGAGAGTGTGTCAATGCAGTTTACAAGTCTTTTGTGTGGTCATCTTTTCTTTGGCGTTAGGCAATATATTTTGAGGCGCACTGAAAAAATGTGATAAAGTGGGTGCTGGTTGGTAGGTTTACGGCTGGGCATGGCTGGGAATGGGATTGTTAGGTGCTTAGACAGACTTCAAAGCACCTTTTGGTCATGTTGAGGCCAGACGTTCATCTCACCTCCCTGTGTTAGCCACATTACCAGCACCAACACCTCAAAGCAAGCTGGACGAGAAATCAATTTGTCAAGTGGGCAGTGTATGGATTACCTGTCAGTGTAGCTGCGAAGCAGAGTGTAAACTTTGAGAAACAGTCCTTGCCAGTTTGACTTAATTGATTTTTCTAATTTCATATATATGTGGAAGAAGTCTGAGGTGGTGGAGATCATGTAAAGAGATGGCTCGGTAGATTCTCTGAAGCCTTCTTGTATTTTATCTAGTTTGAGGTTTGAGTGTTAGTGTGTGGGTGGCGGAGGAGTGTGAAGCAGGGCTGGTCAGTCCCAGCAGGAAGGACCTGATCTGGACATGGTTGTTAAGTTTCACTGGCTAAAGGGGGGGTCGCTTCATTGGCTGCTATCTGTGGAGCTCATTATTCACATGGTGGGTGGCAGAGAATGAAAACCCCCCCCACAGCCAAAAAAACCCAAAGACGTGGCCACAGGAGAGGAGGTGAGGAGGCTGCGGAACTGCAGTTTAGACTTCCTCAGCAGTGAAAGCTCACATCTAAAGCTGCTCTCTGCAATGCTGTCTTTTCAATATCTGAGTGAGGAGCACTCCAGGAAATCCTCCATGAAGAAATACACTCACTTTCTCATACCAAACTGTGTTTTTATTGATCCCACAGAGCATGGTAGCCTTTTTAAATAGTAGCCATTTATTATCTAAGATAATCAACCTTTCACAAATAGCCTGTTTTCACATGTTGTTCCTGTCAGAGGGGGTTTTATTCTCTTGAAGGATTAATGTAATCAAAGCTGTGTGAAATCCTCTTTTAGCTATAATGACCAGTCACACTGAGACAGTCTGCTGTCATCCAAGTGTTTATTCTCATTTTGAGGATGGATTGTCTAAATATCATAGATTACAGCACACCTTTCATGTTGACCTTACCATCTTCCCCCCTCCCAAGCGCACGTGTTTTGAGGTGCTAAAGAAAGAAATTATTCTGCAGCTTTATTTATTGTCTACGTTAATATATCGTTACTGAACTAATCGTGCCAACAGGCACATTGACGAAGGGAAGATTAGAATGTAAGAATCTTAAAGCTGATGTACTTAGTAGATGTGGGCTTATCAGTTTATTCCAGCTCCACTCAAAGCTGCTGCATCCTGCAGATAAATCCCATAGATTTGTGTGCGGCAGTTTCAGGACATTGGAAAACCAGAATGTGTGTCAAAGACTCGAGTGATCGACAGCTCTCTTAACCTTTAACTTGGAGGTGCTTCTGCCTGAGTAATTTATACTTTAGATAGAGACTCCAGACTATACATGTATCAGAGATAAAGAAAACTGCCTTTTTGGGTTCTTTTTGTCTTCTACAGCAGCATAAAGCCAAAAGTCTTCCCGCTCAGCCTGCCCAGGTTTGCCCTCGCTTTGTTGTCTTTGTTGTCAGCTTTTGAAATACATATAAAAGAGAAATCAATCATCACTTCAAGCAAATATCAGTTATTGGGCTGCATATTATTTCTCAATCTGTATGTGCTACAATTCATAGACACTGACAAGAACCTCTGGTGTGAGGAGCTGTTAGTGGAGGCTGGAGAGGGCGAGTAGGATTAGTGAATTTCAAGTGTTTCAGAGACTCAATTAAACAAGTCGAGATAGTGGTGGAATGTGACTGCAGCATGGGATTAGGATGGCTTTACTCCCCTCAACGGCGTGGCATGTTTTACATGTTGTTGGCCTACATTGAGACAAAATCTCCAGGTCTCAGTGCATTTGAGATGAGGAGGGATTGAGATGGCTTGAGTGGTCACTGTAGGAGGAAGCCAGCAGGGCTTGACATCCTTTAGCTTGTTTACCATCTCCTCACTCTGCCACGACTGACGTTGCCATGACAGAAGTGCATTTTTCATCTTCTGCGTGGAAAATGCAAGTTCATTATCGCTGCTGTACATCAACTGTACGGACAGTTTGAATAAATGGCTCTGGCGCTGAGAAAGTGTTTTATCATGTGATCCTGTTTTCAACTCCACTCCCATGCGTCTGTCATCACAACGTTATTCAGTGTGATGGTGTGGGAGTAAATACAGTAAATCATGTGTTGGGCAGATCTGATGTGGTTTACAGAGAACAGCGGAGGGGGTTTGGCTTTCCCATGCCACGTCATGGCGAAAAGGCCCCGCTGGCCTCTTTATCACCAATCTGACCCCACATGATGGATACGTCCTGTTGAGTCTAATTGTCATGAAATGTAAACTGAGCCCAGAGGTAGGTGATAACTGAGGCTCTAGTTACAGCCACTGTAATTTTGACTCTTGTCACTTACATTACATTACAACATGAGATGGCAGAGAACCTGTAAGAAGAGGCGCTCTCACAGAGGACGGGGGCATCGGTGTGAGTGTGTGTGGGGGTGAAACTTCAGAGTCATTAAGTATTAAGTGAACTGCTATTGCATTCCACAGCAGACAAAGCACAATTCTGGCTAAGCTGTGTGGGCTTTATGCTCATAAATAAGGCAGGCACCTCTGATTGTGGAGTAAATGTATAATTCATGCACTGCCCCTCCTGTTCCTCCTCTTTTTCTTCTCACTTTCTGCCAAGCTATTCCTTTTCAGCTCTTTGTTGTCTGCACCCTCAACTGCATTTAAATTAATAATTAAAGGGATGCTCAAAGAATGTCTGTGACACCACCTGCTGGGTTACTCACCATCTCCGAGCCTGCTTCGGGAAACAAAATAGAAAGTCTTGAACTGTATACATTTCAATTCACCCCACTAGAGTTGGAATACTACAGTGTTTTAGTTGGTTGTAAATATGAAGGAATTATGAAGCTGGCCGCATTCACAGCATTCGTCCCTCTCAGGGCTATAAAACACTTGGAGATTTGGATGTGTCATTACTAGTAATTTGAGAAATTCTGTGTCAATCTTAGTCTGATATTTATCATAACTGTATCTTGTATTACTTATAATTATTTTTTGTATTTCTCAGGTGCTGCAGGATATTGCTACAGACAGCTTGTCCTTCCTCTGGCTAGCTATGACAGAAGTGATAAATAGACACAGGGGTGACAGGCATTTACTGCACCTGATGCCACATTTCCATACAGTTTGGATGCCTGCACCTTTTAGGGAGACAAGAGCAGCCACCAATTTGCTCCACACATATAGACTTCAGCAGTCGAACAAATGAAGCGCAAGAGCACCAGCATCCTGTAATTGTTGTCTTTACTCTCAATCCTCCTCTGACACAGTGAGCCATGTGGGTTTCCTGTTAGTTTGCGAAGACTTATGTAATCGAAGAATAGAAAACCCCACAGCAACCACTGCGGTATAATTTTATCTCTGCACCCCCCCCAATCAGACCAAAACTTTGTATGAATATTTTAAGATGCACTCACACACAGCTTTTTCTGTTAGAGTTGAGTTGCAAATGAAACCTCATCACTGACTGGGAATAATTCCAACAGCTCTAATACAGTTCTAAATGAAATCACCCATCTTTCCTTCCTGATAAGTCTGACATTTAGATAAGCAGCCTTCTGCTCATTGGAAAACCTCATATTTATCAGCACCTATGTGAGCTTGCTGCGTATAGAGTTGCAGACTCACATCTCAAGTCAGCACACTGTTAATCTTTTTGATCTACCAGATCCAGTCCGCTGTCTGCTCAACACACATGTGCTGATTTACAGCAGCGCAGAAATTAAATACACAAAATCTCTTGGACTTAATACACCATAAGGTCGCGTAAGGTTGAGGAAATAGTGTGTCTAGACTTTATAACAGCTCAGGCCGGGGATATCTTCTTCCTGATTTACTCACTGTATTTTTACAGTCTTTTTAAATTTAATGGCATGTCAGAGCATATTGGAAAGCCTTGCTAGCATATGATTTTACACTCATTTAGATCACAGCTCCCGCACATGATGAAATATGTTTCAACCTGGTTAACCTGTAATCATAGTCTTCGTGGGCATCATCTGAAAGGCAACAACAAAGATTTTAGGCATGCTACTCATTTTTTGTCTACAAAAATAGATTTAAGTTTTGGACAGAAATCAAGCTGACATTGAAATTTGTAAAGCAGCTGTGCCATGAATGAGAATGGGGAATGGGGAAGAAAACAGGACGATCATCAAGAGTAATGGTCCTCATTGTGGCTTTCCACTGAGAACTGAGGGTGAGAAAGGGAACGAGGCATGGAGTGCGTGGAGTCATGTTCATTGTTTTGCTGATACATTTAAAAATGTTGTTTACATGTCTGAAGTTTTTCTTCCATCTTAGTGTTTTCAAATTGTTCTCTAAATGTTAGCCGTCCACACTGACATTCCAAAAGAATTGAAAAAACAGCTAAATCTGTTCTTTTCTTCTTCTTTTATGTTTAATGGTGGTTTTCAAACAATAAAATTGGGTTGAATATACTGTATAGGCTTTTGTAAAACACGTAGGCCATAGCTGAAACACTTTAGTCAGATCGAAAATTCTCTGGTTCCAGCGTCTCAGATGTGAGTATTTGGTGCTTTTCTTTGTCATAAATGACAGCCAACTAAATATCTTTGGGTTTTGGATGGTTTTATCAGATAAAGCAAGCAATTTGAAATTGAAATCTTTGATAACATGTCAATGGCATGTGGGGTGGTACTGTTGCTTGCATGTCCCACCTCAGCTCAAGTCTTCCTCCCCTTTGACCAAAATGTGGATTTTCTACATTTCCTACAACTGCCAAGATTGCATAAAACAGTAAACTCATCCAGGTTGCAAAATGTCTCTTGAGAGCCTGTTCTTGTTTGGCGTATTTCATCAAATTACTTTTTTGTACTTGTGCAATTGTCTTACAGAAGACACAAAACATGTGTCCGTGACATCCCCTGTATTGTGTGGTTGGCTATAGGCTAGGAAAACGCACACACAAAAATAAGATCACAGAAAAAGTTGGAGGCAGAAACATGGCCAATGCACTTTCATTGGCCATGTTTACGAAAGATATATCACATGATAAAAAGCCCATTCTTTGTCTGCACTGCAACGTGAGCCTGGGGTTTGAATCTACTTTGGAGAGAGTTTTGGAAAACATCCACTTTCTGAGTATGATCATGCTGGCTTAGTGCAGATGAGAAGGCCAAAACGGAGAAAAAAGATGAGTTTTAGAATTTATCTGGATTAAAGCGGACGTGGTCTGAGAGTGAGAGGGAATGAAAGGCAGATAAGAACTGAGAAGAGAACTGGGTAGGTCAAGGGGAGACGACAGCCAAATAAAAGTGAAATAGAGTGGGAAGTGAGTGAATACGTGGAGTAAGTGCCTGTTTCAGTAGAGGAGAGAGCAGAGCCTGGCAACTTGCTCCTGGATGGGTCGATAGATATGAACATAGAGCTGAGAGCTGCTGGAATAATTGAGTCTGGTCATCTCGAGTGTGAAAAGTGCCAGGGCAGCAGAAAATAGCCATAACTCAATAAGATTGGAGGTGAGATTTACAATGTGTATGATCAACAACAGAGATTCCTCCATATATGAGTCTCAAGCAGAAAGCTGCTGCTCCATCCCAAGGACCAGCAAAGGCACCTTGTAAATATCTGTTGGCACCACTGGAGCTTTACGCTGACTGTCAGTGCTGGGATCGACACGTTCAGCTCCCAGATGTCATTTCTAAGCTTTTGGGATGACATACTGGGGAAGTCCATGCTTTACCTGCCTGTGCAGATGCGGGGGAAAACACAGGTACCCACATGTATTGTTGCATGATTTTGCCTCTGCTAAATTTCATTTACAAAATAAAAAGATCAGCCATAGCTGCCTCACCCATCTCATCATGACTGTACAAATGTGTGGCAAAATGGGAACATGTCATTTGCATTAGTATGAATTATGGCCCATCTTTTATTTTGTAAACACTGTGTAGTGTTAAGCCTGGGGAAAGCTCGACTGGTAGCACTTCATGCTTCATTAACTAAAACAAAACACTTGCGTGACATTTTATATATGCACTTTTTTCATAGTTTATGTAATTCTAGTCACTAACACGGGCCAGTAAGCATTTTTACGATGGGTGGAGATAACCGTGCTATGATGGAGAAAGGCAGTTCAATGCACAGCAACCCC
>CM022488.1:12509381-12589143 GCA_011952105.1 Coreoperca whiteheadi | reverse complement strand
CCCCCCCCCCGTTCCCTTTCCTCCCACATCCCTCCCCCTCTTCACTCCAGCCATGACAAAGTGAAGATGGGTTGTGGCATTGGCTGCCATTCAGCCTGACTCTCTCATCGGCCCCACAGAATGCCTTTCAGGGTCCCCCAGAGTAACAACTGCTGCGTTTTATTACAGCGTGAAATGGGGAGTGAAAGACCGCTATGGATGTTCCTACTTAACCATGCAGAATGTGTCACTATTGGGTAGGAAGATAAGGGGACAAAGGGGAAATCAGCCGCTCAAATGCTTTTGTCAGCTCAAGTCCATAGAAACAACTCCATGCTTTTGTTTACATCTCAGAGTAAAACCATTTGTGTCTTTTTAAGTGAAATTTGTCCAGAAATATGTTAACATCACATAGGATAATTACATGCATTCCTTACGCTATTCAAACAGATGGTAGCTGTATTGCCAGCTGGAGAGATTTGCTTGAGGGAGACCCAGACGTTGGCACCCAAACCCAGCAGATACACTATGTCCAGCTAAATTATGTTCTTTACTCCAGTTCCATGATGTGTTTTCCCAGATTAGATCTCAGAAGTCAAACACTAGCATAGCTATCAACGGTTCAAATATAGAAATGGTTGAGGGCTCCAAGCCTTTAGTCGAGCCACTAATACTAACTGTTAGACCACAGATATCTCCTGATCTCATTAATAGAATAGCATCAGTTTTATGTGTGATTCATACATACAGGAAGTTTTACTTTTGGTTTGGAAATAATCTAGCATTTTTTGGTTGGTTTGTTGTCATTAGCAATTTAGTTGTAGAATTCTCACTTGCATAGACCAATGCAACACATTTTTTAAAATTTCAACATATGAAAGCAGAAGTACTTGTTTGAGGAGGATGAGGGTGTGCATCTGCATGTGATCGGGTGGAGCCAGCGGACCCCCAAAAATTGCACAAGAGCTTATAGAAAATATGTTGTGGCAATCTCCCAAGCATGCTTTCAGCAGCATCAGTGCTATGGTTTAGATTGAGCACCAAACTAAATAGGAATCAGGCATCTGATTGATGAGAGCACCTTTGTAATTATATATAGCCGTCCTATTTGCTTTGGCAAGACATCTGTCGTCGGTCTTCCTCTTCCCTACTTAAATGTCAGGTTGTGGGTGTGGCTGGGAAGAAACACTGACAGATTGTCAGTTTTCAGCACACCTGCAGGGAGCTTTCCCTGCCTCGACACAAATGCTTATCTTTTATAAGAGTGCCGTTTACGATATTATATCCGCTCAATCAGCAACAATTAATCTCCTGATAAAAATGTTAGAAATACAACTTCCTGTTTAGAATTCAGCAGTTTTTGTTAGTTTGGAACTTTTGCCCCGAAGAGTTAAAAAAAGAAAAAAAAAAAGAAAAACTGAGACTCGGAGGGTGAGATAACACTAAACACACAGCCAGCATTCTGATCTGTGTTGCAATATCCTTGGTACGCAATGTGCTGTGTTAATTAATGCTGCTTGGCACGCAAGCTCGATTATCTCGAGGTAACGATGACTCTATTTTCACTTGTATAGTTGTGATTGTGGCGAACCAGAAAAGGATTCATCCTCAAGAAAAGCCAATGGAATGCATTCAGTCCATGCACACAAGATCTTTCAATGAGTAAAATGAGCTTGATCCCCTGGCTTATGTGTGTATGTTCAGTGATTTGTAGAAGGGATTTGGGGGCTTTAACATGTGCGTCTACTGGCAGAATGTCCTTTAGACACGGGTGCAGCACACAGTTATTGCCTCAACACTTCATTGTTCCAGCGCGGTGCTTGTGCGAGGCTGGGATGCTGAGGTTGCTGCTACTGCCCGTTTTCACCGCAGGTTGTACTCTCAAAGGACACAATTGAGAACAGAATTAATGATATAAGGTCACCATATTATTAATAGCAGATGATGATAACACAGCATTGACTCTCTGGTCGATGAGGCATGACTTGGACAGTGCAATTGAGCTCATATGTCATCTTAAATCTCAGAGGTGTTGCAGTGGTTTCACCTGATCAGCTCTGTAGAAACCACATTAGTTTATTTTGGAGCGCTCAGCTGTCATAACTGTGCTTTCCCTCGAAGGTGTCCAATTTTCCCTCTGGCACTTTATATTTTATATCATCGCTAGAGAGGTGTCTATATTGCTGTGAAGTAATTAAGAAAATACCTTCCCCTCCCAACCTCCTCCACCCTCTGGAGACAGCTGTTCAACACTCAACACATTGTCCACACAGGGCTTCTCGGTTGCCCGAGATGAAGCTGGGCAAAGCAGAGAGCCGAAGCTGAGTATAATTGAGTGCTGGCAGCCGTATGCACGGTCCTGATTGCAGCATGTTCCTCCAGAAGCAAGGTTTATGTTTCATCATGCGCCCATCCACCGCACTCCATAAAAAGCAAATAAACTTTTCACTGGCAATGGCATAATAATGACAGAGTTTGCTAATGAGTGAATTAAAGTCATAAATACAACCCTGGCCCCCTGACTGAGATGTGAAATTTCTTACACCAACTTTGTGTTAAATACACTCTCTACAGTAGGTGCCCTCATTTAACCACTCTTCTGTACTGTACCTTACATAACACTACATATTGTTCTGATGATCTTTCTATTATTCTGTCTCTTATTCTGGCCAAATGTGGACCTCCACTGATGGCAGATCTCCATTTCTACTCTATCATATCTGCCTCTCCCACTGACCAACATACTGTCCCAGATGAAGAATGTAGGTGAATTTGTTGAAAATGTACTGCTGTGCCTTGTCTTAGAGCTGTAGCTGGTGCAGGAGTCTAAATTAAATGGAGTTGAATGAGTGACTTTGGCAGGTCTCTGGTTGGTGTGGTTTGGGCTGCTCCCAGTGCAGCACAGAAGCGGCCTGGCAGTGGTTTGACTGAGCTTGCTCTTCTCTTTCACACCAGCTTTCAGTGGCCAGCAACGGGAGCATGTAAGACCCTAGCTTCTCTCAGACCCATCTGAACACATTCCCTTTCCTGCGGCAGCATCTGCCTGATTCTGTTGGACATGCATGGACTTTTGTGTTACATTACATTCGCTTTTATTGAATTTGATTCATTCAGGGTGAGTTGTAGTACTTAAAGCAAGAGGAGTTTGACTAGATTGGTAAACTTTTCATTTTAAATTTTATCATCCCATTATGTTTGGCAAAATGACTTTGAGCTGCACTCGCACTGAGGTTTTTTTCTTTTATCCCATGCCTATGCCAAACATTCAGTAAATTTGTTCCATGTGTTAAAAAAGGGAATCCCAAGAACATTAAACCAAGTGTATCATCTATTAAGCGTTCTCTGTTCAGCGTGGTAAAGAGAAGGGAGTTTGGTGCCAGCGCCGGAGTGTGTCAGGCCCAGACATGAGCAGGAGTGGCAGGATGAGAATGAGGCATAGACAGCATGGGAGGCTAGTAGTGTTAAAAGGCATGGAGAAGGAATATGCCAGGGCACACCAAGCACACCCAAATCCAAGCATCAGTAGATTTCTAGACACAGTGCAAGGATGTGCCTGTCTACTCCTAACAGTCAACCCCTTTGCCCCATGTTTGCTTTTGTAGAATATTGTTTATGTCCTTTGAAGGTATGCCAGTCATCTGTAACAAAAGGAGGTGTGACTGGTTGTTGTTGTGAATGTGCAGGGGAAGTGGCTGAGTGAGGTGCCTGTCAGGCAACCGACCATCTCCACAGCAGTGGCTCTTTGATGTGGCTGGGTCTTTGAAGAACTGACACCCTTCTCCTTTTCACAGTGCCTGGAGCCCTGTAAGGAATCCTGGGACCTGAAGGAAAATCAGTGCCAGGATTTATGCGAGGTATGTCACTACCACAAATACCGTGGTTGCCTCAGACTCAAGTGTTGGAGCTTTTCATACTTAGAGGGAAATTCAATGAGAGGAAAGTTTGAGAGGAGCGTGAAGTAACTCTTTCTGCACTGTAACAACGCTCTCTGTGAGGCTGAATCAAAGCTGTTTAATGTCCTCACCGCTTCAGTGAGTCATAAGCTGAAATGTAAACAGGACAGTCCCTGTTAGCTCACAGAGCTGCCTGTTTCCAGCCAGGCATGTTGGTCTTAAAAGGTAATCTGACATATATTTTTCCTCTCCTCCTTCTCATCCTCCCCCTACTCCTTAGCCCCTCTTTCCCAAGAAGCACTATGAGTGTCTTACGAGCTGTGAGTTCCTAAAGTCAGTAGAGGGAGTGAAGCAAGGCGACTGTCCTGCCCCAGAGAAGGCCAGCGGCTTTGCAGCAGCCTGCGTGGAGAGCTGTGAGGAGGATGGAGAGTGTTCAGCCGTGAAGAAGTGCTGCTCCAACGGCTGCGGCCACACCTGCCAGCTGCCTAAGAACCTCTACAAAGGTAATACTAAAGGCTAAACTTACATCACATTGTATTAAAATAAAAAAAATGTTCAATCATTAAATCAAAAAATAATCTTCCAACATAGTATGTATGTATGTATGTATGTATGTATGTATGTATGTATGTATGTATGTATGTATGTAACGTGGTATCAACTTGCTCCAGGCCTTTATTGAGGCTATATGATGTTTACACTGAATGAAACTTTCAAACCTAATGCTAAACACATCGGCCCCAAATTCAGCCTGATACATTTGGTATCTTTGGGTTCTTAAATATAATTCTGTGGGTTTGAAGAATATTTAGCCCCACAGTAGCCACAGTTTGCAATGTGTCAGTGTAGTTTTAGAGATGAATCAAGCAAGTAAGAGAGAAAGGGACTACCCTAGAACGGCTATAATCAATATTCTTATAATAATATATCAAATGACAACGTGACAATATGAAAGGGGATCGTTTGTAGTGAGGAACCTACAGATAATTATCACCTGATTCGGCAGCTCCCCTCGGCTTTAGAGAGCTTTATTGAGTTTTAACTCATTGTTTAACTGTCCAGCCCAACTTCACTGTTTTGGTTCACACTCACCGCTCTTATAGCACCATTTTTGGCCGCAGCAGGCAGCTGTTTTCAGCAAAAGAACTCTAAAACTTCACTGTATGCTCCCTGCTGAGCACCAAATGGCAGACAGACACAATTAGCGACTAGCTGGTGAACATTGTGAGAGATTTAGCGGCGAAAAAGTCCAATATTTCCCGTAGGAGTTGATAGAGACCAAAAGGAGAGTGAATATTAGACTTACATTCACCAGGAGGCCGTAAACACAACTCCAAATGGATGATAATGCTGCTCCGTAACTGCTGGATGTGTAAATAAGCAACTGTTTGCCATATCAACTGCAATGCAGTGATAAATTATGATGTTTATTAATAAAAAATGTTTATGAATTTATTAATTAGAGGAAGAAGGGATTCCCCCAGCAAGCCAGGTTGACAGACTAGGATAGACAATGGGTCTAAACGTTAGACTGTGTACACTAAGAAAGTTGTTTAATTGTCTGTGCACTCAGCAATTCATCTCTTTATTTAATCATTGCTCAGTACTGATTCCACGAGGGACCCGATTAATACGGTTCGTCAGCTGAATCACGGATACTTCCTCCCTCTCTATTTATCCTATTCAATAAATGACGTTTCATATCTGTTAATGATTCAATGCTTGCGTCGTGTTTTTAACGTGATTAACTGTTGCAGTTTGCATCATTTTCATAAAAAGTGTCAAACCAATTAATTCCTCTCTGTCAAACATAAATTTTAAATCGCACTGATGCAAAGTGAAGATTATATTATACTAATTTTGACAACTTGCTCAGAATCATAAATCTTTATTTCATCTCTTTGTATTGTACTTCACCAACACATCCCTCATGCTGGTTCTGTTGTAAATATCTTCAATCTTGAATTTGCTGGATAAGCTTGAGGGTTTCACAGACACAGATGTACCCAGGAATCTTTGCTCCAGTAAAACTGTTTAATAGCGCTGCCCAAGGCAGCCTGATGTACTGAGGGTGCTGAGTCGTTATGTGAGAGAACCAAGAGCCTCTGAACTTGGAGACGGGAGCTGGAACTACATTATATACACTATCAGCACACAATTGCTGGCAGCCTGAGGCCATAACAAAGTTGGGGAGATGTCGAAGTGAGAGCAGTGGAAGAGTCTAAATCAAGCTTTGAACCGCAGCAGTGATAAACTGTAGCTTTGAATGCTTTGAATCACACAGCAGTGAGTGTAACCATGTTTTACTGTGTATGCTGTATTTAGTTGAACGAGAGAAGGGCATGTGATTTTGAGCTTGTGCACACAGAAGAGCATGTGAGTATTTATGTTTGATTTGGAAAAATCCTCAGGGACTTCATGGTGGATGTCATGCTCAAAAGGTGAACGGTTAATCGGGGAAAGATGAAAGCAGGCGTAACCTTGAAAATGTCAATGCAGTGGCCCAGTCAATGAAAACCATTCACCGCACTGTGAGACATTCAAATCAAGCCGCCTACCCGCTGATTTAGTCCAAACACTGAGCTCATGACAGGTCGCGGTCAGCACTACATTTACACTGAAATACACTGAGCGTTTTGGTGAAAGTTCGACTGAAATTTCTGTCCCGGTCCTCAGTGTTAAAGGTCTAATTAGCTGCTCATGGTTTGAAGAGCGTAATTGTTTCTATGTGTGCACAAGTGTGTATGCAGTCTTTGCCATGATGAGCCATGATGCTGGAAGCCATTAACAAACACAAGCGAGGAGAAATGGAGCGTTTCCCCCACTGAGATCGCTCTCAGATGTGTGTGTATGTTTTTGTGTGTGTGTGTGTGTGTGTGTGTGTCTTTAGGTTAGGGTCCCCGGCTCATGTGTATGTCCCTGATAGAGGAAAAACTTCAGTGTTCAGGATCTCTGAGACACTGGACCCCCACCAGGCTTTTGATGTGTAACAAAGCTTCTTCTTTTTTTTACATCAATAGAGCCCGCTGCTGTTATCATCCACTGCTCTGTAACGGCATCTCAAAAAGATATGCTCGCGGAGGTGTGCCTCAGATAAAATATGCTGTGCACGTATGGAAAGAGGCGGTTTATTAAGCTCTTCTATTTCTTTCATTTTCACCTCTTTCTCTCTAGTTCCCTCATTTTCTCCGTTCCTTGGAAGACATAGGAAGGATGATAAATATGTGATCAAAAGCAGTGCACTGTTCTACACTATACTGTGAGAGAAACTGGAAGAGGAGCTCGGGGGCAGGTTAAAACCAAGAATATGTGTAAAATTCAGATGTCAGAATTCATTTAAATTCAGTCACAACAAGTCAGTCACTTAATCAGTCCATCAGCCATCCTCAGTTTACGGTAAGATCTTGTGCTGCAGTACAAGCAGTATTTGTAGTGTTTTCCTCAACCCCTGTAATTAGAACAGTCATTATGACAGTATGTGCGTGAGTATTGAGAATTATATTCCTGGAGTGTAATTGCTGGCATGATTAAGACATGAATGGACGCCGTACTCTTGATTGTGCTTCAGCAGCAGTTACATCATGGTTTGGAGTAAGCGTGTGGCCATTGAAAAATGAACGCTGTATGATTCTTGGACCAAACCTGACCTGAAAGTTATCTTTGGAAAGAGCAAGCTGAGAGAAAATGTATTAGTTACATTACTCCTACATATTGCGGAAGAGAGAGGTTGTGTGTGAGTGTGTGTGTGGTTGTATTTGTATGTGGTTTGTGCTTTGCAAGAGTACTTGTGACAAGAGTGATTTTGTGGGAAGATGAGCTAAGACAGAGGGAGAAGAGGAATGCTGTGGTTACCTTGGTGTTCGTTATTGTGCAGCAAACGTGACATGTTTGTTCGTAGACACACACACTCGAATGTGGAGCTGTGAAACCACAGCACAATGACCCCCAGCTGTTAGTATGCAGAAAGCTGTTATCAGAGGGACAAAACAAAGTAATGACTCCATGGCATATGCATGTGGCTCAAGGACCCTCCTCCATTTTACAGGATTTTATATGTATCAATCAATCACTTTTACATGCCCTGTATGAAGACTGAATAGCGATATAAGTAGATCAAGTGCTCTGCATACAAAACACAGACTTGATTATGTTGTTTACCGACACGAAGCGCAGCAGCCTTGAGCGCGTGTTGATGCTGTTTATAAATGCTGAGCAGTAGTGGGCTGCTCAGCAGCGACAGAGGTCCAACATCTGAAGTGTTAGGTGATTTATTGAGAACTGTGGGATGTATTCAGCCTTCTCCTGTACTTCCAAACTTGGTTTTCCAATCTCCATCTCATTATCACTGTGCCCAGCGCTCAATCAACAACTCACTACGTCTCCACTGCAATAAATTCACTTGAGAGAGTCAGTCTGACTTGGCTGAGTATTTGGCCCAGTCCTGCACTTAATAAATCTCTAATTTATTGCACATGGCCACATCGACTTCGTCTGAAAGGCTGAATGTGAAGTCCAATGATGCACATGAACTTTACATGTATGTGTGTATGTTTGCACTGGTGTATTTTCTGTCCACAAGAGAGGGAGAGAGACGTTATGCGAGCCATCAAGCATACCTAGATGCAAACTATGTGTATCATTACTAAGAAGCGCAGCTACTAAAACACATCACTCTGGCCAGGAAATATCACAATCTGTCACAGTAGAAAGATGATGCTGTTGACCCACAGCATGAATTAAATCTATTGCGGTGAGGTCATGTCTCATTTTCAAATCTGTATCTGTCCAACTCCAATGGTGTCATTTATCTTTCCACCCAAGAAAGGAAAACAACAAATGTCATGTTGAAGTTCACCTACAATGTTCCACACAGCGGTGATATTAAGTCCTGTCGCGGTATTGACTTCCTTGCTTGTACATTTAGGAGTCCCTTTAAAGCCGAGGAAAGAGCTGGTGTTTTTGGAGCAGCCGTCAGGTCAGCTGGAGATCCGCTGGTCTTCCAAGTTCAACATTTCCGTGGAGCCCGTCCTCTATGTGGTGCAGCGCCGCTGGAATTATGGAATCCACCCCAGCGAGGACGATGCCACCGAGTGGGAGACTGTGGCGCAGGTACGAATCTACACCCCACACTTGAAAAATACTGAAACATTTCATTAAGATGAAAAGTCTTTCATCAGAGATGTTGTTCTGTGAGTGATTCTTTTGATCAGACATTTGGGATTTGTATCACTAAGAAATGTCAACTTCACATGGCCCAGTGTGCCACATGCTACAGCTGTGAAAGTGCTGCACTGCGCTGACAGACTTTTGCACTCGGTTGCACATTCCTCGCAGTCACTGTCTTTGAAAGTTTGGAAAAGAGAAGCACACAGATGACTGATGTGGCAGCAAACTCACATGGGGCTGTGACCCTGCGTGAACCCTGACCCCTGCGGTTTGCTCTCCCCGCATCTGTCCCTCAGACTGCAGAGGAGCGCGTCCAACTGGCCGACATCAGAGCCAGCAGATGGTACCAGTTCAGAATTGCTGCAGTCAACGTCCACGGGACCCGCGGCTTCACTGCACCCAGCAAACACTTCCGCTCCTCCAGAGGTCTGTGTGTGTTTGTACTTATGCGTGTGTGTGTGGCCTTGCTTTCCTGTTTGACACCCACTGCCCTCCATTTGCTATGGTTAAGACCTTGGAACAGGTGGAGCCTTTGGGAAAGAGTTTTTTAAGACCTGATTTGACTTCTACAAAGCAAGTGCATGTGGTGAATATTCCCTTTGCATGTCAGCTTTCTTTATCACTGTCTCACGGTAATTGTGTACTTTGTCTTAAAAATTCAGTTTTTATTCGCCTGCACTTTACATCTCTTCAGGGGACTGAAAGTCACATTTTTAGTGAGAATTGAAGTCCTTTTCGTACCTTTTTGTGGGATCCACTCCTAAGATGTCCAGCGCCGTGGCTCCATACAGAGGCAGCAAATTGACTGAGATGAAAACGACTAAAATATGAAAAAGCCAAACGTACATTTATCACTTTTAACTGATTGCTTTCACACTGCTTAGATGTGTTTATTTAAAAATGCATTCAGGTATTAAACCTTTGAATTCTTTCGTGTACCTTGTTAACCTGAATTCTAAGTATGTGTTTCCCCTCCACGGTTTCCACATATTTACCCAGTGAGCTAAGTGGCAAGGGTAATTTATGCCGATGCCAAATACTGTAGAATGACGACTAATGAGGAGGGACAGGGTGCACAGAATATTTCTTTTCTGTGTTGCAACCAGATCTTCACTTATAATTTCAAAGGAGGGGTCTCCCCCTCTTTACAGTCATATAAAATGTAATATGTCTGAATTAGTCAGGATATTGCAGGTTTCAAATGAATGCAAGTGCTGTCTTGATTCCAGAGGGAGTGACGTAACTAAGGCGCACTTCAGATCTTTGCCACAGATTAGTGAACAAGCTCTGATGGCATCTTCTGTTGCTGCTTGACTCCTCTGCCCTGCACTTTCAATGTTGAATGACACTAAATAGCAGTGTTGTGCTGCAGATGGCACTTGTTAAAACAATGGTGTTGTGTATTTCCTAGGGAGTACACATTTGTGAATATAATAGTGTGTCTAGGTCGAGTCAGATCCAGATCAGATACAGTGTGTTTGTTTGACATGTAGAGGCAGAGCAACATGCCCTCCAGTTCAACCTTACCCAGCCCTGAGTTAAGTGACTGTAAATGTATATAGTGAAAATAGTGTCTGCATTGTCTGGACCACTTTTTTATCTATTACCAAACTTGTGTTATTTATTAACATATATATGAAGTTGTTTAGTAGTGGAACACTGGCACACGTCCTACGTACTTTCCATGTTCAGCCAAACACCAAAAACCTCTGCCAAATGCAAAAAGTATTAGTGTGTTTTGGTGTGTGTGTTTTGACCTGTCCTGTCAATCCTTCGTCATACATTTAGTCCCCAGAGCATTCTGGATGGCTGTCAGACAGAGCCAGACACCAGGTGGGAAAAGGATTCTGCTGCAGGGATGGAAACCGATCTCCAATCCAGCCAATCAGTGCCAGAACGTTGATAGATTGATGGGAGCTGTCATGGGTTTGATGAGCCCCTGGCCGTTCTGTCATGCCATTGTTATTTATATAGTACAGCCATATCATCTGATTGTAATTTTGCATTACTATACTTTGTTAGGGCAATTTGTAAGAAGTGACTGCTTATTTATCTTGCGCAGCCAACATCAGCTGGTATGGAGAACTGATGTGTCCAATTGTGATTTTGGACTGGATTAAATGTGTTTCAGGTGGGAGATGGCAGGGGAGAGGAGAGCAAACTGGGCTGTGGCGTGAATCATTTTCTCATTACAGGGCTATTCCCTCTGGTCTGGCGTCTGGCATGTGGCCCTGCCTCTCCTTCTGCACCAGGTTGACATCAGCAGCCGGCAGCAGGCTGGGTGCACATGCGGATGGGTTCAGAACCAGCTTTACTCTGGACACACACACACATTAGTTCGAGTACAGGAATGTTGAGTGTGGAGCAGCATGTGTTTGTTAACCCCTGACCTGCGCTCTAGGTCCTGCCAAACGCTGTCACAGACATGACATGACACCTGTCATAACATCTCATGGCAGATTGTCAATGGAGGACTAATTACTTTACACAGTGTCATACTGGTACCCCTCCTCAACTGCAATGCTTACCCTCAAGTGGTGAAAGGTGTCTTGGCCTGTAATACATTCAACCTGAAATTATACTTGCAAGAAAACTGCCTTGGCTCAAGATTTGTCACATACAAGAACCAGAGGCCCTCTTCCTCTCTAAATGACTACAGATGTACTAAAATCTGTTACCGCTGACAGTGTTGTTTCTTGTTGTTGCTATGTCTTCAGATCCGTCCGCCCCTCCCAGCCCAAGCAGCGTGCGTGTCACCAACGTGACGCTGGGTGATGGAGGCCTGGTGACAGCTCGTCTCAACTGGACCCTGCCAGAGGAGCCCGATATCCCGATACATCACTACAAAGTGTTCTGGAGCTGGACTGTGCCCACCAAGTCGATGGTGCCATCCAAGAAGAAAAGGAGAAAGACCACCAGCGGGGTAATCTTCTCACCCTGTCTTATTTTCCTCTAACTCTCCTTTTTCCTCTCTCTAAGACTACAGGGTCTCGTCCAGGATTATCTCAGCATCTTCTCCTCTGGCCTCAACACAGCACTGTAAATAACCATGTAGGCTTGCAGTGGTAGAAAGGATAAACGTGGAATAGGAGTTGCATTTATTTACATATACTTGCAAGGCTATCAATCACACACAGATTGATACAATGTGTTCTTATTCCTTATACTGATGAAAGAACCCTTAAATGCACTGTTAAGCGCTGAAAGAAAACACATTAAGTGTGATAAATAGCACTATTTATAGTTATAAATCATGATCTCAAGTGTATTTCTTAAATATCTCAATTTGTGTTGTTCACGTTTTTTGCAGTTGGTATTTTGGAGCTTTGGTTTTCTCCTACTGATCTTGTAATGCAGCTTTTTCTGAAGTGGTACATGGGTTTATGTATTTATTTGTCTTATTTTTAACATAGATCACAGTAGTTTCAAAGTCAAGTGGTTATATAACTATACTCAGAATTCCTATCCTTTTATTATCTTTTGCAGTAATGCAGACAGTGTATTAAAACTAAGGGGAGATTCAGTAAAACAGGACATTACAGCTAAAAGCATTCAAGAAACATTCTCTAATAATGACATAAATATCATGTTTAAAGGAAAATAGCATTGATTCCTACTGTTTATGCCTTGGAACAGTTTAGTTTGCATACTGGAACATTCTCAACTATTTGGTCCAGCCAAAAAGAAGAGTGTTCATGACCCTTTGTCATAGCTCTCACATAGACAAAGCCCCCTGCTTGTGATCACAAAGAAAGGATAAATACAGTTTGGTTATAAAAGCTTAAACAAACAGGCAAGCTAAGAGGTTACAGAGTTACAAAGACTTCCTGGCTTGGACAACTCAGAAAGCCACAGACTAATAGTTTGATAGTATTACAAAATAGTTGTTTTGCTTCCACATAAAAAATACCCAATTATGTATGCAAGCATTGATTGGACTGTCACAGATTGAAGCAATGGCTCCATAAGCACATATAAATTGAAGTGACCTTGTAGATAAATCATGACCAGCTCATTGACTGTCCTCATACATTACAGACTCTTATACGCATAACTGAATCAATTTAGTTCTTCAATGTTTTGTGAGCCATTTGCACAATATATCCAGTAACATGTGACCTGATAGCACATACCTGTGGCTCAGTATCTGCGAATAGAATTTTATTAGCGAGTGGAGCAGAAAGACAGATTGTCTAGACAGTCCCCACACACCTCTATAGAGTCTTCTCCTGAATTAGTTTATGAAATGCATAGCAGATGTGGCACAGAGAAGATAGAGGTGGGAGACACCAGACACCTATTTACACATGTACTACTGGTTTCCACTTTGGCACCTCGGGGCTTTGAAAGCAGCCTGCTGGTAGAGGAATGTCAAAACACTCACAGTCAATAACAAGAACTCATCAAGCTCACGCTGATGGTGGAATGCTGCAAGTCCAACACAGTGAGGAAGCCCTGGGAGGCTCTGATAACATGGCTCCCTCACATGGCCCTGAAGGCTATCTCCTCGCCGTGATACCTTCCCTAGCTCCACATGTGTTAATAATAAGCAGGGCTTTCCCACAAGCCCGGGTTAGCCCAGGCTGAGCTGAGCTGGAACTATGACTGGGACAATGACAAGGCATTGAAATGAGTCTCAAGTGACAGTGTGGAAAAATACAAAATGCCAACATGCAAGGGTTTTCTGTGGTTGCAGGCTCAGAGCTGGGTGGATCTGGAGGGACTGCAACAAAACAGCAGTTACACTGTGGAGCTGCAGGCCATCACATACTGGGGACAGGTGCGTCTGAAGAGCTCCAAGGCTTCTCTCCACTTCAGCACCACCCAGAATAATGAGTCAGGTAAACATTGGTGCTAATTTTGTTGGTCATTCAGCTGTCAGACTTGTAATGTTTTTTTTAGCTACTAGGGATGGCAGTGTCAGTCCATTATTGGACTAAAATATCTCAATATCTTTTGGATTGATTGACACGAAGGTTTGTGCAGACATTCGTGGTTCCCAGAAGATGACTTCTATTGACTTTGGTGATCCACGGACTTTTCCTCTAGCACCACCATGAGGTTGACATGTGGCCTTTGAGGGAAATGTCTCGAGCTATTGGATGGATTGTCGAAATTGATGGAAATTGGTACAGACATTCATGTCCCAATCAGGATTAATTGTAATCACTTTGGCGATCGCCTGACTTTTCAAATTGCGCCATCATCAGGTCAAATTACACTTTGTCCAATTTTGGTTTATGACCAAATCCCTGCCAAACTAATGATATTCCCATCATCCTCAGCTGTACTCAGCGAATTTGCAAATGCTACCATGCTAGCACACTAAAGAAAGATGGTGAACTTGGTAAACCTCCTAAACATTAGCATGTTAGCATTGTCATTGTGACCATGCTAGCATTTAGCTCAAAACACTGCTGGGCCTATGTGCAGCCACACAGGCTGTACACTCTTAGTCTTGTTTTACTATATACAGTGTGCCTTATGGTAAATACTTTTAGCCAAAACACCTATTGGACTTAAGGATCCACTCTGAAATGGATCCAGCTGAGGTTATGTGGCAACCGAATAGGCTTGGTAGGTCAAAAAAATTGTCACATGCAGGGTCATGCACTACCTGAAATCAAACAAAATCCTGGATGGAGCTGCAGTTTTTGTGATTGCAGCAGATCCATATGGGGTTGGCTGAACCAACCTGGCAGAATCCGATTTTTGTTTTTGTTTGCCTGTTTTCCTTGAGTGTTGAATTTACCTAAATCACTGAGAGTCTTCAGGCAAACAGTCATGAGAAATGCAAAAAGCAGGAATGGCCAAGGTACCCTGAGAGCACATCTGCATCCATTCGGAGTTCCAGTTTGTTTAAGGAAGCAAAGACTCAAGCCTCAGTGCTATGAGTGTTGCTCTAGAGGGAATTGAACCTCTAACCTTGGCAGTGTTAGCACTGTGTGTACCAGTCACCTTACACCACATTCATGCATAAAGAACATGTTGTAACTATTGTGATCTTACAAAGAAATAATTGTGTGTTTCTGTTACCATGCTGGAGAGTTTGCCACAACACAGTCGCTGTTTTAGCTACAGCAGCAAACATTTCTCTTTTCTCTTCCCAGTAAAATCAGTACTCAAGTCAAAGAAGGAGGAGATATCCCCTCTTGGTTCGACCATGGCCAAACGCCCCTCAGGCCCTCTAGAGGTAGGCACCCCCTTCTACCAGGATGGCCAGCTGCAGGTCCGTGTCTACTGGAAGAACCGGGGAGGTATGCACTCTACTGTATTGATTTATAGCTTTGTTAGAATCTAATTAGCACCCCATTATTCCCATCAATCACAATGACTCAAGTACATCATAATAAATTGTTATGACTGATTCTCAGTTATTCAAACGATGGAAGATTCCTTTTCATAAATGTGGTATCAGATTGTGTAAATTAAAAAAACAAAACAATGTGTCTTTGTGAGAGCTGAGTAATGTGAGTGCTGGGCAAATTGGTGTAAACCTTCTCATGGACTGGTACAGGGGAGCCACCGTTTAGAAAAGAACAATAAACACACAGAGCTCAACCGTGCGATGGGATTTATTGACAGCTGTATTTAATAGATCCTCACCCTCGCATTAGCATTGAAGCGGGCCATTTTGTTTTACAAGACCTGATGTCATAGGCAACAGGAACAAGGGCGCTGCAAGGGGTTAAAGCCTATAGGAATGCCTGTCCCAGCGGCGTCCATTCCCGCTCCCTTCTGTTAATACCAGAATGGAAATATGGAAACCTTGAAAGCCATGCTCTCAGGGTAACCTGTCAAGTCCCATTCACTGGTCTATGTTATGTTACTAATATATGTCATCGCCCAAGCCAAACTCCACATCTTAGAGTCAAGAATGCAAACCCTGGCTGAAGGAGAGGCCTGGTGAGACACCAACTGCTGAATCAGAGTGAGAGAGAGAGAAGGGGAAGATAGAGTTGGCCCAGAGCTGTTAGCGAGGTTGGCCTGGACTCAGAGAGCTGAGTGATGCTGACGGGGATCAAAATGGCTGGGGAATCACAGTGTTGCAGAGCGGAGTTAATCCTGGTCCAGCTTCTTTTTCTGTCTCTTGTTTGCAATGCTGGTCTGCAGTGTGTGTGCCACTGCCGCTCATTAGTCTGAGGGATGACCCTGGCTTTGACTCTGACAACCTGGGTTCCACTACTGTAAACATACAGACATACAGATGGCCTGGAGAGTTCGAGTCTCTGGACATCTGGTTTGTGTGACAGAGGAAAGGGAAAGGTTAACTGAACCATGATTTAACTCTCACTCATTGTCTCTGTGATCCAAAGCAGCCCAGCCTCTGGGTAGTGTCCAGGGGAATATAGAGAACCTTACTGTACACCAGCTCAGATAATCTATCGCCGTCTGCTTAACACCCGGACAATAGACAGCACTCCGGCGGTGGCGGCACATCTGAAGCTCGCTTCCAGTCATGATTTATCGAACACTGCTGAGGTTCTGCTCTCTACCTGATTTCCATGTCCCATTTCTTGTTTTACATACCACTTCCCCTCTCCGTCAGCTAAGCATATCTTGTTTATTTTTTCCCGCTTTCCCAGTTCCCTGTAATTCCTCTCTTCTGCTTCCAAAGAGCTCTGGGGCTCCAAGTGCCAGATCTGTTTCTAAGCCTTCAAAGGACCCCTTTTATCTCCCCACTAGAACCCAGGACCCCGCCGAGGGGCAAAACATAGCATAACTCAATTATTAATCGGAGAAGTATTTCACATATCCGAGCGACACAGTTGAATGAATACTAAATCTAGTAACATAAAATGAGGGTGATGGGCAGATAAACACTGCTGATGAGCTCAGGAGGAGCTACTGTACAGTAATGAAGCAAACGTTGTTGCTGGAGTCCACAGCTGAGAGAGCTAGTGTGTCCCGGCGTGACCAAGGCTGCTTCTCCACTGATGAGAATGCAAATCCTTAAAGTTAAAGCAGAAAACTTTGGGTTGGGAATTGAGCCCTCAGCAAACAAAAGGAAAGCTTTAGGAAACAGGGAAATCATGTTAAAAAATGAATGCAAAGATAAAGAAGGAAGTGCTTTCAAGTTCCTTTTTTTATTTTCAGAGCCATAAGTTACCGTGATCATCAATAATGAAAATAGTGATATCAGATCTCAGATACGAAATGTTATAATTTGTGAGATACTCATCAGTTAATCATTTCAGCCCGTCAGATTGTCTTTTGATATCTGATGGATGTTCAGTGGGTGCCGTGGTGTAACATAACTAAGTACATTTACTCAAGTACTGTACTAAGGTGCAGTTTTAAGATATCTATGGTTACTTTATACTTTAACCCTACTACATTTCAGAGGTAGAGGGGCAGAAGGGTTATTCGTCTTACTCGACTGCATTTATTTGACCACTTTATTCATTTGATGCCTTTGTCCACTGCGTACACAAACGTTGAGAGCAGTTGGGAGTTCAGTGTCTTGCCAGAGGACACTTTAACATGTCCCGGAGGTGCTCAGGCATTGAACCACCATCCTTGCGATTAACTGTTGGCACGTTTCATCTAGCCAACAGTATATATAATGTTTTATAAAAATGTAAAAAACTAAATGATCTGATGAATACTGAGTTGTGTCTTTGTTGTGTGACGGGTCATTCTCTCATCTTCTTATCCTCCCTTGGTTTCAGACCCCACCGTGAGTCGCTACCATGTCCAGTGGATGCCGGAGTACTGCAGCCACAATGAGACCCGAGGACCAGAGAAATCGGTCACGCAGGTTAGTCCCCAGCAACCGTTTCACACACCTTTTCAGCTGAGGGTCTGATCACAGCGTGCAGTGCGCAGAGCTATGGCTTGATCAGCAGCTCTGTGCTATGCAAAGCACGCACCTAACCTTTTGTCTGATGCTTAGTAAGGACAGCTCTGCTAAAGAAAACAAATCCACTGAGTGAGCCCGAAGCCCTGTTGCGTTGGATTTGCACTAGGCACATCACTGGGTGTTGTTTTGAATATTATGAGTCAGTCGTGTGGTCAGGCATGTGGTGTGTTGGCCAATAAAAAGCATTTACTTAAACAATGTTTCCCGGAATGGGGGATCATTCACCTCCAAAAGCCCCAGCCATGCTTCTGCGTGGTGCTTTCTTTTAGGGTGCAGTGGGGTTTGTGTAGGGGTTGGGAGAGTCTGGGGGGCGGGGGTTGGTTAACTGTTGGGGTTCAGGCTGATACAGGATGGCAGAGGCTTAGCAATCAACACATTCTTTGGGGACCAGCGCTCTCGTTGCTAGGAAGTATACATCCATTTTCTATAGATCACTGGGAAGGATTCCAGGCTAGTGCTTTTATGTGAGCACAGCGCTTCATTCACTTTTAATCAAAGCTGTTTCATATCAGAGAGACTATACATACACCCTCTCTCAAGGGACTGCCTATTAATGTAGAACCTCTTTATTACAAATGCAAGCTCTAAATACACTAGTCAGCAGGATTTTTTTTTTTGTTTCCTCGAAAAGAGATGAGAAAAGCGTTTTTTTGTTAAGATCAATAGATGATTAAAGTTTGAAATGAGTTTAAAGTGTAAGACTGCTGCACATAATTCATTAATATGTATTTAAAGGCCATTCTCTTTTCAAATTAGACATCAATTCACTTTGGCCGCTGCTTCTTAATTAAGTTCTTCTTGTGTTTATGCTACATGTGGAAGCTATAAAAAATCATTTATATTGTACGTTGAATAGAAGAATAGTGTTCTAACCCCTACCATGTGAGTGTTCAAAGTGGTCCTGTAATGTGGGGCATGTTCCTGGATCCTGAGTGGGAATGTGATCTGCCCTGGTGCTGTGTATTTAATTATCTCTGAAGCTCCATGGGACCTGACCTTGGTGACATGTCAAAGTCATCAGGGCTGAATGATGTGTTTCTTGGCTCAGGAGAACTACATCAACCTCCCAGGCCTGCTGTTCTCCTGCAAGTACAAAGTCACCGTTCACATGCTGAAGTCCAAGAGACGCTCCAAGGACGAGAGCACCACGTTCCTCACCCCATCCTGTGCTACCATCCGGAGCAAGACTCTCAAACACATCCCCTGCCCAGGGGAGGGAAGTGAGTATTCAGCTATTTGACACGCGAAGGGCATTTTAAAATCAATCTGTATTTGTATGGACACAGTAATCAGAGACTGTATTAACAGCAAATTATAACCATGATGAGAGATAAAATCTATTCGCCCTTAATGGAATAGTTTTACATTTCGGTAAATACACTATCTTGCCAAGTCAAGTCTGTATAGTAAATATAAAGCTATAGCCAGCAGCCGGTTAGCTTAGCTTAGCAAAAAAGACTGGAAAAAGGGGGAAACAGGAAGCGTTGTTCTGTCCAAAGGTAACAAAATCCACACACCTGCAGCTCTAAAGCTCACTAGTTAACACGTTATATCTAATTTATAATCTTCTCGTCACCGTGAGGTTGCCGGGCATCTAGCTGAGACTCCAGGAAGTCTCTGCGCCCGGGTTTAGAAATGTTCTGGCATACATACCCCATAAAAACACAGGGTGTCATTTTTACACTTCAGATTAAATAAACAAGATACAATGTGTTAATTAGTGAGAGGGGCTGGTTGGTGGATTTTGTTTCCTTCGGACAGAGCCAGGTTAGCTGTTTTCCCCTGTTTACACTGTGTGCTAAGCTAAGCTAACCAACTGCTGACTCTAGCTACATAGTAAGCATACTTGAATGTAAGTGGTATATCAATCTTCTCATCTAAGTCTCGGCAAGAATGCGAAAAGGCGTATTCCCCTAAACTGTTTCTTTAATATCAACACCCTGACTGAGACCACCTTTCTCCTAACAGCTTCAGGGCTTCCAAAAGTTTTGGCTAAGCCAGAGAACCTGACGGCCTCTTTCTCCATCATTGAGGGAAACATCACCGGCAACTTCCTGTGGCGTGTATCCAGGGTGGCTCCCCATCAGCGAATCACAGGCTTCCAGGTCACCTGGGCTGAGATCACTACTGAAAGCCGACAAAACAGCCTGCCCAACAGCATCATATCCCAGTCCCAGATCCTGCCTCCAGTAAGACTATTTACGTTAAAACAGGATTGTTTTTCTATTCTAACTCCCGTAACAGCCATAGAGTAAAGGCTGTTGTCAAATGCTTCAGATTGACTTTGTTTCCATATACCACAGGGACCAGGCTCTGTCATATATTGTCAGTAAATTGTCCCTTGCAATAGGAAAGTATGCTCCATCATTTCATTTCACAGCATCTGTCAGAGGCGAGGGTGATTTGAGGATAACACTGTTGTGGCCTCTTTGCATGAATCTTGTGATAAGTGGTGGTGTGCAGACAGACACAGGGATAGATCTGAGGAAGTGTTGTGTCCTGCTGGAAGTTCTCCTCCTCTACCTTTTCTTCTGCCTTCATGTCTTTCTCTTTCATCCTCCGTGAGAGCTCTGAAAAAGCTGCTCTTTGACATAATCTGCTCCATCAACAACACGTTCCGCCTATCTGCATCCCCCAGCCTCTGGAGCTCGTCTATAAATAAAACCACCCAGCACACTTTATCAACCTGGCAGCAAAAACGAGAGACGGCAAGCCTTATGAAAACAAAGCCTTTGTTTTTGTCTGTGGTTTGCGCAAGAACAGCTAAGAAGCTGATACTCCCCTGTTTTAGAGCCCATTCAAATTCAAGTCCTGTCAAATTCAAAGGCACGTTCTGTTGTAGTTCAACTGATTGCATGTCTTCTGCTGCTCTCCTCCCTCACTTGGCAGGATCATAACTTGCTTGTAGTGTCCAACCTGCGGCCATCCACCTACTACAGATTGGAGGTTCAGGTCATAACAACTGGAGGAGAAGGTCCTGCCACTGTCAAGACCTTCCAGACCCCGAACATATTACCAGTTATTCAACACCGTAAGTACTAAGCCGCTGTCAGCTGTTACTATGTCAAACAATCCGAGGAGTTTGTTCCTTGATTAGCTCATTTTAAGTGATTATCTGCTGGATTTTTTAAAATAATCTGTTAAAATTTGTGTCAGGATTATTGTTTCATTTGGTGGCTGCTACTGCTCAGTGCTAACAGCATACTGTAGATCTTTCATTTATCCTTAAAGCAATAGTTTGACATTTTAGTTAGTTTGTTTATTTGCTTTCTGGCGAGAGTTAGAAGATCAATACCACTCTCACTTTTGTGAAATTAATATAAGGCAACGGCCAGAAGCTAGTTAGTTTAGCATAAAGACTGGACACAAAGGGGAAACAGCTAGTATGGCTCTGTCCAGCGGTAACAAAATCCAACTGCACCCCTAAAGATTACTAATCAACACGTTGCCTGGCAACTGCTCAGAGCCAGAAGTAGTAGATCGGCATATAACCCCCCATCAAATGGTGAATTGACGTTTTTGTACTTCGTATTGATTAGTGAGCTAATTCACCGGAAAGCAAATAAGCGTATGTCCCAAAATGTCAAACTATTCCTTTAAGTATGATCAAAGATACTCTATAACAAAGAGAACGCATTAAAAGCAGCACCACTGAACAGACTCAGGACCTGCTGCTAGTCTTCTAAAGGGGCACAGATACAAGAAATGGCTCTCAAATGAGCCATCTCTCTTCTAAACCGTCTCTGGTATGATCAATATATATTTTAATATCAACAATGGATCACATGCCTATGTGAAAGGGGTTGCTCAAAGTGATGAACCCAGAGAGAATTACAGCAGTTCCCCTCAGCTCTACAGAGCATTTTGGAGTCTTTCAGCTCACTGTTTTAGTTTCGGGGCCGCTGTCACCGCTCTCATTAGCATTGTTTCCAGATGCAACAGGGAGCTGTTTTTTACGTATACTGCCTTGGATTGGTGGAGAGCAAAACAAAGATAAAAGGAGAGTGGATATTGATCTTACATTCATCAAGGTTGCGAAAAACACTACTCTAAATAAATGCTAATGTTGCTTTGTCATCTGCTGGATGTGTAAACAGGCAACTGTTTGCTATAAAGTTTGCCATATCTTCTTTATAAGGGGATAATATGTCAATGTTGTGTTTACAGCTTGTTCCCACTTCCCCTCAAGTTGCAAAAAAATCAGCAGTTTTAAGAAAAGATGCTGTGCTTCCGCCACATTACTTTGTGTTAGGCAGCATTATTTTTAAGGAAAAGACCCACTTAACACTGGGCGTTTAGCTCAGCAAAAGGAGAGGATGTAAAAAGTATTTATGACCTAGATAACAGGTTAAACACTGCCATGTATCAGCAACAAAATGTAGCAAAGCAAGCACATTTATACTGTATGAAAAAATAGTCAAATATTACTTCTGAATTGCTGAAGTGACATCTGACAGATGTCTGATGATGTGTGTTTTTTAGGACCCAGACTGCGGCAGCACCACTCTCACCACCAGAAGCCATCAGTAGAGAGACACTGAGCAGCAAGTCGAGGCAAACCCAATAGGGAGAAGTACCAGTGGCTCTCTGCTCCTGTCTGTCAGGGAAGGAATGTGTAGAACCAAACAGAAACACAGCGCACCAGACCATGAACTGACCCCCCTTCTCGTGAAATATGGGTCCATCTTCTCACATCGGCTATTCCTTCTTATCCCGCTTCTCTTGACTGATACATGTCACCAGACGGGTTGGTCTGTACAGTGAAATATATACTGCACGGTCCCATATTCTGCGTTGGTTAGTACACAGCTCCCCACGGAAATTCCACGGAAAATTAAGACAAAGGAACCCCTAAAATTGTTGTGATCCAGATGTCATTTGACCCAGCAACAACATATTAATACAATTTCAATGGGATTTGATCAGTTGAGTAATGAAAAGCAATTAGTTCATAGTTTAAAGAAAAATAATTACTTTGGCAACTTGATTGAAGATGGTTGAACATGGATGGTAGGAAATGCAAGAACTGTAAAACAATTCATGAAGAATGAAATGTAGAAATTCATCTATTTATTTTGTGTTAACCTTTAAAGAGGCGCTTAGGAATACAGTCAGTACTGATGGATAATGTAACTAAAGTCATTGTTGTCTAACCCAGAATATTTCACATAGTATGTTGCATGTAGTACATTTGATTTTTGAACTGTAAATGGATTACTTGCTTCAAATTGAAAGCTTGTAATGGTTTTGCATGACAACCATTAGCATTCTGTTGGCATGAAATAATGTCTGTGTTACCTCTTTTCAGTATGTTAGCAATATTTCATTAACAGATTAACAAAGAATTATATTGGGAGTAATATGTAATGTTTATTAATGAAATTATAACTTGTGTGGAAATGATGAATTGTACATGTTCTTGGCTGTAGAAATATTTGTCGTGGAACAGTCAGTGAATGTCTATATTTATTTATGTGTGTATTACAAACTTTGGTTTGGATGTGTGTGAATGTGTATGTTTTGTGTGTTCTAGTCTCAAGTTTTTGAACCGGCAAAAAATCTTGTAAAGACATTTTGTAAAAATGGAATTGTAAATACAGTCTTATGTTACATGTTATTTTTCCATGGTAGAAACTGTACAAAATGCTAAGTAATAAAATAATCCTTAACCCGTTCCCTTGGCTGTTTGTTTAATTGAAGCTGCTCTGAGAGGTAAATAGACATGATTCTCTTCCCAGTTTTCAACTATTTGGCAGTTACTGTTGCTTATTTTGGCTGTAAAACCCATCATGGCAGACTCTGTACAGCATATTCACTGATCGGTCCAGGAGCCTGAGACATGCGCTCTGCAAGTCCAAATAAACAGGTCATCTAGCTCAACAGCCCGAGCGAATTTAGCATCGCTGGGGTCGGGCACCCCTCAGCATAATGCTCTGCTTCTCAGAGCACTTGTGTGTTTGAAAAGCATTAAATCCCTCCTCTGCTCAGCAGCCTTTCACCCTCGTAAAATGAAAAGTGGAAATGTTTACAAGAAAAAAAGCTAAGAGTGACACTGTGAGAGTTAAGCCTATATGTGTGGAGTGCATGATTTTTGTGATTAAAACCGCAGGCTGAGCTATTTCTGTACGACGCATGTAAGCCTTTTTAGCACACATACAATTGTCCTGAAAGGAGTGCTCGCAGACTAATGTTTAATAGTAGGCTACATACCATTTATCATTCAGCCAAGTTGCCGTGCATTACATTCTCCTTAATAGCTTCAGTGAGATAGAGGTTTATTTACACCAGAGCTATGCTGAATGATTTGTGGTCATTGTCATTACATTTAAGTTCATTTTACAGATGCTTTTGGACAAAAGTGACTTACAAGAAGTGCATTCTACCTGCACAGGAACAAGAGCTGTTGTCAAAACCTGTCTTGCACTGCACTAATGAACATCAGTATCCTCATTCACTTCTCCCCAACTAGCTCATCGGAGCATTCAAATGACTGCATCTGCTTTAATGGTGCTTGACATACAAACCTGTGCATTTTTGACTTTTAAGTTGTTGTAATGGTGACAACACGCAGGGGATCCATTAGTGATTGGATTTCATTTCGATTCTTTCACAGATTAAAACAAATAGAGAAATTAAATAAATCATACTTTCTGTCCACATTTCAATTCAGATTAATTAGATACATTATATTTCCAAAAATCATCACAAATGTCACTATAAAATGAATTCAGTCAACCGAAATGTTTGTGACGGAGGATGTACACAAACAGAAAGCAAACAGTGTTTGTATTAGCATTTTACTTAGAGAGGAAAAACAAAGAAAACCAGTAACTGTTGATCAATTTCAATCGTTCTTAGCTTTCCCAATTTGTGCAGTTGCCTTTCCAGTTGATACATTTTCATTTTTTTTACCTCCCTGAGCCAAGCTCTTGTTTCAGATTGCAATTCCAAATTGCCTTACCTTTGATGCACTTAAGGAAAATTAGTGTCCCCAAATAGACAAACATTATTTCAGTGTGCCACTAGCAAAGGCATAGTTTCCTGTTCTGCTGTTGGAGGTTAGTCAGTTTCACTTCAGTTATGCAAATATGTCAGTGTTAAATGAAAAATTAGAAATCATGCACTGTATTGTTTGCATCTGTATGAAATGGGTGCAGTGTTTGCATATGTGTGCGTGTTGTGTATGTTTGTGAAGAGACGTTGCTGCCCAGAAGATTTGAAGTCCGTTCTCAAATAATTCTGAGCCCTTGTTTTCACACACTCAGCCTCTTCAGTCAGTCAGTGCTTCGCCACTCACTTCTCAGGGATGTTGTTTATGTACAGTTCTATTATGTCACAGGAGATTAGTTCCTCTTGGTCTGTGCACGCTAATCCCTCTCTCTTTTCTAGGAGACGGGCCAGTGTTTAGCCAAGGCTCCTTTCTGTGCGAGCCAGCCCAGCCCCTTTCCCTTTCAGGCTCTCACAGTCCCTCTCTACACACACCGAATACCATGGCCCTCAAGTGTGAAAACCTCAAAACAAAAGGGCCTCTAGCCTCTTTTGAGGCATGTTGCAAGACGTCCAAGTCTCCAAGGACATAAAAGAAAGGAAAAAATGCAACAACTAAATAATAGGCCAGTCGTCAGTACAAAAGCTTTGTCTTTGATGGTAAGGCCAGTGAGGGCTTATTCACTTTGCATGACATTACATCCCTATTGTGAAATTCAGGCAGGGGATATTGCTTTCAAATTGGAACACATATTTCTGAAAACAATATTATTCATTTGGCTCTTTAAATAATCGTGCTCAGTTAAATATTTACACGTCTTCTGGTTGACATTAGCCCTCATTTAATTAGAATTGAGAATAACAGTGAGTCCATTCAGGGGAGTGCAACAAAGATAGGCTCTTTCTCCCACACATTTCCTCTGACCCCTTAGCACCCGTTCTGCAGATTAACATTGCAATGAGCCATGCATCACTATTTATCAAATTTAAGCCACTTTTATGGGTCATCCTACAATAGTTGACAGAGCAACTGTAACATTACTCCTTAAAGGATGGGTTGGAATTTAAGTTTTGATGACGGATACAATCCGAGCATGACTTTGAAGAATGAGGCAAAACATTTAATGGATGGACTTTACTTTCCCTTTTCAGATGACACCGATCGTAACCTGAACGATTTGAAAGCAAATTTTACTCTCATGTGAGCTTCAGGTCAGTGAGATCATCGAGCAGAGGCAGGCATTTCTCTCCAGATTACTACCACATGGACTACATCAATTTGCGCTGGTACTCCTTCAATATGATGAGATGGAATATATTGTCTGTGAGATTGATGAAAAATAACCTGTGTTTCCCCCCTCCATTAGGAAAGGCAATGTTGCTTTAATGCTGTGGTATGGTGAGAAATCTGACCTTGCCCTGGGCCGTGGGCATGTTTCTGCTTAGGCTCTGGTGAGTGGGACCAGGCAGGGGACACATGAAAGGATCTCTCTGTCAGGCCGCAAAGATGTTCAGGCTAAGTCTAATGAAGACCAGAACACGTGGACAGACCTGAGAACATGCATGCCACATCTTATACAAGCACTGGAGCTACAACACTGTTGACAAGCTTGGTATTCTTCTCCTGTTCTTTAAAGATTGACAAAGTGAAAAGCTCGATAAGCACGTGTGTGCTGCGATTAAAAAGCAGTACTACCAGGTTATTGAAGTGAAAACATTGCCACATCCAAAGACAGACCAATAAAGTGTTTGTTTTCTCTGTCTTTTATTTTGGGAACAATTTCCTTTGCCTCTGTGGCTCCACAGGGAACTTGATTTCTAGACTCTGTAACCTGGAAAAGCTTGCTTTCATGTATATTTAGGAAGAAATGGAAAATATGCCATCTTAGGTTATTCAAGTCAGCAGCGGAGCTGCTATAATAACACCACAACAAAATTCTTTCATATAAACAGTTACCAGCTTATAAGGTACATGTGCAATCAAATGCAGTCCAATACAATGGCTCTGCAATAACTCCTATCTCATAATGTCCATTTTTGTTTACACTGTGTCAGAGAGCTGTTGATTCAGCTCTATGGTAAATTTTGTGGCAGTTGTGGTGGATATATATTGAACTATTATAGAGAGATATGTTATGGGAGGAAAAATATTAAATCACCTCTCAGTATAATCAATGGTGGAAGATGTACTGCAATTCTTCAAAGTGAAAGTATCAGCGCCATGTAAATATACTCCCCTTACAAATAAGTCATAGACTCAACATTCTACTCAGGTAAAAGCACATAATCAGCATAATGTACTTAAAGTATGAAATACTAATAAGGCAGAATGAATTTCATAGTTATTGTGCATCATTGCATTATTATTATTGCTGCCATTTATTACATTATATATAATAATATTGTTTGAGCTCATTATAATTGCATACTGCTGGGGGTTTTGGTCTATAACAATGCTTCATGCTGTATTTTGTAAACTGATCAAATGCTTTGCATGTAAAGTTTCAATCTGCAAGGTAACTAGCAATTGTAAGCTGTTAGATTGATTAAATGTATTTCCCACTGAAATGTACTGGAGTAGAAGTATAAAGTGGCTTAAAATGGAAATATGCAATACTTGAAAAGTGTACTTAGGTAAAGTGCTTAAATGCACATAGTTCCTTTCCACCCACAGACTATAATATCATACAACAACAACAGCACTACAAAAATGACCATACCGTTAAATCTGAAACAGTGTCAACAAATTTGAGATTCACAGAGGATTTACAGCAGTGTATAGATTGGAGTGTACAGATTTACCCAATAAACTGGTTGCTCAGTGTATGAAACCATAATGACACAAGCTGATCCTTCAAATCAATTAACCTACAATATGTAACATTTCACATACATTTTCCCTTCTCCTGAACTGAAACGCACTTTATTCAAAAGACCTGCCATTCTTTCGAGTTTGGGTCAAAGGTAAGCAAGAGGTCCAGTATGTTTGTGTTTACAAAGAAAACGTCACCAGAGGAATCGTTATCCAGATCCCTCTTTCCTAACCAAACATCCTTCTCCACAGGCATACAAAGTGAAGAGATCAGGCAGGAAAGTACCATCCAGCTGGGTAATAGCTGATTATAATCCCCTCTGATTAGTGTCAATCCCCTTAATGCTCCTTCCTGAGAATAAACACATGTTGACCCAAGTGACCCACTCCTAATTTATTAAGTTAGGGAGTTTGGTATCATCTATTCACTGTGGTCAATCCAGTGTTACATGAGCCTGTATAGAAGTTCCTAATGATACAATTTATAAGTAACCACTCAAAATACAACAGCTGACACTTTTAAATTGAGATCACGGGCTGGTTTCTGCTTTTCACAATACAATACACCCCCCAGGCGTGACTAGTGATGAGGGGCAACTTTCCGTCTTGTGTTCTTTTCTCCTGTGAAGTCAGTGTGCGGGTCGGTAGTCAGGCCTCAGAGGCGAGGCAAAGTTCACAGGTCAGCATGTACCCAGGAGGATGGACGGCAGCGCGAGGGCAGGACCAGGCTCGGGGACAAGGGGAAGGGTCAGGGGTTGAGTTCAGATGGAATCCACACAGAGGATTTTGAAATAGATATTCTCAGGGGAGAACAGAGCTTCCTCCACTTTTCCTGCTGGCTTGCTGCTAAAGACTCCACAAGGCGAGCGCAGACTCAGAGACTATAAACCCATCTCCAACTCTGTGCACTAATTCAAAGACGTCAATAAGATGATACATCTGCCATCCAAAGTGTCAGTTACAGTAAAAGAGGATGTTATGACCGGTATAATTTGATGTGTAAACACTATGCTTCAGTGCATCTGCTTCCTCAGTTTGTTGAAATTAACTTGCGTGACAGAAAAAAGAGCTGTGAAAATTGTGTTCTGAGGGCTGTTTAGAGATTAAAATCCATGCATTTTATCTTGCTGTTTTTACAATAAACAAAACATCTGATTCTAACTTGAGCTCAAACACAAATGCATATTTTAATATTTTCAGAGATTTCTCTCAGGAAAATCTGCTCTGTCCCCATCTTGATTGTTCCAGATTGGCAACGACTATCTTTTAAGCAGTCAAACCATATGTATGTCTGCTCTCTTCATATGGAAGGAGTACGGAATAGTTAATGTACCTGTTTGTTTACATGTAGACAGATGGCAACAGAGGTAATTGATGCTCACAATAAAGGTACTGGGATATTTCTCAAAATTTCTGTTGAATCTATTTGTTGTCCTGAGAAAATCAAAATGAGGTAGGAGCTGAAAAGGGAGCATGAAATTGATTACAGAGCTTATATATGCAATCACTGGCTACAGAGGAAAACATTTGTATAGGGCCCCGGAAAACATGGCGCAGCAAGTGACTCCACAAATAAATTAGCACCAAGATAATATGTTTTTTTGTTTTTATTTTGTATGAAGACCTTGTTCTAAATACATTAAAAACAAAGCTGGCACATGGCTCAGCAAACCGCAGTGTTGATATAATGAATATGAAGTATTCTGTCCTGCCTCTCTCTATGTGTGTGTGCTCCAAGGCTAAGAGCTCATTTCCACCCTTGATGATCACAGGCACCATTGATTGTATTGGGGACAAGCAGGCTAGTTCTCCCCATTGGCATACAAAGGAATATGGACATGTTTAAAGTACTAACTTTCATGTTTTTTTATGCTGGTATGAAGTTGAATTCTGATGTTGCGGGCAGCTGGCTCTCATTAAAATAACATGATGTCAAACAGAAGGTCTGGCTGGTGAAAGTCAACCGCTCTCCCTCTCTGGTCGTCGGCATCTCTTGCCGTATGCCAGCCACGCTGAGAGCTATTCAACCTGGTGGACTTGATGCTATGGCTTTGGTCAGTAAAGCCCTACAAAGAATCCAAAACAAAACTGCAAAACTCTAGTTTGGAAAGAAATCATGCAAACTTGAATCTATATCAATCATTAAATGAATAAACGAACCATGAACAAAGGCATCAAAAACCATTAAAAAGTATGCCCTATCACCACAAAAAGTACAGTACAAGCAACATCTAATACTTTCATGATTTAAATTTATGACCTCAGTGATGGGTGACCATTTCCTGTGCCTCAGCATGCTTCGAGGCACGGCCTGGTCTTGTTTGTCTCAGAGGGTGAGGACGATGGTGGGCAGAACATGATGGTATATATCTCGGTCACACCAGATTATTTAAGGGATGATAGGGACATCTGCAGTGGGTATTAACAGATATTAGGCATTAATATCTTGGGACGGTGGGTGGGTCAACAACATAAAATAAAACAGTAATCATCTTGATCATAAATCCCTTGTCTAAATGCACCGTTGCAAGTATGCTTTTTCGAGCCAGTTTGCAACATAAACAGTTCCTCAGTTTGTGTTGAGGTGTTGAGTGGGCCGAAGATTTAGGTGAGCAGAGGGAATCCTGTGATTCAGTGTCAGGACAGGCCACTGTGCCCGTGCAGCCTGTAACACGTTTATGACACTCGAGAGGAGAAAAACACATATGGTATACATGTTAGGAAGGTTTGCACAGTGCAGCTAAACGACGGATGATCTCTCTTTTTCCACGCTTTGATGGTTAAGTGGCTGTTAACCACGTCCCACCTTCGGGATAAATGACATTATCAGCTACTTATCCGATACTTTTTTGAGGACAATCTGCTTTTCATCACTTATGACAGAAACCCAGAGCATGTTATCCAGACTCCGATCATTCCCCAATCCTCTATACTGACATCCAATGACTGCAGCAACATATTTTGGGTTTTTTAAATTGTATGACTTTGTTTACTCTACACAAGAGACTCTTATGAAACATTAGCTGTCATTTGGCAGGAGTGAAGCACCTCAAGTTCCTGTAAGATTCATGTGTGCTAAACAAACAAACGTTTTCCTCTTTTCTATTCATAAACAATTTACTGCTTCAAATGATCTGTGCCATGTCTACTAGCCCTCTCTCTTCTCATGTCTGTGACTATATGATGATGCCAAAGATCCCCCCTCAACCAATCTCTGTGCTCATCTCTTCTCATATTCACAGTCCTTTAAAGCAAAGCTCCGAAGACAATGAAATATTGTGCACATCTGATTGAAAACAGCTTTGATAATGTGAAACTAACAATCTCTCAGACTTATATCATTCCAGTTTTAAAATAGACTGTTTGAAACATCATGGTAATTTGATTACAATGGATTGACAGCCCGGTGAGTTACTGTGAGTGCGCCGATGGGAAAAGAGTGTTTTTGATTTCTCCTGAGGAGAATCCTTCACCTCCCCAGCAGTTCTTTTAATATAAGGGCAGCGCCTTTCATCTGCTCCTCCAAGCAAGGCTCTTAATGCGTTGCAGATTCTTTTCAGTTCTGACAATATTTCACCATCGTCTTTTTAGTAGCTTTCTGGATTGCGTTTCAATTAATCTTATGTAAACCCAAACCTATTACTCTTTCTTTCAAACAAAGTCAACCTCATGATTGATCATGAATGGCTTATACCCATATACAGTATGTTGGGTAGAAATAATGCCATTAATTGATAAAGAAACTGCAGAATATCCGATCATAGTGTCTACAGTTTAAGCTCTGATCACACTAATACACTATATTTTCAATACCATTACCCAGGTGATGAATCCCTTTTAAAATATGAAGCTCCATGAATGCATTTTAAAACTTCATGAATATAGTTTTCAGTATTCACCTGTGAACTGTACTTATTTTTTGCAACTCTGGCTTTGGGAATTACGCTTATTTGCTTTCTTGCCAAGAGTTGAGAAGAGAAGATTTATACCACTCTCATACACTAAATCAATAACATGTTCATTTTTAAGCTTTAGAGGTGCTTGTAGGCAGATTTTGTTACTTTTGCACAGAGCCAGGCAAGCTGTTTGTCCCTGCTTTCAGTTTTTGTGCTAAGCTAATCTAACCATCTCCTGGCTGTAGCTACATGTTTAGCGTAAAGATACAAGAGTGGTATCGATCCCCTCATCTAACTCTCTGCATGAAAGCAAAAAAGCACATTCCTTAAATCAAAGCACAGTGCTTAATTAATGTACGCCCACTGATCATCCATCCCCTTGCTGTGTTTCTATACATTTCTGTATGATTTTCTGATGTTCAAGAGACTAAATCAACCATTTGCTGCAGGGCACAACACTCTGATCCTTGATTAACTCAATTAGTGCAACCAAATCAAGAACAGGCCACAATATGTAAAGATAATACAAAAAGCAAACATTATATTAACTAACCACTGTAGTGGTTGCTGTAAAATCCCTCTAGTAGTCCTCTGGCCTCGCTGCACGATCTGTCTTTCATAGACGACCAGTGCTGACTGCCAAGAATAGCACTCTGGCTGATGTGTCTGGCTCTTGTTAGCAAAGGATAGGTTTGTGTCAAGCACAGCTTCTCTGCAGGCTGAGCCATGTTGTTGTTGTGGTTAAAAAAGATCACGGGACTGTTGTGTGCAATCGCTCATTGACAGAGACGTTGGAGCTGCTAAATGACACACCTCCAATCAACTGATCCTCTGCCAGCATGACTCATCTTTTTCTCATGGCAAAGGCCTGCTAGAAGATCTTTGAACAGGTGTCCAAAGCTGTTGTTTTTCTTTCTCATCTTTTTCTCCCTCTTTTTTTTTTTAACATCAACACTGTTTGTGTATGTGATCCCATGTCAGTGGACCCCTCCCACTCTCACACGTTCACCCACACACTCGCTCTCTACTGCTTTCTCTCGCTCTTTTCATACAAAAGAAATAGTGTTAGCCTCTGGCATTTATCAAGGATGAGATGTGTTCAGAGAGAGAAAGTGCCTTTGAATTTGAGCCTATTCAACATACTTTATGAGAAAATATTGAATTGAGTTAAACTTTCATACCGGGTACATTTTTTCACAAGAAAAGGGGATTATATTTCTTAACAGCGATTTTTCTGCTGTGTTCGGATCCTCTTTCAATGAACTAAACATTCTTATGAATTTCGTCCAAGTGCAGTGTCACTGAATAAAAATCCAGTGACTTTTCTATCTTGAAGGTCTGTCAGCTATTGAGGGCCTGTTTTTAATTAACTCATTGTCCACATGGTTGGTATATTCACGGGCATTGCCACGGGCAGAATTTCGTCTCATCAGAAGCTGCTGTTGGTTGAACATCTCAGATCTGAAGCCAGTAATTGAATAGATAGGGTTTTGATTGATGTTTAGAGGAAGTCCCTTTCCGATTTAAATATTCATGGGTCTGTAGCCTGCAGGGGTGAGACAGGAATCCAAAGCAAACCTGTGCACAACAATAGCAGCTCAGAGTTCCTCCTGTCTGCTTCTCATTACAGCAACACTCTCAGAGCTACCATCCCTCCTGCATTCCTGCTCTCCTCTCCGCTGGGCTCCACCTAATGGAGCTTATTTGGCCTCTGAAGCATAAATGCATGGAATGAAAAGACAAATGTCCTATCAGCTCACTCTTTTGGTAAATAGAGATCACCAGAAACATGAATGACAGAGTGTCAAGGTATGGGAAAGGATAAATAGATTTGTATTTCTCTGGATTTAACTGGCTACTATGCTTCATTTTCTTGCAGAGCACAGATTGAAAGTGACTGTAATGCAACTTTGTTTGAAACATGCAACTCATATTACAGGTGTTGCCTTTGGCGCCATGTCTCCACTCCTAATGCACTCATGGCCTTTCAGTACCACCAAATCCCACTTGAAATGTGTCAATCACAACTGGCCTGTTGCTACGACATCACAGACTGTCGTGGACTCCCCAGCCTGCTGTGCCAAAATTGTCCCAAACCATGAAACATGTGCAAGAAAGCAGCATTATTCATGATTTAGCTTGTGGCTTTTCTCTCTTGGAACAAAGCCCCTGTATGATAAGACAGAAGGAATGCCTTTCAACCTCAGATGAAGTGACTTTAAACAATTATTTTAGTCTGCATATAGCATGTGATGACATCCAAACCAATAACAGCCGCTTAAAAGCTAAATTTAAACTAAGACAAATAAAATAGCCAGCTAGAAAGAAGACAGGAGTCATTTTGAAAGAGATCAGACAGTAATGTCCAGCCGGTGTCCTGCAAAAGAAGGAGCTAGTACCCTATCTTTTCATCCTAAGCAAACATCCCAACGTAAAATTACAATCTTCACCGTAGCACAAAAAAACAACCAATTTAAAGACATGAATCCTTAGAGGTGGTGAGAGCTGCCAACCAACCAAGAATGCAACATTTTCCAAGGAAACACCTCCTGACCGGAGTTAGAAAGATGCCTCATTAGTTGTCGTAAAATCCCACCACAATGTCAGGTATGGAATCCTGGATGCCTTGAGTGTTTTAATTGCTTGTATGACCTGGGTCTCTTCTTGACTATCAGCTTACAGCAGTGTAAAAATCCACCACAGCCTTGCAAGACACTGAAAAAGAAAAAAAAGCCTGTTGGAAATAAATTCCCCCACTTATAAGCCAACAAACACAGACACAATCTGGGTTGGAGTGAGTGCAGCCCTCTTTGGGAAAACAAAGGGCTATGAATTGTCTGCAAAAGTGTTTTCTGCACGGAAAATATCTCCTTTCTTTCCACAAACACATTTTCATTCGAGGATTTAATTAAGCGAGTGTGAGGTTGTTTGAGGAGTACTGGGAAGCAGCATAATAATAAAAGCTCTGTTATAGAGCCAGAAAGTCAAACAGCATGCTGCTAAATACACAGCTCACGTTTCTGTTGTCTAATTTTTTTGTAATTTGTCTACACAATTTAATTTATGAGGTCTGTAGGTATGAAGCCAGCACATTCCTCCCTGATGTTTATGCTAAGGGCTAATGCTCGGACATGGGCAAAAAAAAGATCTAAGTAGAATCAGAAATTATTTTATTGCTTGTTGGGTTTTCTGGATTTGTTCTATTCATTTTGATAGATAGCACTTTTAAAACATTTAAAATTATCCAGTGATACCCTGATGAATATGTTATATAATATGTTCTTTTCTGTGTCTAGTAGTTGTTCATGGGACAAGTAAGCTGAAAGTGAAATATGTCAGTTGATTCCCAGCAGTGCCTTTGAAGTGAGAAACAAAGTGGAATGAAGCATAATATCCCCAGGGTGCCATTTAGTATTTGGGAAAATAAACATTTGCCAAGCCCGATCTTGTGTGACTGATTCTGTACGTATAGGTCTGGGAAAAGAGCCAGGAGTATTTCTACAATATAATTAAAATGATAGGTATTCAGGAGATGAGTTGCTCTTTGAGGAGTAGTGATGATTTCATTATTCAGTCTTGTTGACTGCAGAGAGACACCGTAGACTATACTACAGTATAGTGAGTAATGCAGACACACGGATTGAAATAAACACTACTTTAAACAAATATTATAATTTGATGGATTTCATATGTTTTTTATGTTATGCTGTCCGATTTTCTTCAATTTTATAAATGGAAAATGGAAAAACATTCTTATATTCAAAGCAAACATTGTTATAATCCCTGATGTTATTCTGTAATTAGGTAGAATCTGAGAAAAGAATCACCACAAGGTCCATTTAATAGCTGTTTTGGAGCTTTCAGTCATAGCGTATGATCTTCATCAGCAGATGGAGTTTTTCCCCAGTTGTCATGCAATTGCAGCTGTTCAAATTTCCATTTTTTTCCCCCACTGGAATATAATTTGAATCGGAGGTGTGGGTATGAAGGAATAATCAGAAATAATGCAACATAAAAAGAAATGACATTTTTCTTGGGTTGGGTAGGAAGCATTAGAATAATTAGATTTTATCACTAAATGCAGATCTGAAGGGAAGAAGATGAAGTAAGACATAGTTCAGCTTTAAGAACGGACTCATCAAAGCTTATCTGTGCCTTTTTAATGACAAACTTGCTTCTTGGCATGTATTCAGAGGTCCTATCCAAGAAAGGAAAAATAAAAAATGTTCTTATGACTGAGCACATAACTTTTTTTATCCTTTTCCAAAGCCCACACTTCAACCACTCATACTATCCCTGCTAAATGTCCTGATTTATTACATCTTCAAATTTCACAATCTGGGGACAAATTGGTCTCTTCAAAAATGCATGAACATGGCTAAGAAGCCCCATATTAGATGAAAATGCATTCCTGATGTTGCAACATGAGAGAATGCGGGCATGGTCGTGTCACTGTGGATTAAAGGAGATGCCATGTTTTATGACCTGCAACACTGTTACTAATTTGGGGACACTTGATACGGTGCATTTCATTAGAGGGAGACACAAACACAGAAACCCACAGTGCTGTTTCTCTCAGCCCCGCCGCTGAGCTCAAGGTGACAGAGACACATGGCCCACAGGGCGGTTGGGTTAAGCATCTCTTCTAACAAGAGGAACAAAAGCATTGTGAAGCGGAACAGGCCGTCTTGCCAAAATACTCATAAAGAGGCATGAACTGGCAAGTCCTCCATCTCCACATCTTGAGAAATAATCACTCCCTTCTGGATGTGTTTATGAGGGCAGAGGGGCCTGTGCTATGACGCCTGTACAATATACTGAGGAAGAAGCTTACAATGCAGCTGATCTGAGCCTTGGACTCTCGCAAAAGGGCATGCCTGAAGTGACATTGTGCTTTCGTCATTTCTTGAAACGACAGACACACTTTCTGTTGTGTGAAATTATCATGGAGATTGAGGCGTTTGAAATTCAACAGAGCTGAATGCAAAAGTCATTCAGTAAGTCATTGAAAAGATGACATATCTATCTGTGACCACACAAAAAAACACCACGCATTGTTTCACTTTACAGCTACGGCTTTATAATCATAGGTGTTCTCTACATGTGCTTCAGATGAAATCATAAAAGTCATGCATACATTCGCTTTTGCAAAAAAATCCTTTATCCTAGCACGAGCTTATATAAGGTTTGCAGTAAAAAAGAATATTTGTCCCTTGGCAAAGATTTATTTTAAAGTCCAAGGAAAGAGAGAGGAGAGTTGAGTCCAGCTCCTCTGTGACTACAACACCATCCAGTGAAAAGCTCTTTTTGATTCAAATGAATGGAACCAAGGTCGGGGCCAAGGAGTCTGGACACCATGCAGTATGCAATCACCTCTCAAAGCAGCACTGAACACATGTTTTTGTGCGAGACCACGGGCGGGTTAAGAAACGTTTAAATGGAAGAGCCTGACGGCAGAAGCATGAAGGTTCTTAAAATGAAATTGTACATTATTAATAGTTACATTGTCATTTTGAATCTATTTGGGGTCAACTGGCATCTCTTTGTGGTTGTTTTACATCTCTTTAGTCGTTTTGTGTCTCAAGCCTTTCACATCTCTTCAGGATTTTTATCTCTTTTTAATTGTAATGCATCTTGTTTTGTGTTTCTTTGTGGTGGTTTTTTGTTTCTTTGGAGTCGTGAATTACTTTCCAACAACTATTGTCAACAGTCACTTCAAACAGAGGTTCTGGTCCAAGGGCCCTGGGCCTGGACCCAGTAGGCCCATTCAGTCATCCATCCATGAAACTAATAAGCCAACCATCTATCACCTTCTGACTTGGGTATTTCGGGGCGGGGGGGGGGGTCAATTAGATTTCTGGGGGCTGTGAGGGACAGCACTGTAGAATGTTAGGAAGAAAACCACAAACTATTGACTTTACATTGGAATTATGTTGAAGTAGATTTTAAAATCATGACATATTGTAAGACAAGAAAGACGCGGAAATACTTCAATGGCTATGAGGTATGTCATGTGAGCAGTAGACTGTTTACAAGTTACCACAGGATTAGGATAGGGTGGATTTATGCCCCAGCGGAGCTTCAAATAATTCCATGTCAAATCCAGGGATATGTGTATTTGTCCACCCATTTTAAAACAGCCCTTTCAAGCTGATGGATATAGTGAGAGCACATGACATGCAGAGGATTTGCTATTCTGTTTCATGATTGCTGTGGCATTGTTTCTGTCTGAGCTTTGCGAGCCTCTGAGGACGTCTGGGGGAAGCCAGGCATGTGTTTGTTTGTCAGGAGTCCATTTATAATAGATCCATATTTCAAAACAAAAGCAAACCATCAAAGTGTTTATCTAAATCATTACATCCTAGTCAGTACAGCATTTATGAATTATGTTACAATGAGGAAATAAGCTTTAAAACATGAAAGAACAAAAGAAACCTTAGGATTTAGTGATACTTGATACGGTGGAATATGAATTAGCATCCATTTAGTGGATAGTTGGGTCATAATAACAAATATGCCTGGTTTGTCTGAACCCACACAGTTTGTACACATTTTTATAGCCACTGTACATGATATGTTGGTTACCTTATGATTTATATTTCTTCCAGTCTGTTTTGTATTTGGCGGAGGAGAATTTCTCTTAGAATCTGCTCAGAAGAGTTGCATCAAACTTACTCGCTGGATACAGGAAGAGGGCTTTATGTGTCTCTGCGAGCTTGTTAAAAAGCAAAGGAGAATGTCAAGGAAAGGAACACGTGGATATACCATTCCCAGTGGAACACCCCAGAGCCTAAAAGAGAAATCTGCACCCATTATTTTTCCTAAATGGCTTTTGTGATCAATATATTTTATTAAATATGAAAAGTTCACTAACAAACTGGGCCAGTGACCTGAAATGTCATAAAATTTTCCTGGAACGCCACTCGGAAGTGAAATAAAAGTGTCTTTGTTATTGCTGGTTCTGAGTCTGCGCTATTGTTCATGGTGTCATTGACATTTGCTACCTCTGAATTGGTACCCAACCAAAGTTAAGATTATGATGTATTTCCTACAAATGACCTTAGTATAGTATATTAAAAGGCTGTTACAAATAGATCTTCCACTTTAGCCAAAGCTACGCAAGTAGAGCAACAGCAGAGCCCAGGCGCTCAAGAGTGACTGTAATGGAATCCAGATCATGAACTATTTTTGTTTAGATTCACTTTCGTTTGCATGTCATGTCTACAGCAGTTTCTGTGCTGACATTTATAAGGCCTGTGATAAATGTGAATAGCTGTTGCAGGCTTCATCTTCTCACATGAAGGGTAGCTGGGTAGGGCATAATGTCAACCTGTCTAGCATGTGCACCAACCACAGAGCATCCTGACAGGTCCATGTTGCAAACTTGGTGACATGACATCCGGACCTCAAGTTTCAGCCGCCTTGTAGCATCACAGGACTACTTCCCCTAATTAGTTTCTTCATTTATCAGTCAGACCCTTCACCACATGCCGTTGATGCACAGTGATCCTGAATCTAAAAGCTCTCCTTTGATATGGAAACAACACAATTCGTCACCTTGTCTGCTTCCCATCACTCCAGGCAGCTCAATTCGGACAAATGACATTGATTGTAATGGTTGGCCATGTGAAGGTGTTCCCTCGAGTTACTTCTGATTTGACTTTAATCTGAATCAAAAGGTGTGATCACAAACAGGCCACGAATCAGCATAGCATTTCACAGAATCTCGCTGGAACTCATTTCTCTCAGCATCTGGACCTTGCTGCAAGGTGTGGATGGGAAACGAGAGACAACATTGTAGTGGCTTCAGCGGAGAGTAGATCTGTCACTCTGCCAACTTTCCTCTCTACATCCCTCCTCGGGCTCGGATGAGAGCTTTAATCTGGAGGGCAAGGCAGTGGCGAACATATGCAAGTAATACGTATAGAATAAATAACAGGATGATCTTATGACAGTCAGTGCAGCTGCTCTTGGCTTTATCTTTGGCTTAGAAGAGGCGGCTCTCTGGAGGCAACAGTGCCAGGCTTCTAGCTGTCACCGTGGAGACCTGGAGCAGGTTGCACCAGCTCTTTGTAAATTCAAACTTGTCAAACTCAAAGTCTAGTTATAACTTAAGTTTACTATGTGGGGATTTATGCATCACTAAATCAAAATGGGTTGCACCATTAAAAAAAAACTAGTTTTTATGTCGAGATTATCTGTCACTAAACATTTAGACCCACTAACTACCAGGTGTTGCGTAGCTAACTGAACCAAGTGACAAAGCTAACTTTAGCTTGTTAATATATGATGTGCTTAGAGTGTGGAGTGAAAGAAGAGGTAATGCGGAATATGGTCGACATAACTGACCCAACACTTGATAAAATGCAGTTTAATAATAATGTAAACTGTGGATATTTTAAATTACATTTGTTTAAATAACACAACATAGCCTACCTCATTTGACCTAACATTATTACAGATAGATTACGCTAGCAAGCATAATCTGATATTTCATACTAAACGGCATAAATACTACTGACACTCATATTTCTCTATATATTCATATATAAATGAAACAATGTCATACTTCAACTTATGAAGGATAAACAGTTAAGTTTAATATATAATTTTCCCCCTCAAACTGTCATTTTTAGAGGTTATGCTACAGCTTGTAATGCTACAGTGACCTCCTCTTTACATAGTTGATTGCTTTTGATTGGACAGCACATCAGATTTTTCTTAGCGATCGATTTACACAAAGTCCTTAAGTTTTAATGGTGCACCCCTATTTAGTAAATCACTAGCTAGGACTTTACACATCATGTGGAGCATCAGGGGCTTGTGGAGGAGACATAGATTTATAAAAATGTATATCAAATCTTTCATCATCAAGTTCATCGACTTTTTCCGCCTTTTACATTCTGTATAATTACACTTTCTTCAGTGAGTCTTAGATTGGTGGCCACAAAAGTAAGGATAGCAAGGAAGGAGGAAATGTTTTTTTAGCATTCCTTCTACAGGAACAATATGATCAAGAGGTCCTTTACTGTACAAAGGGCAAAACCTGAGTGTGAAAATTCTCACACAGTTAAACATGACTTGAAATTCACACACCATCACATGTGAAGGGTGGGGAACTATTTGGGAAATGTCTAACAGCGTGCAAGTAACGGATCATAAACTTTTGTGTCTGTAGCAGCATTTTGTTCTCTTTTATTTGATGTTTGATGAGTCATGATATTGGAGAACTCAGATAGTGGAAGCAAATAGCTTTATGAATGTTTTTGTTTCACCCAGTGATTCCACTGAGGTATCTAAGCCAAACAAAAATCTCCTGGAAAGATAAATACTAACACCAGATCGATCATTCTCGTCACCATGTCCGATCAAACTTGCCAGTGCAGGTAAAGATTATGGATATGTTCATTTCCTCTATATGAGCCAAAGAGTAGATGGATTGGACATTAAAAGACTTCAGACACGCCTAAGGCCAATTTAAAGGCTACAAAAAAAGTGGGACAGAGGCGACATCCTTTCAGGAAGGATAAAGAATTAAAATGACATGATTTCCCAAGGCCTCAGTAACCAAAAGGCAGTTGGAGAGAAGACTTAGAGTGAAATATAACCATCTTGAGCTTGTGTGATTTGTTCTGTACATGGATTCACAACACTTCAGATGTCTATGCAATAAAAAAAACTCAATGCAGCTCAAGGTTGAGATGCTCATTAGATAGCATGGCTAAGGAGGATCAACAAATTTCACAATGGGGAATTAAATTAGGTGCAAACTGATGGATTCGTGCGTGTTTATGGATAAATGTCAGCCCACATGTTGAATATTGCTATAGGTGTAATTCTGAGCAGGACCCTATTCTGGCTCAGCTATCAAAAGGAAAACTTTGCCTGATGCTTTACAGAGATTATTAACAACCTTGGTCACACAGTACATTTACATTAGATGGATGAGAGCAGAGCATTTTATCAGACATTTGTTCAACCCAACTAATCTCAGACAGTTGGAACTGAAGCTTGCTTGCTGAACCAAATAAAGCCGTGAACTGTTGCTAACACTGCACAGTGACTCGTGGTGGACTGTCATCCAAGAATACCACATAAAACCAAATCATTCTTATAAAGCTCTGCTGTCCCCACGGCTTTGAGCTGGGCTTCAGCGCTTATAAAGGGGATACTAAATCCCTTTAAGAGACTTTGTGGCCTCGGGGTTAAGGTAACAGTTAATTGTTTCGCTTGTGTCCTGAAGATATTCGCAGTGAGCTCATGAATCAAGCATGTGACTTATGCATCAAGCCACATCCCCTCATTCTCCTCATGCAGCATGCAGCCTGTGATTTATGGCTGGACAGTGGCCTGCAGAGGTGTTGGATTCAATGAAATACAAGGGAGAACATCTGGAAAGCCTATTAGCTCCAAATCACAGCTTGGGCCAGTTTGATAGCGATGGCTGGAATTGACATGCTGATGCACACTGAGGGACACTGTGTCTTTCTCATCGAACAGACATGTGAACCAAGGTTGTTCATATTTTAAGTAGATATATATTAATGGCTCTACTTAAAGCGCCAGGTGTGCTAACAAGAGCCTTAAATGAGCCTCTTCCATGTGTCCCTAATGTCTCCCAGATGTAGAGTACATCAGACCTGTTGGCGTCCTTGGTTGGAAGCAAGAAAAACTTTTAATCTGAAAAATGAAAAGGCCTTGATAGGATGAAACATCCATTCCAAAGCTGCGTGACACATCCAGTGTTACACAAGTCATTCTAGTCAAGGATAATTGGGTAAGAAAGAGCATCGGCAGGGAGTGTCTGAACAAGGTACCCTGCCTCCACTCATCTCAGCCCCGTAATAAGAGCATGGGGAGGTGTGTTGAAATACAACCCCGTCACTATTCATCCTCACCCCCTTGATGCAACAATGACTAGCATGCAGTCTGCTTTTCATTTAAGGAAATTACCTTTGGGAGGCCAGCAGACGTCTCCTGAGTTGCTCTGTGTGTGTTCTTCTCATCCCTGCAGAGCTGTCTCATTAACACAGGGCCCGCAGACTTAGTTTAGCATAGCCCCATCTCTGTCCTGCTGAAGCCCACAGCCTGTTGCATGGAAGTTGAAAATAATGACTCACACACATTACAAAGTCCCTGTACACAGTCCCCAGTTCCAGCTCCACTCCCCAGGTCGCTGCAGCTTAGACCTCCAGTCTCTCTAACGAGTTGACTATAATGTTGGGGGCACTTAAGACTGAGAGCGAGAGAACAAGAGAGCCAGGAGGGAGAGCGGGGTGTTATGTTAAGTAAAAGAAGTAGCACTAGTTTAGTCTAATTTATGACTTTCATGAGAGATTTTGTGACAGCTTGTGTAGCTTACCTAATGAGGTTTTTGACATGGTACATGAGTTTAGCTTTTCAGTGTAAAGCATGACCTGTTGTCTTATTTGAGTTTGGAGTGGAGCAGCTATTACTCTTTTCCTCTTTAAAACATGTTTTACAGGCATTGAAAAAGCCTAATTATTCAATCATCAGTAGGGTGGCTACTTCCTTTAGATCACTTATGAGTTCAGGCGTCATCTCACCGGGGTGTGGCTCATATCATTTACATTTCATTAAAGCACGCTGTGAGACATCATTGATTTCTCAGTAAACCAGGAGTTTCCATGATGCAACCTCATGGGTGGGGGGAGTGGTAGACGTGTCACCCATCAGGAGCTGTCAGAGGACAGGATCCAGACCCTTGGCCAGGAGAGGCCAGGGCAGCCAGCTGTCACCTCTCTGACACTGGCTGAGACCATCCATCTGGCTGAGAGAGGCCCACCATGGGTGGAGAGGAACTTGCCAGATCCCAGACTACATGCACATGAAGGCAGGAATGTGCTCACACTAGCAGCCGTGTTTCATGTGCACATAGACGCATGAGCAAACATTTATGCACATACAATGACATACATGCACATCTCTACGCATGTACAATGCTGCATGCCAGGGCTATTTTGGGTAATCACCAGCACAATCTGCAGTGCTGTCCACATGAATCATTCCCCCACAGACAGATCCGGGAAACAGAAGTGACACGCTGCCATCGAGCTGAACAGACACAAATAAACAATTATAACATTTGGCTGTAACGCTCGCTTTCACATACAGTAACTCTCTGTCTCACAGAGTGAGCTTTAACAGTTTGTTCCATACCTATGCATCATTATGGAGTACATAAAAAAAGTCCTGCTGGCAATAACATTTGAATCAGTGTCAAGCTTCCTCTACTCCAAATTTAGATATGTCACAGTAGTAGATCTATCTTTTCTTGTTAGGTTTCACTGGAATTTTTACTGCTGTGATACTCATGTAAAATAAGAGAACAGCATCACCGCACACTGACCGAGCGTGGAACATATCCACCCTGGCAATGTTTGAGTAAGAGGGGTCAGTGGAGTGGCTAGACATACGGTGAGCATTTGGACATATTCAGACGCCGCATCGACCACAACAGAGGAAAACAGAGTGTTGTACATCTTGTTTTGGTAACATCTCATTTTCATAAAAATCTTAAATAGCCACAATTGTCCCCAAAATTCTGGTTCTATTTTACAAAAAGAAACACATTTAGCTCAATTATTCATTAGCTTTTTTTCCAATATTTTTTCGCAAAAGACTTAAATTCATTATGACTCAATTTATTGTCATTTGGACACGTGCTTCAAGTGAAGAACACATCACTCTTGGCATAATTCAAAGTGGAATTTCAGTCTTTTGGGTCAGATCTTAAGGATTTATTCAGTTAGTGAGAACTACAATGAAACCAATTAACCAAGGCACAGTTTAAATGTGGGTGACCTCCATGTCAAACCTTTAGTTTCTACCCGCTGTGCTGTAAAAATCTTGCCTTTTCCTGAAGCGGAAGCTATGTTTAAAGGCTTTTGAATATATCTCAGAATTGATTTAATAATTTCTGTGAGCAGTGCTCCTTGCTGTTCATGAATACACTACAGGGGGCTCTATGCTTGTGGCAGAAAGCCATGCCATCTTTTTGGTGTGATGACAGAATAGCCACAAATTCACCACCAGATTGGCAACAATTAACTAGAGCTGTAGTCCCACTGCATTATTTCCTCCCATTATTAAAAGAGGTTGGTGAGTATTAACAGTCATTTTAAGTGAGTATATTCAAAGCCTGGGGCAAAATCAGTTAAAAGTGCATCTCTGTGCACTCATATGCAGTATCTTATTCTGGGGAAGTCATCAAGAGATGAGAGGCAACAGCGAGCCATGTGAAATGTTACCGAAAGCACGCGCAGACTCAGGAAGTCAAAGACTGACAGAGGAAGAGAGCGGGAGACTGAGATCAATGATAATGTGATCTGATGACATAGTTAACCAAGCTGTTCCCCTCTGGTGGTCTCACCATCGACCAACTCAGAGTTGAAGAGAGTGAATTTTGTTTGGATTGGCTTTAATCTTTCCATCAGACAATAAGAGGCAGGCGGCATGCTGCAAGTGTTTTCCATTTTGCCACAAGAGAATTGTGTCAGGTTCTGCAAGTGCACAAGCACAGATACGTCAGCGTGGCACATTGACAGGCAGCTTGTTCAAATAAAGAACTGACAAAGCTCTGAACTGAGCGGACTGTTGAGAAAAGTATCTACAGAAACACATGGACATGACAACAGAAAACAAAAACAAAGGTATTTCCTCTGCTGATTCTCTGAAACTGTCTGTCCATGGTGCTGAAAGGATATATTTCCAATTGTTGAAAAGGACAATGCATACTTTTTCCACTCCAAAGTTAATTACTAATGGTTACAGAGTAGTTTAAAAATGTGAGCAAATGGAAAACATAAGCGTTTGTGACAGCTTTGCCTATGCAAAGTCAAGAATGTTCAACAACTTGTGTGGATCCTTGACAAATAGCATCATATGGTGCTGGTTGTTTTAGACAAAAGAGTGTGAAACCAGATGATGAGTGGTGCTCATTGCATGTGAAAACTGTAAGTAAATCAAAGATACAAATGTGTTCTCCATCTATTGCATCGGTCTCAGAAGACTCCATGCTCTGCTGGACCATTATCAATGTTTAAAAGACTGAGTTTCTTGACAAATAGCAGTACAACAAACACAGAACAAGAATGTACAGCCATGCTAGTAGCTTTGTGAGGCTGTAGCTACATAGGCAAAGCAGTGCTTTGAGCTAAATGCTAATGTCAGAAATGCTTACAATGACAATGCTAACATGCTGTTGTTTTGCAGGTGTAGCCTCATGATTCCCATGTTAGATTAGCATGTTAGCAAGCTATTATAATTAGCACTAAACACAAAGTACAGCTGAGACTTATGGGAATGTGATTAGTTTAGTATGAAGTACAGCTGAACGCCTGAACCAAATTGCATGGCAATCCTTCCAATAGTGTCAACGTGTCACCAAAAACCATAAATGTCAACCTGCTGGTGGTACTAGAGGAAAGGTCACGGGATCACTAAAGTCATTAGGATTCTTGGGGACCATGAATGTCTGTACAAAATGTCAGGGCAATCTATCCAATAGCTGAAATATTTCTGTCTGGACCAAAGTGGTGAAATTGACATCCCTAAAAGCAACATACATTATACTACTACATTTAAACTAATGTTAAATATTGTTTTCTAATGCTTCACAAAAGAGGTAGTGCCTGTTTTTACACCAAGTATTGTTTGTCTCTGTTTAATGCCTAGCGGTGTGCCCATACTTTTAGATAAAATGCACAAATTGAAAGATGAAAGCCGTCTACAAACCAAATGCCCAAGAGAAACCATAATGAAAACATGTAAATATTCCAAGATTTTTCCTGGCCATACAAAAGAAAATATTTACTTTTTGACTTAACAATTGATGTTTCAGAGGGATATTATTGCCAAGACGTTGTGTGACAGAGAAAGTGTGCAGGCACAAAGATGTGACCAAACTCCAGAACTCCATCCAGGCCACAAGGAGTTGTCTGAGACTCTGTAATTACCTTTAAGCTGCCCTGATGTTAAAGAATCCACCATGAGACTCACGCAAACATGGCTGCCACTGTGCACACCTTCATTCAGTTTGGAGGTCTAATAACCAGTGTTTATATTGTGGTTACCAAATATGAACATGGCAACAGTGGTGTGTTTGATAGACCTTGTGTTGTTCAAACACAACCAAACAGTAGATATCATCGTCAAATTAAGTTCCTTATTAGTGGAGTTATGACAACATGATAGCCATATAAATCTCAACAATTACTTGATTAGGTTTTGCCCTCGCAGAGCAAGGCCTCTGTCATTAAGACCACAAAGAAGCTGAGGTATATTTGTAGTTACTTGAATTATTCCGGACTACTGAGATCATTTTTGGTTACGAGAGGACAGTCAAACAACTTTATCTTCTACCCTACACCTATTTTATCGGTCCCATTTGTAACATTTATAGGTATATAACTAGTATATTAATAAGTGTTTCCACTGTGTTGGTTGCTGCCATGGGTATAATAATATTTCTGCCATGGGCACACTTGAATTTTACATGATGACTCAAAATAAGAGCATAGAGGTTGAGTTGGACCCAAACATAGAGTCATAAACATGATCACCCAAGAGGGAAACCTTGTTTAATATAGTATAATAATAACAATGACAAACAATGCTCTACTATCACGTCTCGTAAAAGCAGGGTCCAAAGACAAAGCAGGCCTTAATAGAGGCCTTTTATAGAGATAGGAAAGGGATATTATTACATTATAATGTCTAAACCACACTTAACAATTTATCCACCTAATTATGGTGGGCACCCATGTTGCACTGTCACAGTAAAGTATGGCCCAGAAAGAGCCAAGAACTTTTATTGTGCTGATATTAATTGATTTGTCCTGACCTACACAGACCTGGCCTCCCCAAGCTCAGCTTCCTCAGTGGAGCAGTGCCAAGGTCTATCCTAACGCTGCATAAAAATAAATGAGAAGCTATGGGGCTAGTCTCTAAAGCCAGAGGATATTGTTCGATTTCACGTCAGCCCTCCAGGAGGCAATTTAAACAAGCCAGCATGCTAATCAACCTGGTATAAAAGGCAGTTCTGGAGGGTGGCCCATTCTTTTTTCCCTTCCCTCCTATTGCAACCAAGGCCAAAAAAGGACATAACAATCTGAGAAGAAAAGTGTAATTGGGCCTGTATCTGAACGAGCATTACACTGAAGTGTAATGTAACTATATGATGTAGATAAGGAAACTAGTAGTCTTACTTTAAAAGGCATGCCCTGGCCAGTTAGTTCTGGTATGCCACGGTCACGTTCTTTTCAAAATCCAGGAAAACTACTGTAACAATCATCCCAGAGAAAAGATGCTTATAGAAAAACATGTTGGCATGGAGAAATCATTGCTCCACTGGAAGACTGTGAGCCAGGATATGAGCTTCCCTGTTGCCATCAACACGTCAACAATGTCTCAGTGGAACCACATTGTGACCCTCGTCTGAGGAGGCAGAGCCCCGATCCTCACAAATAATTCAATACTCTAATATCCCCTTGGTATTTGTTGCGGCCAGAGAAATATGATAGTGTTCATTCTCTGCTTGTGCCCTGAACCCACAGGTCAGGTGGTAGCAGATCACAGACTTCTCGGTGACTCAGAGGTTAAACTAATCATGCATGACTTTCTCACATGGCCCTACCAGTACCTTTAGAAATCTACACCAGTTTGTCATCCAGCAGTGGGTGAACCTGCTTTTATGGTGCATTTACATCCACCATCACTTTTGTCGGGTAGACTGCTGGTTTACTGTGGCCGCTGTTTTGCTTCGCACTAAATGAATGACCTACAATGGTCATTAACATCCAAAATGTGATGTAACTGTCCATTTAAGTAGACACCTGTCTTTAAACTGCACCAACAATCTCTCTGAACCTGCATAGTCCCACACATTGCATTTAAACAACTCCTCAACACCCTGCCTTGAACTCAAAGTCTGTTTTAGACTTTAGATACATCAATCAATTCCTGCAAAGCCATATTTGACCATCACATTTTTATTAAGCTTGCATCTATAGCTAAGGATGTCCTTCAACTATCTCAATGTTAAGATCCTAAAAACCTAAAATTCAGTCCTCGACTAGAGGTAAGAGCTAATAAACACTGCCCCCTACTGATACAAAAATATTCTTACAGTTACTTACCAAAATCACCTGATTGATTGTCAGTATTGTTTTCCAAGTATTTGTGTAGTTTATCGATTTGCTGTGTTAAGCTGTCAAACACACCATCAGTTTATTATCTTATTTTTCTCTTATTTCATTGCAAGTGTATTGCATTTCACTTCAACCATTCATTTCGCCCCGATACATGGCTTCTCCTGTAAATACACTCCATGAGCTTTCTGGCTCCATTATTAGAGAAATCTAAAAGCAAATCCTGCAACCTTCAGTAGATATTCTGGTACTATTACTGCAATATTTATTCATTTTGAAACAGTGGAATCTGAGCCTTTATTATATAACAAAAGGGGAGGCAAATGGAAATAAACTACTCACAAATCACACTCACACCTTTACTAATCAGTGCAATGAAACCGTACCAAAACATCCATCATCAGCAAAAAGTAAAGCAAGAGAACAAGATGCAAATAAAACCTAGCTGTAGTGTCCATGGGTGGAAATCACAACTAATCTTCATTGTCCCTCAAAAACAAACATACAAGAGGACATATACAGCAAAGCAATGTATCGGTTTGTTAAAGTGTCAAACCATTGCAATGGTATCCATGGTAAAATGCTGCAAAGCAGTGCAGTCAGGGTTCAGTGCAAATTAAGCACATTTATTGCACTTGAAACAAAGGAAAATTTAAACCTGTTGCTTTTTACCCTGGAGGACCTATATCGCCGCCCAGAAGGGAGAAGAATGAATTCCTCCAGGAGTGCATGGTCAGAGCTGGCTAAGATCGACCGTGCCTTCTGCAGAACTTGCTGTTGCGTACTAATTATTTTGCTGGAACAAATGATTTTTGTTTTGCACTGTGAGGTTCCCACACCAAGAAATCAAACAAAAACGGACACAATAAAGGATTTGTAAAATAAAGCCATCAGCAGGGTGCGAACTGCAGGGCAGCGCCCCTGAAAATACGATTTGTGAAATTTTGGGTGGTCTCTAAAATATTAACAATATGCTGTTTTTGCCATGCATTTCCATTTGTCACTGGATGGGCAACTAAGCTTACAGTATTTCCATTAAACCATACATTCTTCCTTATGAGTAAAGTCACAATATGCGATTCATGAAATTAGTGGTTATTTCTGTTATACTGTAGTGTCGCGCTAATAGGTAAGCTCAAGTCATAGCATCACATTCATAAGACTAATGCTGTTAAAATGATACGTCTTAGTTATAATTGCTTGATTTAAAAAATGCATACATATAGCATGATTAGTGGACACTTAAAAAAAAAATTTAAATATACAATACAGCTGTTAGTCAAATACAATGCACAAATAATATTAAAATTAGCTAAATACGTAAACACAGGAGGACCAGGGAAATCTTAAGAGATGGGCACTGTAAATGAAACAAGTGCAAGTGTAAATGAAACAAGTACTTTATCTGTACTCTCTGAGTTTAATGGTACTCTGGCAGTCACTTCCTACAAACTGCTGAGTGTCATTTCAGGTGCATGCCACCTCTCTGAGACTGACCCACTACATGGCTATCTCTGTATCTATTTTTGTCAGTTATCTAATTAGCATACTATTATTACTGGTTTTATTTGGACCTTTTATTATTTTGTTACTTTTTAAAAAAGAAACAAGAAACACAGATGAACCACCCATCTGCTTTCAATCCACTGTGGACCTCAACCTCACAACTGTCCTTTTTTACTCAAGCCTTACTGTATGTTCATCTCTCCATAATTTTCCTACATTAAATATTTGTCTTGGGACTGTTATGAACTGAAGGTCCTCCATACTCTGCCTTTACATCTTTGTATTGATCGTTTCCGTTCTGCTATTTTGTATTTATAACTTCACTTACATTGTCACTTTGCCAAGTTGTATGCAGCTTCACCTTTCTTTTGTCCTTCATTCTCAATAAGGCTCTCATTGCCTGGCTTTTCTTCTTTGGGCCATACTGGAACTCATTTATTATTTTTTTTTTAGTCGTCAACAGTTTCATCCTCACCTTTATCTGCGTTTGCTGTTCGGCCCTCTGCCTGCCCCTCAGACTGAGCTGAGTCCTGCCTGGTCTTACCCTCTCCTTCTCGATCTGGATCTACATATGCAGTGTCTGGGGACTCTGGAAAGGTATTGGTGTTCCTTTTTGTTTTTGTTGGTATGGGGCTCTGAGGCTGCAGGGAGGTGGCTAAAGACAGATCCTATTTCTTATCTATTTCTTCACTATCTGATTCACTTTCATCTTCAGAAACTGGTTTGTCTGTTTCTTGGTGGTTGTCCTTTCTTGTGTGTGTTTCTTCCTGTGACAAGTTTGAATCTTGCTCATGTACTGATGTTTCTGAACCTTTCTGTTCAGGAATGGTGGACAACTGCTTCTCCTCGCTAGAGTTGTCCGATTCATTTCTTAGCTGCTGAATGCCTGATGAATCAGATTCTCTGACAGTTTCTCCAGTGACCTGATCGGAGTCAGACTCTTCCTTGTGTTCACCAGCAGAGTCCTTAGGTGCCATATTTGGAGAGCTTTTGGTCAAAGTGGAACGTGGCTGAGCAGTAGGAGCAGTTTCAACACTAGCAGGAACAGACTGTTTGTCCTTATCCTCATCTACCTCCTTCTCTGACCCTGAAACAGGCAATAAAATACGTACAAAACTGAGTACAGAAAATGAGTTCAAGCAAATATCAACTCACCTAGAAGCAGTCTTAGGTTTCTTATCTGCCAATTTAAGAATTAGCAGTCACAAAATATAAACCTCTTCTTTTGTGCTATCAGTGTAACTTAGCTCTGGTGTATCAGGGATCCAGTGGTGATTATGAGAATGAAGTTTGGTTAATGTCAGGATCACAAACGATATTACATACTATACAACAACAACTCTCTCACGGGTCTAATCAACCCTTTAGCTTGTCTGTGATACTAAACCAAAAATATATTTAGAAATTATTATTCATAAAATAATTGTATTTGTTAAGTGTTACAGTTTTATATCAATGTGTTTCATTGGTGTGATCAATTATCTGCTAGCCCTTCTTTATGCTTCAGTTTAGTCTATGGCAAGAACATTGTAGTTGGAAGCTCCAACAGTCTCCGTTCTCTAACTCAGTCCGAGACAAGAATGAGCAGTTCCTAATAATGATAATAAAATCCATTTGTGTAACCTTGTTCTGGTGCCTCATCTTGTGGGATTGCACTCTGGCCATCATCCAACCGTTCATTTTCTGTTAAAAAGGACAAGTATTAAAAAGAGGATGCAAGTACAAGGGATGGATATGTATTGAAACCCAGATTAAAGTAAGTGTGGTGATATACTGTATGTAACAGAGTTGTTGACTAGCTGTGTACTCCTCCTCTGTCTCATTACTAAAGCCACCACTGTCCTCAATCGACAAGTTTTAATTTGAGGACTACTTCATAAAAGATCAGCATCTCTTTCATGTGATCCCTTATCATCCTGCATCAAACTTATGAGAAAATTAGATTCAGGCCTATTTTCCTCATTCTGATCTGTCATCTTGTCTTACCCCAAAACCGAATTACACAAAATTTTTTATTTCATTTAATTTCAAACATCCAGGCAGTTTATTATACAACAATGATGCTAATAACAAGCTATTAACAAAACGATTTCACCTGTGAGCCATGGCCTGTAAGAAATTGAATGGCTGCGGTTTCTTTTTAACTTTAATGCAATACTAGTAATATAGCAATTAAATATGAATAAAATGGTTTGATTAAGTGTTATTGTCTACGGAGCCCCTGAAGTCCCATAAGATGATATTTTTTTGTCTTGTGCACACAAGTCAAAAAAAAAAATAAAAATAAAAAAATCTTATGGGACTTCAGGGGCTCCATAATTGTCTAATTTAATTGAGTTTCATTGATCAGATTATCTTTAATAAGAGACAAAAAAAATTACCTGAATTTTTTTGTTGAACTCTTTTAAATCCTCCTCCCTCAAAAAGCTTTATCTTATCCGCGACAGTGCCTGTAAACAATTAACAGTCAGAATCATCAAATAAAGTTGTAACAACCTTTAAACCATGTATCAGTTATAATACTCCCACCTTTATCTGCGTCTGCTGTGCAGCTCTCTGACTGCCCCTCAGACTGATCTGAGTCCTGCCTGGTCTTACCCTCTCCTTCTCGATCTGGATCTGCATGTGCAGTGTCTGGGGACTCTGGAAAGGTACTGGTGTTCCTGTTCCTGCCTGGTTTTGTTGGTGTGGGGCTCTGAGGCTGCAGAGAGGTGGCTATAGCTAGATTCTGTTTCTTATCAATTTCTGATTCACTTTCATCTTCAGAAACTGGTTTGTCTGTTTCTTGGTGGTTGTCCTTTCTTGTGTGTGTTTCTTCCTGTGACAAGTTTGAATCTTGCTCATGTACTGATGTATCTGAACCTTTCTGTTCAGGAATGGTGGACAACTGCTTCTCCTCGCTAGAGTTGTCAGATTCATTTCTTAGCTGCTGAATGCCTGATGAATCAGATTCTCTGACCTGATCGGAGTCAGACTCTTCCTTGTGTTCACCAGCAGAGTCCTTAGGTGCCATATTTGGAGAGCTTTTGGTCAAAGTGGAACGTGGCTGAGCAGTAGGAACAGTTTCAACACTAGCAGGAACAGACTGTTTGTCCTTATCCTCATCTACCTCCTTCTCTGACCCTGAAACAGGCAATAAAATAGGTACAAAACTGAGTACAGAAAATGAGTTCAAGCAAATATCAACTCACCCAGAAGCAGTCTTAGGTTTCTTATCTGCCAATTTAAGAATTAGCAGTCACAAAATATAAACCTCTTCTTTTGTGCTATCAGTGTAACTTAGCTCTGGTGTATCAGGGATCCAGTGGTGATTATGAGAATGAAGTTTGGTTAATGTCAGGATCACAAACGATATTCACAACTACCTGCATGGCTACATGTACATACCAGTGGAGGCATGTGAGAAAATATGCTTTAACCAACCCACAAGGCTCCAACTCTGCTGGGTGGAGACAAAGCAGATTTGGCAGCTCACCTAGTGTTTGTTTCTCCAAGTGACAAGATTGAATCTAGCCCAGATAGTAATTTCTGAACCTTGCTCTCCATGAGAGGTAGATGATGTGCCTTGCGCTGCTTTTATTTAACCTTATTTTTATTTTATTTTTTTCTATTATGTCTTTTTTTACAATCCCTTATTGTATAGTTTTATCTTATATTTGATCTAGATTTTATTTTATATTTGATCTAGATTTTAGGCTCTACTGTTAGTGTTATCTGTATACACCGGGGGTCTGAGAGTAACGCAATTTCGATTCTCTGTATGTATGTACTGTTTATAAGGAAGAATTGACAATAAAGCAGACTTGATTGAAGAGCGGAGTTTCTCCACACTTAAAATGCACAACTCACCATCTGACTCAGGTTCATTTCTCTTCTCCCAGGTTAATGATTCGGATCCCCGACGACTTTTCTCTGTAGGTTCTACAGTGATCTGGCGTGGCTCACCATCTTCTTTGTGTTGGCTAGCAGGGTCGCTGTTCAAAAGAAGCCTTTTTGCCCCTTCCTGATCTGTTGTCTTGTCTGACCACAAAATGCAATAAAACACAAAATTACATTTCATTTAATTTCAAACATCCATGCAGTTTATTTTACAACAATGATGCTAATAACAAGCTATTAAACTATTTCACATGTGAGCAATGGTCTCTGTGTGTAATGGCTGTGGTTACTTTTACTGTTATGCAATACCAGCAATTAAATATGAATAAAATTGTTTAAGTGTTGTTGTCGAATATAACTGAGTTTCACTGATCAGATTATCTGTAATTAGATAAAAAAAAAAAGAAAATACCTGAATTTTTTGGTGGAAATCGTTTAAATCCTTCCCTCTCAAAAAACTTCATCTTATCTGCAACACTGCCTGTAAAGAATTAACAGTCAGAACCACATCCTGAACACAGAATGAACTGTCACGACCAAAAAAAAAAAAAAAGGTTTCTTATCTGCCAATTTAAGAAAAAGATATTCACAACTACCTGCATGGCTACATGTACATACCAGTAGAGGTATGTGAGAAAATATGCTTTTACATATTATAGGCTTTAACCAACCCACAAGGCTCCAACTCTGTTGGGTGGAGACAAAACAGATTTGGCAGCTTACCTAGTGTTTGTTTCTTCAAGTCATTTCTGAACCTTGCTCTCCATGAGAGGTGGATGATTGAAGAGCGGAGTTTCTCCTCACTTAAAATGCCCAACTCAAAAAGTGAAACGGCTGCACCCTTTGGACACTACACTGTATCTGTTATAATACTAAAGTCAGTATGCCTAATCTATGGTGTTTCATCTGGTCCATTTTTTGGAAAAAAAGACAGGAAAAAAACTGACATTGGTGGTACTCTGTCCAGTACATGGTTTAAAACGCATGTTTCCTGCCTCTCCCTTACAGCATTCGTGTGACCCTCCAGCTAAAATACAAAAACTGTTTCACTGCACAGTAATTCAAGTGCAACACAAAGAAAATATATCTATTTTTTGTCCTGAGCATTTTTAGGGTTCATTGCTTGTCTTCATTGTTTGTTCTCTGAAATCACTGAAATCATATCATACCTTCTCTTGAACCACGTGTTAACGGATTTTCCAAATCATTTCTCTTTCTTTTTCCAGTGTGTGCTAAAGCTGAGAGCAACAAGGTAGCAAAGAAAATATTTTAGGTTAGTACATCATGAAGACCAGGGTAATTGGATCCATAAATTAACATGAAACAACTGTTACAAAATAGCTTTAAAAATACACTGACAATTACAGTGTATCAGCTACTCCTACAGAGTTGCTAAAGAATACATGCAACTTTTTCCAGGATATCAATCATTTTGGAATCAATTCCTATGGTTTACATCCTATTTTAAGGAACGTTAATTTATTTACTTTACCTTTGCAGTGTCGCAAGCAGAAAAATACGGCTATGCAAATCAGGATTAAAATGATGCCCACGACAATCCCTGCTACGGGTGAACTTTTACCTGCAGAAAAAAAACACAAAAGTAACTTTTGTAAAAGCAATAACGAGCTGCATTACGTCTTTTGGACATTTCCGTCTACAAGCCTCCTGTTCCAAGATGACCTAAGCAGTCTAGCTGGTTCATAGCTCACAAGCATGTCGCATGCATATTCAGGTTCCAGACCATGTAGGGCCTTAAAAACGAGCATTCAAATTTTAGAAATAAATTCTAAAATTTACTGGAGGCCAGTGTAACGACCTCAGCACAGGCATTATATGATCATATTTCCTTTTACTAGTTAAAACTCTAGCAGCTGCATTCTGGTGTTGCTACCTGTAGTTGAACTAGATGTTTTTTAGAAATCCCTGTGAGCAGAGCATTACAGAAGCCTAGTCAACTGGAAATGAAGACAAATGATTTTTTTTCAGCGTCCTCCTTTGCAATTTTTTAAACAATGCGGTTGATGTGGCTCTGCAAAGTGAGGTCAGTTTAAAGGATGACTCCAAAGGTTTCTGACACTTTCTAGAGACACTCATGACAATTTAAGAGATTTTCAGTCTGATAGCCATTGTTGAAATACTTAAGTTATTTTACTAATTTTTGTCCCCTTCAGGTTGGTGGAGAGCTCTTGCCTCAAGTGGAGGAGTTTAAGTATCTTGGGGTCTTGTTCACGAGTGAGGGAAGGATGGAGCGGGAGGCGGATCGTTGTATCTTCCGCAGTGATGCGAACGATATACCGGTCCGTTGTGGTAAAGAAAGAGCTGAGCTGCAAGGGGAAGCTCTCTATTTACGATCAATCTACGTTCCTACTCTCACCTATGGTCATGAGCTTTGGGTCATGACCGAAAGGACAAGATCCCGGATACAGGCGGCCGAAATGAGTCTCCTCCGTAGGGTGGCTGGGCGCTCCCTTAGAGATAGGGTGAGGAGCTCACAGTAGAGCGGCTACTCCTCTACATCGAGATGTGCATCTGTCCTGGATGCCTCTTAGACGCCTCCCTGGGGAGGTGGTCTGGGCTTGTCCAAACGGGAGGAGGCCCCGGGGAAGACCTAGGACACGCTGGAGGGACTACGTCTCTCGGCTGGCCTGGGAACGCCTCGGTATTCTCCCGGAAGAGCTGGAGGAAGTTTCTGCGGAGAGGGAAGTCTGGGTGTCTCTGCTTAAACTGCTGCCTCCGCGACCCGGCCCAGGAGAAGCGGAAGAAGATGGATGGATGGATGGATGGATGGATGGATGGATGTTTCATTCATATAATTTTATATGATTTATTTATTTGATAATTAATTTTAGAATTATTTATTTAATATTGAACACTTTGGGGCTCCACAGAAAGTGAGGGGTGTATAGAACAAGATATATTACTGTATATCGACGGGTATGTCACAAGAATATCCAGCAGAAATTTGCTTCTGAATGTATTTGCTTGAAATGACAAAATACATTAGAAATATACAACACCGCTAATACCTAAGTGAAATCTTACCTGGGTAGCAATCCTTTCCAGTGAATGTGGCTGTTTCACTACTCAGAGGGTTGCTCGCCCTACAACTGTATACTTCATCGTCATGTTTATCCCCCAGAGGTATTGATAACTGCGGGCCATACTGCACATTTCCATGTGCGCTCCACTCAAACATTACGGCTTGCTGTCGGCTGGCCTCTACAGAGCACAGCAGATTTCCACTGCTGCCATTGTTCATCTCACAGGATATGGTGGACTTGACCACTTTGTCTATATGAAAGCATAGATCAAAATAAATACATGAATACAAAGCTAACTGAGTAAACAATGATTCCCTTATGATACATTGATGAAACATTACATTCAGGCACCCACACTAGTAAAGTGGCATTAAGTCCAGAAAGAAAGAGATTTTGTATAAGTTATAAAGATATGTGAATTAAACTAAACATAATCAAATACAATTAATAAAATAACTACAATGAGAGTTCATCATTAATTCCAATGCCAAAAAGGTAAACTTAATACAAAATGGCGCTCATTTTTTGTTCCTTTGTCCCTATATTTAAAGTATAAATAAGTTAAGGTAACTATAACTACTGGGTTTAAGGTTAGGGAGACAACATGATTATGACAAATAAATTATTGTTACAGCAAGGTTAAAGCTAGATAAGCACTTTTAGGGAAATAATACTGATATAGCTAAAGAGACAAACACTGACTTCTGGTATAGGACATGACATTAACATCAACACCCAGATGTTTTACAGCAATATATGAAAGTCACAATAATTCCTACTTTGGCACTGAATGGAGACAAAGATTTTCTTCAGCTGTTTGAAACAACCAACCAATATTTTAACACGGCCATCATAAAAAGCTAAGCAATTATACCAACTATAATAACCTATAAATACATTATATAGGTGCCATATTATGAGATAATACCGGTTTTGATATCTTGATCTCCTTACTACAGTGTGAGCAGTCCTGGCTGAATGTCTCTATTAACTGGAGGCCGATGAGTGAACGCTCTGTGGGGCTTCCACACTGACAAACTGCAAATCTCACCAAATGGAGTTCAAATGGAATTAATGTGGATTTGAGCACCTCAGTAAATTAATAATACCAATAAGTACCAATAGTAGAACTTCACCATGTTAATTGTGGGTGAGGAAACATTTCAGGTGAGAAGAAGTTTCTGACCAGAAAGCGACAGCAACAGCATGCAGCCTGAAGAAGTCCAAGATGTTGCTGATACTGCTGCTCTGTTTACAGTACTTGCCAATTTATTGTGTTTTAAAAAGCACTACAAAAAACTAACAATTTCCTTCATTTCCAATCTCAAATACAATTCAAAACCTAAAAACTTTACAGAATTAATTCAATGACAAAAAAGCCTCAATACACCCTTGACCCCCATCATGAAATTAACAACTTGAAACACAAACTGTGCTAAAGGTACAGTGCCTATAAAAATATTCCCCACTACTGTACCCCTTTTTATATTAGTCACAAGCTTTGAAATTACCCAAACAGAAATTAAATCCTTTTGAAAGTGAAAGCAAACCCCTACAAGTGAATTCCCCACCCCTCAGGCCAATATTTGGTAGAGGCACCTTTTGCAATATGACAGCCTTGACTCTGCGTGTCAGTATCAGCCCTGCACATCTGACCACTGCTATTCCCCCCCATTCTCTGTTGCTTAATGCTACAAATTCTGAACTGGATTGCTGGAAAATAAATCTTCTGACAAGTCACCGTTCACTTGTCAGCTGCAGCTGTTTTTTTCTCAAGATTTCTCTGCTGCATTTATTTCCCCTCTGCCTTCACAAGCCTTCCAAGGCCACCACTGTGCTTCATGTTGGGTGTTTCTGCTGTAGTGTGGTATTTGGTTTATGCTAAAAACTCACTTGTCAGATCATTTTCAAAAAAGACATTAAATAATTCAATGTGATGCAAAGTTTTAAAACAATAAAACATGAAAAGATCCAATATTTCTTTCTGGCAGTGGTATGGTCTATCAAGGAATAGGATATACTTTGTCTTTATTGCAGGTAGTCTATTTCCTTTGTGTGTTGGGTTTTTATCCATGAATTTAAGGGCATGGAGTTGCTACAGCAACACATCACCTTCCAGTTATAGAATGCAGGTACCAATGTTGATCGATTAACGGTATACAACCACTTTGTTAAAAAGGTTAGTAAAAACAACTTACCAATGACCTCCAATTGAAAATGTGAATGATGCAACACATTGTTCGTGAATGCTTCCAAATCATAGTTTCCGCTGTCTTCAAATGTGAGGTCAGTGATACGGAGTTCTGCAGAGACCCAGTCAAGAGTGATCCGGTTTTCAAATGGGCTATACACCTGTTGCTCCTTGCCATCAAACTCTGCCACTTTGTTGCCATTATGTTTCCACAGAATGTCATTAGGTTGTCCAGTGATCTCTGGCTTCCAGTTGACCTCCTGCCCATTGAGTACATATTTTGGAGACTGTCCAGCAACTAGACACAGACAAATTTTGTATATTTTAAACCTTGAAGGGTATGACGACAACGCATGACCTCAGCAATATACACAGAATTGCCCATTTATTAGGTACACCTGCACAATATAATAAATCAAAAGTAATAAATCAAACTCATCGACAAGGAGTCAGTGTGAGGCTGAGAAAGATCAGGGGGGCCGACGGGTTACAATCAACCCCCATGTAACACCACCGTGTCACATAACTTAAATACCATGATGACAACTGGGCCATTCCATGTCAGCTGAGCAAACGCCCTCTACTGATGAAGACTATGAAAATTCCAGAAAAAGCTAGTGAATAGATCATAAAATCAGGATTATTTTGTCAAACTTTTCAATATAGTTCAGTCCAACATAACAATACGCAAACTACAGCCTTTAAAAAGTAGGGCTACCACATAACACCCCTCTGAGAATGTGTCGACAAAAATTATATAAACTTAAAAAAGCAGCTGTTGTATTACTAGATTGTGTGAATACTGATGTAAAGTGAATGTAAACCATTTGAATAAATAGTTATAGCCTAAAAAAGCAAAAACTATTATTATTATCATAAGGTATATTACCTACTATTCAGAAGTAATGCTGTATTCCTACAATAAGTTAGGCTATACATTAAACAGTATTAATCAAAAAAATTATAACCAAATGAGTTCGAAACATTAGGTCAAAACTACCTAACTACCTCTACACCACAGACATATTTTTTATTGCATTTGTACCTGCTGTGAGAAAACATTAACTACTGAAGTCAACTTTGGACAAATCATTAACATGTCCCGTCAGGCCTGCAAGGACGCTGTAGCGTAGTTCTCATACCGACACAAAAGTGCCCAGTTTAACAAGTCAGCAAAGTCATAATCCACAGACAAACTCACCTAGGCAGGAGGTCCAGATGAAACAGGCCAGGAAATACTGAGCCATTTTAGAAAGGCAGAGCAATCGCAGCTACGCACTCTTTCATCGACTTTCCCATTGTCGTCGCAGATGTTGCAGGGATAAGCAGGTTAGCTGTCGTCCTTCTCGATGTGTTAAGTCGGAAAGCTCATGGCTTGTTATTCTTCATCGAACAAGTTTGGACAGGCTCGAAACAAAACTATTTAGAGCACCTGCGCAGGTAAAACAAGGGGTGTGTTTCTAGAGTACAGGAAGGCCGACAAACTTCCTAAAGCGAAAGTGGTTTGTCCAAAGAAGAAACAGGTGCATTAACCTGAGAGTTTCCGGTCTTTTGTTTTCCCAGACCTTCACAATAAGTTTGAAACCTGATAACAAAATAACAATAGGCTAATAATGACCGGGGAAGCTTGTAAATAAAATTATATTATGTTCATAATCTTTGGACTATGTAAAAATGATTTAAACATTACAGTGTTTTTAATCCAACTGTAGCCTATCCGTTGAAAAGCATGAATGAGTTTATTTCACAGTGGTGTTTCGCTACAGCCATGTGTTCAGTCTTTGGAATTGGTTTTAATTCTGTATTTGTATATGTTTTTAAACCATTTGAAGTCTGTGATTCTTACTGTAGGCCCCTGTATAAATAAAGGTGTTTTTAAAAAAAAAAAAATCTCCACCTACCCCTTTCATGCCAAATCATTTTGACCAGCACATTTTTCCACAGAAGACCTTTATTACTGGACTTGTCGCCTTCATGTCATGTGTGTTTTAGTTTGAAAATATAACGGAAGCTCGACTGCTCTGTTTGAGTCACCTGGCTGATGGTGTTCGACGCCAGATCATTTTTTGTAACAGTTGTGTGGGCTACAGCGGCAACGTAATAAAGGAAGATTCAGGGAAATACTGTTTATAAGTATATACAGTAGTTCTGTCTCTCATCTATAAAACCAGTACTTTCAGTGATTTGTTTGACTCAAAGGTTTTTAATTTTTTAAACACGTTTGCAGTGTGCAGATAGGACAATCTAAATTGGTTTTAGATACAATTTAAGATACTGTATATCTTCATATATTTAATAGTGAATATGTGTTTGAGTAAAACAAAGCTTTATGTTCACCACTATTTGATTGCAGTATTCACAGGAAAATACAGAAACAGCATCACAAAGACATTGTGTGTTTGTGTTGGCAGGTATTACGAAAGTTGTGGGGACATAAATCTGTTTTAAAAAATGCCAAGTGCTTTGGTTTGGTTCCTCCATGAAAGTCACACCTAACGTTGATATGCACATTTTTACTTATTATTTATTTAATCCAAATATTGCTCCATTCTGTCAGTAATGTTTCACTGTTTAGCATGTTTCTGTAATCTTATGTTACCATTTTTAACTGTTAAAGCCATGAAACAATGTATTTCTTGGTATTTAAGTCATATATATACCAATTCTACGTCCATTTGTACATATGTTTTTGTTGTACATCATCATTTTTAACAATTGCTGCTGTAATATAACATCATACTGCTAAAGGTTAAACATAGCGATTGACTCCTAGTATTTGAAAGTGGCATAAAGTGACAAAATTAACATAGTAAAAAAATCCCTTTTTCACCATTTTCTTTCACTTTTCCTTTCCAACCATTCTCTCAACAACAGCAATGTCCTGTTCGCAAAAGCCTGTGTCATTGGCACTCAGAAGCAGGTGTTATTCTGTGTATGTGTGTGTAGGACTTCATGAGCGTCACACTGCCGTGGTGCGACACGCCCATAGGTAAAACACACTCCTCTGTCAAGACCCCCCGGCCAACATCCCAGCACATCACTGTGGAGATAACTTGGTTCTTGTTGTCCCGTCCGCCAGTGATGAAGAGTTTGTTGTTACAGGCAGCGATGGCGCAGCTTGCCCTCTCTCCCAGACGGGTCACAAGGGACCAGGTGTCTGACAGAGGCGAGTAGCAGTACATGGCATGCATGGCACCACCTGGGAGCAGAGAATTGAACAGTAACCATATTAGGGTTAATATATACACATATACATCCACATCCCTTTCTCACACAATATACCAGACACAGATGACCACATTCTTGAAAAACAACAATTATTTGAGCAGGTTTGCAGCTGTATGTAACTGAAAAGTTAATTTGCACGAACAGATAAACTCCATTCTTAAAATGAATAAAACAACACCAGTTTGATTGATATCCCGTTTGAATGTACAATAAAAAACATGTTTTATGAAAATTAGAATTTTTTTGGATTATCAAAATAACCCAAAACCAGTTTGAATGATATTATACTGAAGTACAGGCAAAAAACATGATCTAGGAAAATAAGAAATAAAAAAGATTAATGCTAGCCATAATTTTGTTGTAAAGAGTTGGTGTCTAGACTATTTTTTCCACATTGTGGCCTTCTTATTTTGGAATGAAACTCTTCATATATATTGTTGATGACGAACAATATCAGACACACACGTATACACATATTCCAAATTTAAATTCACCAATTTACGGTGATAGAGGAAGTATTTAGATCCTTTACTTAAGTAAAGATAGTGCAAAAGTAGTCATGCATTGGAAATGTAATTCCATTAAAAGTTCATAAGCCTTATGAGCAAAATGTATTTAAACCAAAAGTACTCTTAGTACAGAAAAATGTCCCCTGTGAATAAATATTAATGGATTGTTATTAATGACGGATTTGTGTGTGAATAGCATTTCACTGTTTTAGTGTCCAGGTAAAGCTAATTTGAACTCTTTTAAATACTGCATCATATTTTATAAGCTCATATGTTTTGTATCTAAAATCTTAATCAGTAAAATAAGTAGTTATCAAGTGAATGTAGTGGAGTAGAAGTACAAAGAAGTATGAAATGAAAATACTCATGTAAAGTACAAATACCTCAAATTTGTACTTGAGTAAATGTACTTAGTTTGCATCCACCTCTGCCAACTTACCAACTATATAGATGCAGTTCTTGAATGTGACTGCATTAGTGCATTTGGTTTCGATGGGAATGGGCGCCCGCAGTTCCCAGCAGTCTGTCCCAGGTTCCCAGCACTGGACCTGATCAGTTGCCAGCTTTCCATTTGGCCCACCACCAATCACATAGATCCATCTGTCAAAGCTTGCAGCAGCAAACGAGCTCACACCCACTGCAAGAGGTGTCACCTGCAAGTACAGCCAAAAGGGCATCTAAGTAAGTATATGTAATGAATTACAGCCAAACAGGCATAGAAGTAAATATGCTAGTGATTTTGTTTAAAGCAGCACACTTTATGGAGAAGGAATCAAAACAGTAAAGTTGCGGGCTGTAAAACTAATGGACATTTTCACCACTTGGATTACGCAGATGATGGCTTATAGCTGAAACACATAAATTTTTGCCCACAATAAATAAGAATAATAGGGTACTTCTAAGTGTCAGTGCGAGTCATTTCTTTGTTTTTGGGCTGTAAAACTAAAACATTGACCTGAAAGACGCTCTGTAGTGCTCAGGGGAACTGCAGGTGATAATTCTCTGTGGGTTTGTCACAACGAGCGACGCCTTTCACATACATGTAGTTATTGCTATTCTAAAACATTCTAGCCACTTCAAGGAACATTTTTATTATATTATATAGATTATATAGAATTCCTGTATGTTTACCTGTGCCCAGCGATTATGAAAGGGATCATAGGCCTCTACGCTAGTGAGTCTCTGAACTCCATCAAATCCACCCAGTGCGTACACCTTCCCCCCATGAACTGCCATCTTGTGTCTCCAGCGCCCAGTTGTCAGAGCCTCGATCTGGAGCCACTTGTCCAGGGCGCCGTTATATTTCCAAACGTCATGCTGTGTCTCTTTACCTCCTGCAACAACAGGAGCATTAAAGAAAACTGCTATACAACCTGCTGTACAGACCAGCTTTCATCCCAAAACATAAATGTGTCACTGAATCTTTAGCAATGACTATATCTGTGCCCTACATTGGGCCGCCCACTTCACTCAAGATGTAAAATCTCATGACCCAGTCTGAACTCTCACAGTGTAAGCTGCCGAACAGTAAGAGTAACCATGGCTGAGGTGTCAGTTCCTGAGTTGGGAAACACCTAAAACCACAACAACTGCTGCTGCAGAAGATGTCACGTCTTACTTTTGTTTTGTTCAGTTGATCACTGTGGGTTCACTAAAACACCATTACATTTAAAGAAGAGAAGCCTAGAAACATTTAGAACAACCTGTTTACATGATGAAGATGCAAGAAAAATGAATACAAGATGAAAGGACATATAGCAATCATAACTTGTTAGATACATAATCAGTAGACGGTGAACAATTTCACTTTCATCAGTATCTGAGCCTTTCTATAAAAAACATGAATACGTGACTTTTCTCACCAGATATGTACACTTCATTGCGGAAGGTGATGCAGGAAAACTCCACCCATTTTCTGTTTTGGGATTCGTCCTCCATCTCTGTGATTGGCAGCCTGGCAACCTCCAGCCTGCTGCGTCTAAGGGGGTCCAAACAGGTGACAGTGGAAATGAAGCGTTCATCTTTAGTGCAGCCTCCAATAATCAGGAACACCTCTGATAGAAAGTGCCGCACACGGGGTTTGGTTCGTTCAGAGACCACCTATAAACATGTTATACATGTACAGCCCACATTAAACAATGAAATACAGCAGTCAATTTATCAAAAAAATAGCCAGAAAATAGTAGCCAGAAAAATGAATTTTTTTACTCTTATAAAATGGCTGAAAATACTACAAATATGGAGCATTTTAAAGGATAGTGGATAGATCTTTCCAGTGATGTTTCCAAATTAGCCTTCCAGTATTTTGTAAAATAACTCGACAACACTTTTTGGGTTTTCCCTGTATAGATACTGACCTCCCTGCCGGAAAGGTGATAGGTGCGGGCCTCTTGCAAAAAGGGAAATGCCTCACTGCAGCGGCGAATAAGTTCGTCCGACTCCACTTTTTCTACAAAGTACGCAGGCTCCAACAATGGCAGTCGCACATGTGAAAGCAACCTAGCCAGTAAAGGATATCGTTCATCCTGCCGGGCTCTCACCCAATGCATGAGGGCCTCAAAAACACACTCCTCACACTTCACATCAAGGTCGTCCCTCTGCAGGACCGTCTCCAGCGACTCGGCTGGCAGCTCCAGGAAGTCCTGCTGCTGGATTACCTTGGAGAACTGAGAGGTGATGTAGTCCTGAACCCTGGTCTTCAATGCCAGCAGGGCGTGGTTTTCAGCAAGATTCAGGATCCCAATACAACTCTCTAGGTGCAGGGACTTGCTCATAAAGCCAGCACATGCGTCCACCACACGCATGAACTATAAGAGACAAGTCCAGCATAGCATTACTATCACTTTTTAGCTGGAAATTGAGTAAGCACGCTGATGTGCACATACAGGGTTACTCAGCAGTGTCATTGATAAACAGATAAAGCTACATGAGATTTCTAAGACTGATGATTAGAATTTAAAAACTAAAATTGACAAGACAACATGAAAATTGTCTTAGAAACCCAAAAAGTGTCATGGGCCATAAAAAGTTTAGAATTCTTGCCCTAACCCTTAATAACCAACATTACATTTTTTTGTATGTTCCTAATTGTTTTACTGTTTAATTCTGTATTCTACTTTTTTATTTTTTCATTGTAATCAAATTATTTTAGCTTTTTTACTGTTTTTGTTTTTCGCTGTTTAACAGATAAGCACTTTGAAACTGTATTCGGTAAAGTGCTATCCAAATAAAGTTATTAATATTACATGCATGTCCTCAAACTCAACTCAGCTCAGATTTATTTACATAGCACCTTTCAGACAAACATGTAGCCCAAAGTGCTTTTGTGTTAATATAACAACAAACAAGAAACTATTTTTCTTTAATAATTTACAACAATAAAACAATAAAGTGTTAAAAGTCAGTACATAGAACTCAATAGAATAAAAATGAAATAAACACCAAGAATAAAAATCATATAAAAACCAACTTTACTCCAAATTAAATGCCAGATTATAAAGATAGGTCTTTAATTTCCTTTTTAAAACTATAGAGAGGCTATCATTCTAATATCTGTATCATATCAAATAGCCAACTGTACCCTAAATCTTAATCTGACTGTAATTCTAAGGTCAATCCTAAACTAAGTCCAAAACCTAAAACAGCCTGTTGAAGAAGAGAGTACCAATCAGAATGTTTGAACTTTTTTTAATCTTCAAAATCTAAAACTCAAATTGTTCATCACAAAAATAGAAGTATAGGAACACAAACCCCTGCCTCCCCCCTTGTGTGGTGCAGCTGTGCAGTTAATTTAAGCCTGTATGGAAAACTGATCCTGAGTGTAAACAACTGGGCAACTTTCACTTCCCTCTTTGAGCGACTTGTCTCCTACACAGTAAGTACGATGTTTGTTCCACTGAATGGGGGGAAAACTGTCTGAAGTGAGAAGATCAGAATAATCTGAAGACTTTAAAAGTAGTACACTACAGCATGGTCATAGTGTTGATAAAGACCATCACTTTGATAGAACCAGGCTTTCTGAATGTAAATAAATCAATGATGTTCTACATTTTTTATACCTTTTGCTGCTAATTTGGTACCATAAGGCGCCTTTGATGCACAGCTCACAGCTAATAATTAATTCACACTGAATTAGCAGCTTAATCTACTGTGCAATACATCCTGTTTTAAATTTAATTGTGATACTTATTTATATTTCTAGTACGGCTGTGCAATATCCTCCGTCCCATTATTGTTAATAAGCTACACATTACTTGACAGCTCATGCACTATTACTTTATACTGTAATATTAACCTCAACCGGTTAACCCAGTTTGTACATACACTTATTTAATTTTAAATTTATACTTATACCCACTTTGTAGTTACCTGTATTATAGTGTAGTATATTATTGCTTTTTGCCTTGCTTAGTACTTCCATTCTTGTGAGCACTGACGTGATAGTGAGCTGCTGTCACAAAGAGTTTCCCCTCGGGATTAATTAAGTATTTCTGATTCTGATTAAAATTCCATGAATATCAACTATACTGTATAAACAGTTGCTGTTGGGTTAGAACTTCATGACTCCAATTCTGGTAGTTTGTGTTTTTACTTCCACTGAAGAATCACATGATCATTCATGTGGTCACACTTACATACTGTTGAATGAGCAACTGTTAGAACCCTGTCACACCCAATTGGATCAAGTTAAAAATGTATCAAGATGAAAATAAAAATAAATCTTTGCTGGTTGTTTTGCGGATATTAGGATTTTGTGCAGTTTTTGGTTTAGGAGCAGGTTTTTCAAATCAGTGACTTTTCGTGAAAGATATGTTAACATGAACTCAAAAACATTTTCCTTTGATAATTACGGTCCAAATGAATATTTCCATTACTGGCAATCAATTTGTAATGCTAAAAAAATTGTTATTGCTGCTGATAATGTGCTCAAGATTTACTCTGTGTATCAGATGACGATTGTTAAAAGAAAAACTACCTGAGCATCTTCTTTAACTTATATTGTAAGTAATTGTCCTTTTACCTGAAATTGACTTGCAGCCTCTAGTATTCTCTGGACATTTGAGTGTGTAAGGAGGGCCCGGCTGGTGTAGGTATACTCAAGGAGACAGCACATCGTCCCACTGTCCACCCCCTTTATTTCCACACGCTCCTCATGACTCTCCTTCAGACCACTGCAAAACATTGCCCTGCACAGAAAAAAATCATTCATTCAGTAAAACCAGCAGTGCCATCACAGTGGAGTTGGCCAATACTGGATTTATTTTACCTGAAGTACTGGCTGGCAGCAGCGAGTATGGCTCTATGGCAAAGGAAGTCATGTCCCTGAACACACAGCACCACATCGGTCAGTTCTCTGTTCACTCGTAGGGTCTCCATTCCTCTCTGCAGCTCCACAGGTAGACCTCCATCTTCCCAACGTAACTCACTTGGGCCTGACTGGTTCTCTCGCTCCTCGTCTGGGCTGGAGTCGTCTCCAAGAGGCAGCAAGGGACAGTCTGTAGTCCTCTCTAGTAACTCGCTCATCTTTCACATCAGTAGCTCTTCATAAAATCACTCTTCGCAGGAGCACAGTATGCAGCTACTATGGGTGCACCTGCAGTAGTAAAAAGACCCCTGTGGTTTACGCTTGCAACTGTTCTGTCGCTTGAGATGCGGATTTGTTTTTTCCTGTCTTCTTCAGACGTCCTATTCCTGTTCTGAGAGGAACCTACGTATACAGCAATGCTCGTTACTAGACACTTCCTCTTCTTGGGCTGAATAAATTTCCCCTAAGTTTCTCAATTTTCCTGTTTTCTCAGAACCACAGATGCCAGGTCTTCTCCACCAGACCACACCAAGTAGAGATGACTGCAAATAACACATCTTATCATCATCTTAAGCCTTTGCCCTTCCCTCATTACCACAAATGAGGTGCTACAGAGCAAAGCCGTTAATCCCCTAATACAGTGGTTCACAGCGTTTTTGGCTTGTTTAGTCAAATTTACAGCAACCTTTTTATATACATACTTTAATGTATTGTCGTGTATATTGTATTTCGTATTCATATTATACCTCTCTAGCTATGCTTATATTATAACATGTTATGGTTGCCAGAGTTGTGCTACTGGATCTTTTCTGCACAAATATTTGCACAATTTTCTTATGAAGTTTAAGTTATTGTAATGTATATTTTGTATATAGATTTTTCAAACCATATCTCGGTTTTCCTTCATTTCCCATGTTATTTGTGTTCATTTCATTCAAATTGCGCTTTATTTGTTTCTCTTACCTCTTGGATGCTGAAATGTTAATATAAAGGATACAGCTGCAGCAGACACGCTTGCTTTCATCGTCTCCACTAAGTGGCACCATTGCCTCACTGGGCTTACAACACCATTCAAACATGATCTTAACGAGTCCAAACCTATTTCCTGTTTCAGTGTTAGGTCGAATTTGGACCCACACTTAGCAACGCGATTCAACCGCGGGCCCTTTATCTCTCGCACTCGTTCCTGTATGATCGGATTATGGAAGTAGCTATTTCTTTCATTATGTAAATGGCTGATCGAATTCAGGAAAACCGGACGTTACACAGATTTGATTGTGAAATAGAATCAAAGAAAACATGTGCAGTGTAGCTCGTTCTAAGAGCAAACACTTTTAAAGCCATGCATGGGTGTCGACCCCTGGAGATGCCGATAGAGTGCATCAGCAGCCTGCAGCAAAGACGGGAGCAGAGCGCATCACATGATTTCACTTCATTTCACGTTATGTCAGGTACGGTTGAGGCAAAGTGAGCGCCTCGTTTTCCGAGTTTGTTGTTACTGTGATGTTTGCCCACTTGATTTTGTTTCACATTTGGCGATGGTGTCAAGTCACGTGTTGTAGCCTACATGAGCCCATGAAAGATAATTTCCACGACAAGCCCTAACGTGACAATTAGATTTTTTCTCCGACCGCGGGTGCATAAGCCTATCCCCAAACGCGGCGAGTACGGAACAAGGCTACTTTGTGGGTCTGCGTTTGTGTTTATTTTGTGTCCAAAGCTTCACCACAAACCACCTGCACATGTAGCCTACATGTTTTAAACATACAGTAGGTGTCTGTGACAATGATATGATAATATATTAACAAGTACAGTATGCTGCAATTGTATGTGTTGCCTAATATGCAGGAAATGTTTCAGACTTCCTCTTGGTGTACCTACAGGAAGCATGAACCACTGCAATGTCTCTGTAAAGGCACAGACAGATTTAAACATAAGGGGGGCTGACTAGAGGCTTGGCCACAACAGCTATGGTGTGAACACTGTGTAACTTCTGAAGCAGGCTCAGGATGATGTGTTCCCTGCAATCCTTCTGGGGGGCCAATTTGCTCATCTCTCTGGGACTATTTCTGCACTGTGGTAAGTAGGTACACTGAATTCCTGCTGTTGAATTGGATCCTGGTGAGTGCATGCTGCGTGAAAATATGTTAGAATATTAGCTACTTATTTTGTGAAATGCATGCCCTTGTTACAAAAAGAACAGGAAAGAAAAAGTAATTTTAAAGTAAGGAGGTAATAAGTGCAGCCAAGAATATTGAATATGCCACTAATAAATAACCAGAAATAATAATAACCACTAATACATATACTAGTACCTATCAAGCTAAATACTCACTGTGTATCTGGTACCTTATTTTTTTCATTTAATCAAATTTAGACTTCAGTGATTAAACTCAATGATTCAAAATTGATGATTCACTTTTGTTATATTTTTTGTTTTGTTTTTATATTGATGTAGACAAACAAATTACTGGCAATTATTTCATGAAACTGAGAAAGAAACAATAATCACTTCCTTTCTTTTGGATGAAAATGAATTTAACAGTTTCCACAATTTGCAGGCACTTATTACTTCATGGATGCTTATAATGAATACATTCTTCACACCATACACTGTAAAAAGTTTATATTTATTGCAATGTGGCAAGTAACTTGAAGGCTACATAGTTTTGCTTTACATATCCATGCAATACTGAAACAAAGGTTGGACCCTGGAGTGTACTCTTATAAAACATGACTTACAGCTAAAGTTGCAGTATTGAAATGACTGTGTTTTGTCTGTGCTTCACTCAGGAGAGGCCAGAGTGCACACTGAAGCACAGGCTGGCCCTCTGTATCGCGTGGTGGGCTCTTTGCTCTCCATCTCCTGCAATGTGAGTGGCTTCACCAATTCCGGCATTAGAAAAGAATTTGAATTCCGTGTTAAGAAGCCTACACATCCATCATTTGAGCTCAACATCATCCACACCAGTGATCAGAGCTTCGGCTTTGCCATGTATAGTAGCCGTGTGAGTAAAGGAGAAATTACTCTGGAACATGTGTCTCCAAACTCAGTCGTCTTTGAGATAAAAAGACTATTGAAACTTGATGAAGGGGAATATGAATGTTCTGTAATCAACTCAGAACAAGTTTATGATGGAGTCTACAGTGCTAAGACAACAGTGAAAGGTAATCGGTTACCATTCTATTTTTGAGTATTAAGACATACTTTTCAAAGTAACTACATTGCTGTAATGTAAGATGGCAAAAATGTATCACTTTCATGTCTTTGTGTCTGTTTCTGATGTTGTGCCACAGTGATTGACAACTCCTTAAGTGTTTCATCACCTGCCTCCACCTCACTGAGTTATAACGAGGGTGATGATCTCACTTTAACATGCCAAGCCTCCAGCAACACAGTCCAGCACACGCATCTGTCTCTTGCCTGGTATCTCCATAAAGATGGCGAGGATAAGGCTCAGCCTATCATTTCTCTGGACAGAGATTTGACACTGAGCCCAGGCCAGGGGTTTGAAGGGCGTTACCAGGCTGGACTCATACGGTTAGATAAAATAGGAGAGGCCACGTACAGGCTTAAGATGGCTCAGCTAGAGCTGTCAGACCAAGGCAGGATCTACTGCCAGGCTAAGGAGTGGAGCCAAGATCCTGACCGCTCCTGGTACGCTATTGTACAGAAGAATGCAGAGGAAACAACCCTAAATGTCAAAGCCAGAGGTTAGACGCAGCTATCATTTAACTGATATCATCTATTAAATATCACTTCTTGATAAGTAGACACATTCATCTTTGCTGTCCTTTTACGCAGTCGCTGTGGCTTCTTGACAGGATGTGTGTGTTTGTCTCACTATGCTTATTTTTTGCCTTGACTAGAGGTGGTGCCAGACACGTTGTCTCTGGTGGTGAAAATCTTAGCACAGCCGACAACGCTGCAGGAGGGGCAGGCGCTATCGCTATCCTGCAACGTAGAGACACAGAACCTGGAGGAAAGGTTCTTCTCTGTAGCCTGGCTCAGGGGAAGTGTTGTGCTTGCCCGCATTGGCCCTACTGGCATTCTGTCTGTTGGGCCCGAGTACAGCGTACGAGCGAAAGAAGGAGAGCTCAGGGCAGCCCGGATAGGGGACAGAGATTACACTCTCATATTGCAGCCTGTCAGAACCGAGGACGAAGGAAAGTATATCTGTAGGGCATGGCCTCAGGACAGAGGCCAGGATGGTGGCTTTACAGAGGGAGTAGCCCAGGACTCCACCCCCCAGCTGGTCAGCATCTCAGCCACAGGTCAGTCAGCAAGTGAGCCCATACTGACTGACATTTATTTAGGGTTTAATTTTCTTACCTGTATGATGTACCCTCGATTTAAAGTTTTATCTTCTTAATGTTATCTCTTGTAAAGTACAATAAAGTTATTGTGTTTTCTGATATTATTTTCTAAAGCACACTAATGTTATCTGTCTGTTGCCTTGTCTCATCATAGAAAGCGGGCTCTCAGTTGAAATGCAAAACACTTTGAGTGTTAACGAAGGTGACCGGCTGAAGCTCACCTGTAAAGTGCTTGGGGTCAACGGTCAGCTCTCCATCACCTGGCAACACAGATCAGCATCCACATCAACGGCCATGTTCACCAATGTCATCAGTCTAAGTCAGGAAGGTGTTATGGAGAAAGCGGGGGAGTTTGTGAGTCGCAAAGTAAGGGCAATGCGTCCAGCATCTGACACCTTCACCCTAGAGCTTGATGAGGTCACACCTTCTGATTCAGGTGTCTACCAGTGTACTGTGTCTGAATGGAAAGTCAATAGCAAGACAAACAGCCAGTCACAGACTGCAGCTGTGACAGTGGCTCTTGTAGGTAAGATATGAGAGAAGAGAAAGACAATACTTTGGAAATGTCATTTACTCACATCTGTTTTTTTACTTACACTTATGATCACATGATGATATAATGACCAACTTCTGCTTTCTTACTTGCCATACCTGACTGTTTTGGGTTTGTTTCACAGATTCGTTTGTGAAATTGAAGCTGATAAGTCGCAACAACATAGTAACTGTAGGAGAAAATGTGGAGTTGATGTGCCGGATCATGGGGTCACATGTTCCAATAACACTGACTTGGAGCCTGCAGCGTGATGCCTCAACCCTAGATAACATCCTGACACTGTACTCTGATGGTGCCATCAGCTGGTCTGGAGACCAGCACCGCTACCAGCTGAAAGTAGAGAACACACAGAATGAAGTCATTCACTATCTCCTTATCAATGGTGCGAGCCAAAGCGAGGCAGGAAGTTACCAGTGTAGCGTGTCTGTCTTCCTGGAGAATGTACACAAGAAGCTGCCTCCATCCAACCAGGTGGCTGTGAATGTGCAGAACCCAGGTACTGCTGTGATTTGTAAGGCTACATGCCATCTTTGGAGCAATTTTGGATGAAAGCTGCCCTGTACATTCTATTGCTCTTTGTTTCTCACCGTATATGACTCAACTTTGTCTCTCTCTCCTAGTAAGCAAGCTTGTTCTCACCTCCACTGCGGCCTTGACAAGTAAAATCAACACTGACATAGAAATAAAATGCTCAGTTATCTCAGAACCCTCGGTGTCCTCTCGCTATGCAGTTACCTGGCTGCTGCAACAACAGGCAGAAAATAAGACCATTGTAAGCACAAACCAGGATGCCCTAGTAACATTTGGACCGGAGGTAGAGCCAAGCGACAGACAGCGAATCAGCATGAAGCGCACTAAGGGCCCTAGTTTTGAGTTGAGTATCCGGCAAGCTCGGATCTCAGACAAAGGATCATACGTATGTGAGGTGGTGGAGTGGCTACAAGATCCTCGTGGGGATTGGTATCAGCTCTCACCAGTGTCAAAAACTACAATGGTAAAAGTTATTGAGCCTGGTAAGTTTGTGTGTCTTTTATTAGCTCAGAGAAAATGTCTCCAGATTTCATTAAGCACTTAACTTATGCCATTAACCACATGCAGCCCATACCATTTTAAATGACCTGAAAACCTATTTTCTCACCAAGCTTCATACTAGAAGCAATGAGTCCCTACATGAACACACTATGTTCTGACAAAGTTCAAACAGTTTGACTGATTCTAAATTAGAAATTTCTATATGTGGCCTTTCCTTTCTCACTCATATTAAGTGGCTGGGGTTAAAAGCCTTTGTGAATTACTATTTGACCAAAAACTTAAAGTTAGGTTTTGTGAATATTTTGTCAAGAATATATAGAAATACATTTTTCATGGTCATCAAACAAAAATTAGTTTTAAAAAGAGTATGTTCTCAATTTACTACATTTTCTTTTCTCTACCCTCTCTCATTCTCCAGCCAATGACCTTAATTTAGATAAGAAAGAGCAGCACCTGTTTGCCAGGGAGGGGGATGAGGTGGAGCTCAAGTGTAACATGATCTCAGGAGCACCCAGTCCTTCGTTTTTCTACAAGGTCGCTTGGCTCTACACTGGACATAATTCGTCCGTCACGAATGCCCTGGTGGAGCTTGATCACAGGGGCCTGCTGAGTTACCCAGAGAATCAGGGCCTCAGAGGCCTGCAGAGGCGGCTTTTTCTGTTCAGACCCACTCAGAGCAGCTTCTACCTAGGAATTCAGAAGGCCCATGAGGGTGATAGTGGGACCTACCAGTGCAAGGTGGAGCAATACCAGCTGGATCATGAAGGCCACTGGCAGCAAAAGGCCTCAGACAGCGCTGGCCCCATCGTGCTGACTGTAAATGTGTCAGGTATGATCACATCTTCGAGAGCACTCTATAGGCAGTGTTTAAACAAACAGTTTTGGGAAAGTTTGCCCTTTTACTTTTATAGTAAGTGTTAGACGAGAAGATTGATGCTACTCTCGTGTCTGTAAAACAGGGAAACAGCTAGCCTGGCTCTGTCCAGATATTAGGTATTAATGATGGCTGCCGAGTTTCAGGGCTCTGATATTGTGCATGTTCACTCACTGACAAAATGTTGCACTGTTCCCTTAAAACTTGCAATAGGTTCATATTCATTCACTTTACCAATATCATATGATGGTGTGTATATATGTTGTGTCTGCATGTATTTTTATATCTTGTGGTCACAACCACACATGCTGTTTCTCTAGAAAAATAACCACTTCTCTGATGGTCTTTATTTTTAATGTCTCTAATTTTATACATTTTGTTGTCACTGGTTTGTACGTCTGCCGTACTTGTTCCGCACCTTTAGTATTACCGATGTATTTTGTTGTGTTTTCTGTTTCTGCCCGTGGCAAAGCCTCCTGTGTACCTAGTAATTTAATTTGAAGTCCCATTGATTGGTTTGACTTGTTAAATTGTCTTTTTAACTGTGTGCTTTTTCACAGTAAACAACTTGTCCATTGTAAAGGAAGAAGTGGAGTTGAATGTGACCAGATCCCAGGATTTCACTATCCCCTGTCATATCACCAAACAATCCAGCAATGAATCTGAGTTCCAAGTCACGTGGTTTTGGCAGAAAGGGACAGAAAATAAACATATATTCTCAGCTTACCGAAACTCTACCCTACAAGACAGATTTGGGAAGGGTGATCACCTAAGATTTGGCCACCCTTTGCCCAACCAATTCAGCCTTAAAGTTTTGAAACCAGGTCCTGAATATAGTGGTGTGTATTTCTGTGAGGTAGAAGAGTGGCTCCCATCTCTCTCTCATGGGTGGAGGAAGGTTGCAGTGGAAAAGTCAGGATATTTGACTGTTAATGTCTATGCAGAAGGTAAGCACATCTTAATGTGATTAGTAGTTTCTCCCAGCAAATATCAGTGGTTGAAAACCATGTTAAATCATGTGCATGTGAACACAGGTAATGCGTTCTTTGTCTTCTTCTTTGCAGGGGATGTTAAAGCCATCTCTGATCCAGAATGCAAGTCGGGAACCTGGATAGGGATTCTCGTAGGTATTGTCATTTGTACGCTGTTAGCCATATTGCTACTGGTAGTGAAGATATGCCGGAGCCAGAGAACGAAGGCTGGCCCATCTCTGTGGGCAGAGAAACACCCTATGAACCCAATCAAACCCAGTGCAGAGGAATGAAACTCAAATACCAGAGAGGAGAGGAAAAACACATATTTTTTATGTGCCATGTAAATGCGAAAATGTTTTATAATTTAAAATGTTGCACTGTGCATATTTTTAATTCATTTTTATTCAAAGTTCAATAATTTGTGTTTAAAGGAATCTGTTGATAATGTTCCATAGAAAAAATGTTTAAATGTTTTACTCTCTGTGCAGCTGGGAATAATTTTGCCTTTATGAATTAATGAAATTCATTAAACCTTTAAAATTTAACAAGCACTTTTCATTTTACTGCTAAGACTTCTTTGCATAATCACCAGCTTCTTAATGCCTGCAACGGATAGTTGAGCTAGGCAGCAGATCAACTTTGTGGCTTTACACCTACAAAGCAACATTCCTTTTAATGAAGCAACATACCAGACAGCTTGATACTGTCTTTGATGGGGAGAAGTCAAAGCATAGCATGTCTAAGGGAGCAGCTAAGCACGAAATGTGGTAATATTTGAAACTTTCTTCTATAACAAAATGCAGCGATGAGTCAACCAGGATATGGTCTGTGGTTGGGCATGAGCAGAGCATGACTGTGTGGTCTGAAAATCTGCTGAGATGTGAGTGTGACAAGCAATTGTGCAGACTGTCCCAGTATTCTTAAAGAGGTTAGATGAATGCGATGCAAGTAGAAATCGGCCAATGCAAACATCCCTTTTGCTGCCATTACTTACTTGTCTTGCTAAAGGTTTTCCACTGTTTGTGATGATGACCACATGTCATTTACTTGTGATTCTGGATGCACAGTTTCACTTTTAGATAAGATGTGGAAGCTGTGTGTATGAATCTGTGCTTACTGAATGTGTGCTTGTGCATGTACAGTCCATACATAATATAACATTGAAGCATTTGTCATTGTTTCGGCTCTAATACAGCACATGCGCAGATCAAAGATCCTGAATACACAGCCAGAGCATTTTGGTCTAGAGGAATGGTCTTATATGGCTAAGTCAATAACCTATAATCAGCTGAGTATGTCTTTCAATTCTTGAAGACCAGAGTGAAGCTAAAACCCTCCTAAACAAGCAGGAAGTTGAGATCCCTGCAGTACATGTCCGGTAGAGCATCACCATAAGTCGGTTGATTTCTATGAGTTGTAGACTTCAGTCAGTCATTGGTTGTAACTGATTTGCATGGTTTGTCTGATGTAGGTGTAAGCACCTTCAAAGTAAAGATTAAAGTCAGCACTTAAGCTTGATAGTCCTTCTTCTTCTTTTCCTTTCGGCTGCTCCCTTTCAGGGGTCGCCACAGCGAATCATGCGCCTCCATCTAACCCTGTCCTCTGCATCCTCTTCACTCACACCAATTAACTTCATGTCCTCTCTCACTACATCCATAAATCTCCTCTTTGGTCTTCCTCTAGACCTCCTGCCTGGCAGCTCCAACCTCAGCATCCTTCTACCAATATATTCACAGTCTCTCCTCTGAACATGTCCAAACCACCTCAATCTGGCCTCTCTGGCTCCGAAACATCTAACATGAGCTGTCCCTCTGATGTACTCGTTCCTGATCCTGTCCGTCCTCGTCACTCCCAAAGAAAACCTCAACATCTTAAGCTCTGCCACCTCCAGCTCTGCCTCTTGTCTTTTCTTCAGTGCCACTGTCTCTAAGCTGTACATCATCGCTTGTCTCACCACCGTCTTGAACACCTTTCCTTTCATTGTTGCTGATACTCTTTTATAACACAACACACCTGACACTTTTCTTCACCCGTTCCAACCTGCTTGCACTCGCCTCTTCACCTCTTTTCCACAGTCTCCATTGCTCTGAACCGTTGACCCTAAGTACTTTTAAAGTCCTGCACCTTCTTCACCTCTGCTCCCTGTAACCTCACCGACACACATGTATTCTGTCTTACTGCAGCTAAGCTTCATTCCTCTGTTTTCCAGAGCAGACCTCCATCTCTCTAGATTCTCCTCCACCTGCTCCCTGCTCTCACTACAAATAACAATGTCATCCGCAAACATCATAGTCCATGGAGATTCCTGTCTAACCTCATCTGTCAGCCTGTCCATCACCAGAGCAAACAAGAAGGGGCTCAGAGCCGATCCTTGATGCAGACCCACCTCCACCTTGAACTCCTCTGTCACACCTACAGCACACCTCACCACGGTCTTACAGCTCTCATACATGTCCTGCACCACTCTAACATACTTCTCTGCCACTCCAGACCTCCTCATACAATACCACAGCTCCTCTCTCGGCACCCTGTCATACGCTTTCTCTAAATCTACAAAGACACAATGCAACTCCATATGACCTTCTCTGTACTTCTCCATCAGCATCCTCAAAGCAAATAGTGCATCTGTTGTGCTCTTTCTAGGCATGAAACCATATTGCTGCTCACAAATGCTCACCTCTGCCCTTAGCCTAGCTTCCACTACTTTTTCCCACAACTTCATTGTATGGCTCATCAGCTTTATTCCTCTATAGTTGCCACAGCTCTGTACATCTCCCTTGTTCTTGAAAATTGGCACCAGTACACTTCTCCTCCACTCCTCGGGCATCCTCTCACTCTCCAAGATCTTGTTAAACAAACTAGTCAGAAACTCAACTGCCACCTCTCCTAGTCACTTCCATACCTCCACAGGTATGTCATCAGGACCAACTGCCTTTCCACTCTTCATCCTCTTCAACGTCCTCCTCACTTCACTCTTGCTAATCTTTGCTACTTCCTGCTCCACACCAGTCACCTCTTCTATTCTTCGTTCTCTTTCATTTTCCTCATTCATCAACTCTTAAAAGTACTCCTTCCATTTTCCCATCACACTCCTGGCACCTGTAAATACATTTCCATTCTTATCTTTAATCACCCTAACCAGCTGCACATCCTTCCCATCTCTATCTCTTTGTCTGGCCAACCTGTACAAATCCGCCTCTCCCTCTTTAGTGTCCAACCTAGCATACAAGTCCTCATATGCTCTTTGTTTGGCCTTTGCCACCTCTACCTTCACCTTACGCTGCATCTCCCTGTACTCCTGTCTACTCTCTTCAGTCCTCTCAGTGTCCCACTTCTTCTTTGCTAACCTCTTCCTCTGTATACACTCCTGAACTTCCTGGTTCCACCACCAAGTCTCCTTGTCCACTTTCCTCTTTCCACACGACACACCGAGTACCCTCCTACCTGTCTCCCTGATCACATTAGCTGTAGTGGTCCAGTCATCTGGGAGCACTTCCTGACCACCCAGAGTCTGTCTCAGCTCCTCCCTGAAAACTAAACAACATTCTTCCTTTTTCAACTTCCACCACTTCGTCCTCTGCTC
>CM022488.1:12409589-12508837 GCA_011952105.1 Coreoperca whiteheadi | reverse complement strand
CAAAGTCCCTACTGTCAGTCCTACATTCTTAGCTTTCCTCTTCTCTCTCTGCCTGCGAACACACCTTCCTCCTCTCCTTCTTCGTCTTCGACCAACAGTAGTCCAATTTCCACCGGTACCCTGTAGGTCAACAGCACCTGTGGCGGTCGTTGTTAACCCGGGCCCCGACCGATCCGGTATGGAAGTCATTGTCATGATTCGCATTGTTAGTTTGGCATGTGTTTTACGTCGGATGCCCTTCCTGACACAACCCTCTGCATTTATCCAGACTTGGGACTGGCACATGAAGACACTGGCTTGTGGCCCCCTGCAGTTGCATTACCTAAGCTTGATAGTCCAATGTGCCAAAACAATGCAAATGTCTCACTGTCCAAATGCTGTCCAGGCTGCACTGCACTTCTATATGTTTGCACATTAATGCATGTAATAATGCAGTTGCTGCATTTTAACAGATGTTCATACTCAACAAAATTGGATGCTGGAAAGTAATCAAATGAAAACTTATGAAGAAGAACGTAGTGCCCCTCTCTCTCTCTCTCTCTCTCTCTCTCTCTCTCTTTTTCCCCTCTCTCCCTTCCTCCCATCATCAGACCTATCAATGTTTAACACCCCATCTGTGTAAGAGACAAGAATAGAATCCATTTCTTACTTTCACTTTTGAGGAAACAGGCCGAGACACCTCCTATACAAAGATGAGCGTATACCAGTTATGTACAACTTAAGGTAAAACTAACAGTGGTATTCTGAAAGATGTGAGAGACTAAAAGTTCAGTGAGGACCTGAAAAGCAGGCTGCAGTCCACTCAGCCCCAGAGAGATGTTGTAGCACTGTCTTTGGTCTTGAATTATACCAGCCCTTCACAGTCTGGTGGACTGGCCCCTTCTTACTGCCTCCCTCTTAACTTTACTGTAATTCCACTCCCTTGTGTTTCCATGGCAATGCCTGTCAGAGCAAACAAAGAAACATTGAATTTGGGAGGCAAATCAATGCTTGTGTCTACGCAGCAAAGACTAGATGTAATGGGCACAAACTAGAATGTATAACAGTAGCCATGTTAGAACTCCCTTGTCATGCTATTTGCCTTACTAAAGTCTGAAAATGGACATATTTAACAGTAATTTCATCAGTCCTGGTTTTGAAACTGGATGCAGTGCATGAAGTGCAAAGTGGAATTTATAATCCTTCTCTTTCCAAATATCCAAAACTCATAGGTGTCAGAAGACATTTTTGTTCCCAGTTTCCCAGCATGTAGCTGGACGCTTTGAGCCGGTTATCTCTATTGCTATGATCTCGTTCCAGATCTGATTTGGCATCAGCTTGATGATCTGTCCTTCATGTGCTATGAATGGACTAGATTTATTAAAACCATGTGGCCCATTGTTCCATAACATCTTGAACTGCAGCTCCTTGCACTACAGTCGCATGAACATTGTAAGTGCGCACACAAAAAAAAATGCTATGACAGGTTTACCACATGGACTGTAATAGCACAGCAATCTATATATCTGGAGTTAAAGAAAGAGCTTGAAACTGAAGAGGGTTACTCATCTGAAAGCAAAAGCAACCTCATTATGCATACCTGTTGACTTTTGAATCGTTGGTGTAACCAACAACATTAATGGGTGTGTTACATGTAGGTATCCAGTGCCAGAACCCTATTGTGCATGCTTGTCTGCCTAGTTTATTGACACACCTAAATGGCACTGTGCCATCACTGTTATTAGTTTCACCAGTGCATTGGTTTCCTTCTAGTGCCACCATGAAGTTGACATTTTAGTAAAATGTCTGGACAACTATTGGATGAATTTACATGCATTCATGCTGCGCAGAGGATGAATTCTAATGACTTTGGTGAAACCCTGACCTTTTCTCTAACGCTACCAGCAGATCAAAATTTTCACTTATCAAGGGAAATATCTCAAAATTTACTAGATGGATTGGCACAATCCACCTACTTTTGGGATGCCCTGAGCTTTCCTCTAGTGGCACCATGAGGTTGACAGTCTTGGTTCAGAGTGAAATGTTGGTTTGCCATAAACTTTGGTATTAATTTCCCCCTTTAGAATGAATTTCAATAACTGTGCCTTTATATCTAGTGCCGTCATCAGGTCAAAGTTTCCATTTGTCCTAAACCTTAGTTTATGACCAAATACCTGCAAGAAAATACATTCCCATTAGTGCAGAATAGCAAATTTTAGCATGCTAACACACTAAACGAAGATAGGGAACATGACAATCATCATATCTGCTAATTATCTGCTGTTACTGTAAGCATGTTAGCACTGTCATTGTGAGCATGTTAGCAGCTGACTTGCTGTTTTTGTTATGAGAAGTTAAAATGTCTCCTGCAAGAAAGGTCTATTGTGGTCTACTATGCGTCCTGCCTTTCTAGCTGTTGATTGAAACAAAGACTCCCTGTGCCTCTGTATGTGTGTGCATCTAAGAGTGCCTTGTCAAAGATATTTCGCACACACACACACGCACACACACACACACACACCCACTTGCACACACACACAGGCACAGTACACCACACGAGTGATCAAAGTTAGCCCTCAAACCTCTTGAACAAGAGAATAATGTGTCCTGGCAGAGGTAGGGGCGACACAAGGGGAGAGAGACACTCAAACTACCATCTGCACAAATTACGTAACGCCCCGTCTGAAATCTGAAAGTCTTCTCTGAAGCACTTTTTGCCTCCTCTCACCTCAGCTCACTGAATCTCTCTGTTTATACTCTCAACTCCTCTTTATTCCCTCTTGGCCCTGTCTTACCTTTGATATTCCCTTTTCTCACAAGGAGAGGACACAGGCCTGACAGAACAGCCTTCTGTTCCTCACCCGAACTATAAGCTACATGGTTTTACTCTCTCTCTCTCTCTCTCTCAATCTCTCTCTCTCTCTCTCCCTGTCTCTCCACATTAGTCTTATCATCTGTCAGCACTAGAGGGAGCTATTGTTAACCAAAGGATAGATATAGTAGTCAACAGGTTTTAACATAGAAAGGCGTGAGTCAGAGTGCTTCAAAGCTTGCCATCGCAGCACCCAATCTGAGAATCTAAGAAACTACAAGTCCAGATTTCTTACTCTGCCTTCGGTTGTTGAGCTCTCTTGGTGCCCAGGGGTTAGCAAGCAAGTGTTTGTCTTCACATGTGAGAGAATAGGGGAAAAACTGCCTACAAAGTTGGACAGAGACATTCAGGTGGAATTCATTGTCGCCTAGAATAGCAGCATTTGAGAAGAGTCGAAGCAAACTGAGCACGATTGACAGCCACGGTCTCTTCATGCAAAGAGATAATTACTTAATTTATCCAACTCCACCCCAACACACAAATATATAGATACGCAAAGTGTATAAAACTCTCTAAACCGTTAAGAGCTGTCTTCCTTTTCATGTTGAGGCCTGATTGTTATCCCCAGAGACAGCGCCGGCTGGTAGAAGAAGCTGGAGAGGCCAAAATAAAAACAGCTTAAATGGTGCAATATGAAGTAATAGCCTGTTCTGCTCCCTGTCAAGGGAGCTCTCAAGAAACTCAGAGCTCCCATTTCTTTCTTTCACAGCTGTACTCTCACATGCTGGAACTGCATAGATGAACACCCCAAAGCTGCTTTATCTGTGTGCCTCCTGTTATGATAATGTAGCTTACCAATAGGCTTGCATGTGCCTTCCATGTTTGCCTGCTTATCTGTCTACGTGTATATGCATATGCTGCTACCTTTAATCACGTTTGCCGTATTCTGTGTCTCCCGTGAGAAAGTAGACAAAAAATGGAGAGGGTGGTGACAAGTTCAGATTTCATAATAACACCAGCATGAAGCATGGACTGATTGATTGTCAAAATGAAATTAAATCAATCTTGCTTTTCTGCTGGCTTGTTGTTTTTAAATAATATTGCGCCGGTAGGCACATGAAGAAAAAAATGAATCTTAAGTGACTCTTGATCGAGCATATTTTTCCTTTGTCATTCCTTCTCTCCTATTCTCCAAAGACCACTCCATTTAACAAGACAGCAACAACATTTCCATCTTACTGACAAGAAATAGATTTTTCGTTTTGGGATTAAATTCAACATACATTCCAGAGTTGATAAAAATGAAACAATCCCACCGTTGTTGCTTCTTTATAGGACTGCAGGGGCTTCTACTATGAGACCGCTGTTTTCCTGTTGTGCGAGCCTTGCAGCTACAATGGTTATCATAATTGAGATCATTCCGAAATTCTGTGTAATAAATCATTGGTAATTTATATCAAAGAAATACAGCGACAACAACATGTGCCGAATGTGAATAACTGATGACATAGACAGTGGGTGTTGGCATGTATCTATTTGGCTTGCAGATGACGTGCTGGCGAGGGATATCTGAATCAAGCATCATCACGGAGGCAGAAGTAGCATGAAGTCTGAGATGTCGGCTAGTGGGGGATTTTTTAATTTAGCACAATTGTGTTTTCTGACAGAAGTTTTTGACTTTCCTGGGTGAGAAAATGGGAAAACAACAGTTAAGCTGGTTTTAACATTGTCTGTGTACAGTTTGACGTTATCTGATTTTGATACTGACAGAGCTGCTGCAGAGAAGAGGCCTCTTAGCTGCGGGATGAGAGCCGAGGAAAATGTCAGCTGCTTCCAAAAAATTTGTTCATTGGTATCTCAGAGCAGGGCAACAAATATAGCTCTGCAGCTATCAGGGACCTCTATCAGCAGAGGCCACGCAAGCTGCTACTCAGCCAAGATGTCAGCCCCTGGCACTGAAGGCTTTCCTCACACCCAGTGCCCATAAGGGTCTCACATCCAAAATGTTTTCCTGGAAGGTAGAGAGGGGAGAAAAGTCATGGTCAGTTTGACTTAAGCCACACTTCACTTTCTTGTTACACATTTGGAGGAGAATGAAACCAAGAAAGTGATTCCTGCCACAATTTTGCTGAAAATCCGGCATAAGAGTGTGTAGTGTCTGTCTTTGCTTCTTCCTCCACACTTTATTTGCAGCCTGTCCGCCTGATGTTGCTTTCATGTAATTATCTTTGCCACTTATTATATCTCTATTTTACCGTATAGATTGCACTTTTATCTTTAATTTGCCTTCTTTTAGCATCCATAACTCTTTTTTCCTCAGCCATGAATGATTTTCTTCCATTATGTACACCTACACCACTGTGAAACTCACATTTAAGAGATGTAGGCATGTTCTTTTACCAATACTGTAGCCTTCAGATTGTCATGGTAACACCGTAAGCACAATGAGAGTAACCTGAAAATTAATAAAAACTTTCAGTTGCCTTTGCTGCTTTAAGCCACTCTATTCCAGCCTTTGTGGATTACTGTATTTGCCTGCGTACCAAAATAACACAGGCAAATACAGTAAGAAAGAAGTACAGCTCAAATCAGACAGAACCATCAAACAAACAGACAATCTGATTGCATTTGCTGTTTTCTTTAGTTTAGTTCTGCACATTTGACAATGCCACCAGGACACCACCCGCGCTATTGGAGTGGGATAATTGTGTTTTCACAGGCACAAATGTTTTTGTTCTCTGCACCAGCATGTGTACATCTGACGATTCTTCTGCACTGTCTGAGCAATATATTCACACCATAATGCCAGTTTTGACGGCTGCCCTAGCCTGTGACTAAGATAGCTATGCAAGAGAGCTGATGTCTTCATTAGCAGTGGTTTAGCTGCTGTCACCGCCCCTCCTCTTCCTCAGTCGCCAGCAAAGACGCTCTGCTGCGCCCATCAGCTCCCATCAGCCTTTCTCTGCATGTGAAGCGCTCCCCCAACTGCTGTCGCACTAACTCATGTTGCTAATTAACTGACAAACACTGTTCGACCAAGGGCCTGGCACATTTACAGCGCTCATGTTTGGATACATCTGCAATCACACACAAACAAATATGCACTTTCTTATAGAGCATAAGGAAGCATTTCATATGTTCATAAAAGCTACAAACATAAATGCAAACATTTTCACTCAGTGAGTCATACTGTACTGAGTGCATATTAAGTCATTACATTTCTTTTACATTTCATAATCTACACTTCTATCTAGAAATACTGTAGAAAGACCTTTCCTTATATTTTCACAGTATATTGATGCTTGATGTGGAATCATTTCAACTAAAATAGAGTATCTGATTACCATCCCCCCTTTCAGATCATCCTGTGGCTACCATGGTAACCAACTCATTGAGAGTATTAACAGTAAAAGTAAAAATATATATATTATAATTGTAAATGAACCAGTTCTGACTGACATTAATCTCTATTATATCAAATTTATTATCCTTATTAGTGCATTTTCTTTGACACTTGAATCTGTTCCATCATGGCAAACTGGTCAAATCAGGTAAGTATATGGAGAAATATGAAGCTAATGGACTTTTAAGTCTATATCTGTCAGTGTCTCTCTCTCTCTCTCTCTCTCTCACTCTCTCTCTCTCTCTCTCTCTCTCTCTCTCTCTCTCTCTCTCTCTCTCTCGCTCTCTCAGTTGTGCAGCTTGTCTCTTTCTGAGCAGCTGGTTGATGTGCCGCTGAGGCAGGCAAACCTGTCACACAACATCAGGGTCTTACAGTGTGACACATTAGGCCTTGAGGGCACAGAAATGATCTGGTCCACGTCTACATAGGTAGGTAGTTTTTTTATAGTCCAGAGCACAGGCAACCTCAGAGTCATAATGGAGGTAATGAGAGGGCCCATGATACATTAATGCAACGTATTCTTTTTTCATCATCTGCTAATCTCTGCCTAATTACATACAGTACAGATGCAGCCATCACAGAAGCTGATCTTTTTATTTCATTTATGGTTTGCAACCTTGAGTTAGGAAATTACCCAGCAGGCACAAACACAATATGCCTATTTAGTGCTCTTTAGCATCATTTTAATTGCATGCTACTGATGGGGTGACTATATACTGTAATAATTTATTGTGAATTTTATTATAAATAAGGCTTTTCTCTCTTTGTCTTTCTTTCTAGTCAAAGGAAAAATCCACATTGATTCAAAAAGGCAGAAAATGACTGGTGCAATGAAAGTTTGAATCACTTTGCACCTCTAGCCACACTGCAATCAGAGATGTAAAAGCGTGTGATTTTCTTTTTTGTAGATGATTCAAAACATCACTGATTGGGGTGTGGCCAAGAGTGCAGCATACTCGACAGTTCCACAGAGAGCATTTCACCAGCAGTTTTCTACTCTGTGTAATTCAGTGCTGATTTACCTTTTAAGTTGTATTCTTTGGAGTACCTGATCACTCAGGAAACTTGTCCTAAACCATTTACTACACTGGAATAAATGCTGTCATCTTTTAAATGATCTTCTTTCTGACTAATGAGAGTTAAATATGGAGAATATACCGCCCTTTGGGTATTTAGTTCCAAAGGGCTCCACTCAGGGGATGCAGCTAGGTTATTTGAATGCTCTAATAACACAAATATTTTCTTTGCATGTAATAATCTGTTTACAACAGAGATAGTCAAATCTATTGCTGACACATCTAACATGAAAGGCAAACCCCTGGCAAACCTCAAGCAGGACACAAGCGTGTAGCCCGCTAGCATATTTGTCATGCTTAGCCTCGCTTTTCTGCATGAAAGTGTAGCTTATGTGAGTTTAGATCCTGGTTTATGGTCACGTAACAGCAAATGCTGTACTTTTAATGAACCATATACGGTATATTTAGCACTGTATGTGAGCTGACCAAGGAAAGCTATACAATGACAAAGCTTTATCATTACCCTTTTGTCAGCATTAAGTCCTTAAAAAGTGTAGGAAGTGGTCTTAAAACAAGCTGCTGAGGGATGAGATACAGTCTTTCATCCTGAGCGGCTCTCTGCCACAGCAGGCCCATTAGACTCCATGATGCAGTGTGCAGTAATTGGCATTTCTGTTTGTAAGCAGCTTCTTCATCTCAGAGCTGAGCCTCACGCTGTGGAGGAGACTGACTGATATCAGAGCTGCAGAGAACACATGACTAAACCTGTACAGCAAGCGACGTATCACTCAGATAAGCACCTGAGAGGAGGAACAAACTCCAACTTTACCGACACAATTCAATCATACTTTTTGCTGGGGGAGATTTGGTTTGTGTTTTTGCTCCACATCCTGTTATATCCTAATGTAGCCTATAAATGCTCCCCTTCACTCTCTGTATATGATAAGCATGAAGCAACAATCCCTCCCCTAAAGCTTATAATGGCTGTTGCATATCCTGAGCATACTCAATAAGGTGACCCTAACACAGCTAAAGGGAAGTTTATAAACTAACATTTAAAATTTAAAAAAGCTCTGTGTCATCAAAATTGGCGATTCAGTTTACACAAATGGCAAGAGTGTGGTTGCCCCTTTGATGTGGTAATAAGCTGTTTTGATTTCTGTGTGTCAAGCATGTTTTAATGGTGAGAGGCATTCCCAACAGCTACTACTTCAAAATCAATTAAAAGTCTTTTGCTAACACCCCTGCCTGGTTCAGAGGGAGGAAACCTAATCCCCCCCCACACACACACACACACACACTCACAGAGCAAAGATAGTATGGAGTCCTGAGGGAGAGAGAGTAAGTCCTTGATTCAGATAGCTTGGCCACAACGGTATCTGTACTTGTGTACATGTGTTGCTGCTCACAACAGGCTTACAGTGAAGCATGTTGTCATGGAATACAGGGTCTTATTTTTTTGTTTTGCAAATGTTTGCATTTAACTTATTCAAGAGTGTATTTGCAATATTGAGAATTAATTGCATGTACAGTACATTTGTTGTTCCCAGAGGGGTAAAACTAAGCCAATCTACAGTATTTTCCTCTGACAAAAGCTAAAAGGGAAAATTGATTTTATAGATATTAAAGCTTAATCCAAGAATTGTTTTGAATCGTGGTGCAGCTAATGCTCATCAGCCATGAAATCCAAGCCAAATCTGTCAACGACAATCTGATTAATTAATTCCCTGAACTTCCTGTAGCATTTACAAGTCCTTGAACTAATATCCCCTGGAACATTTAATATGCTTGAACTTATATCACATGATTTTATGCTGTTGACTCCAAATATCCTATTGATTTAAAATGATATCTTTTATTAAATTAAAGACTAATTTCAGTAAAACATTACAAACTGTAATTATTTTTTCTCACCAGCTTTGAGTGCTAAAGGTTGAACCCCAAAATCAATATGGACCCACAATAATAATTTCTGGCTTCATGATGTAGAATGAGAATGTCAAGACTTGTATGATGTTGTATACAAAATGTTGTATGTTATGATTCATAGGATCGAGGGTCCTCTATTTCACAAGTGCTCCCAGTAGGTACAGTTTGTTTGGGCAAGATTGGATATTCTGCACAGTCACCACATGCTTGTATGAGCATGTGTGCATGCGTGACCATCTGCAGCTCCACACATTGGTTACATGTTGATATTTTGGTACTTCTGTCCCTCGACAGAGCAGTGTTTCTCCAGCAAGACATACAGTCGCCAGGAACAAAGATGTAGCACTGTGTACCTCTATTTATGTATATTGAAGGACATGAAAAATCAATATGACATGTGATTGATTAATGGTGAGATGAAAAAGGAGAGCAGGCTCAAAGACATGTCAGGGAAAGTGTTTTTGCATGGCAGTGTTAGCATGAGATTGTGTTTGCATCAGAGGCAGTGTTTTTCATTGCAGTTGGCCCTAAACTCTGCGTGCGCATGTGTGTCTTTATGTGTGTGTGTCTGTTCCACGCAGATGAATATGCAAGTGTGTTTGTTTAACAGAGTGAAGTGCATGACTCAGCCCGAGGTAGGCAGGCAGCTCATGTTTCTTCTGTTTGGCAGGCAGCAGAGATAAGATCCGACTGACCTGATCATTTACATTAAGAAGCCCTGGGCTTTACCTCTGCTAACACAACACACACAACTGGCTCAGAAATCTTTATCTATAAACTCTCAACTCACTTCTGAATGGTTTGATTAAGTATCAGTGCACAGATTGCCTTGATCTAAATCAAAATAATAGAATATCTTGTATTGTCAATTTCATTTTACATGTTAGACTTCAGATAACACTCGCAAAAAACAGATAGATAGATAGATAGATAGATAGATAGATAGATAGATAGATAGATAGATAGATAGATAGATAGATAGATAGATAGATAGATAGATAGATAGATAGATAGATAGATAGATAGATAGATAGATACATTGCAACCACTCAACACTTTTTACAGGTGAAAGGCAGAAGAGAATGATGTTGATGGTAACATTGCCATAGCAACAATAAGCTTTTACATTAAAAGGCCCTTATCTGAGTCACTTGCTGCACACCAAATTTATTGTGTGACATATTGCGTGCCATTGCCATCAATACCTCAATGTGACCTTTAACAGGATTTAATACTTGCGTCCCGGAGATGGTGGCACTCTTGTCCCGTCTCAGATTTCCCCGTCGGTGATGATGTCACATAGTTTTCTGAGTGCTGTTGCAGAGATACAACCACACAAGTTCATGGCCTTGCAATTTTTGTAATTTCCCAGATTTTCAGAGGGTTACGAACTTGCTCAAGGACACTAGGACATAAGTTACTGCAGATTAGAGTAACCACAGTTGCTCATGCAGTGATACGCACTGTCATCTTAAAGGAATAGTTTGACATTTTGGGAAATATGCTTATTTGTTTCTTCCTGAGAATTTGGGGATGGTGGTGTAGGTAAGATTGATACAACTCTCATCTTAGTATGGTAAGTAATGCATGAAGCTACTGCCAGCAGGTAGTTAGCTTAGCATAAAGACTGGAAGCAGGGGGAAACATCTAGCTCAGCAAAGCTCAGAAATTAACACCTTATATCCAAGCAGCAACCTCCAGGGCTGGAAAATTAAGCCAACGCAGCGCCAAAAACTGCAGTTCCATGAATAGCCACTTGAGTCTGGCTCCAAGCAAGTCAAACCCCATAGAGCTCCATGTTAAAATGCCCAACTTTACAGCAGAAATAAACATGTCCACAGCCTGGTACAAACAAACGGTTTTGGTCTGTACAGCAATGGGGATGAATTTCTTTTATAACTCACCTGTTTAAATTATATTAAGGCTTAAAGTAATGCCTAATTGAGGATGTGGCAGCTTTGAGTGACAGGTGGGTACCCTATCAGGTGGCTTGCCACTAGGTGCTTTCATCGAACAGGTTTCATGTCAGGGACTGCCAAACTGTTGAAAGCCCAGAGCCGCCCACTTTGAGCTTCACAGCGGCTCTTCAGAAACCTATGGGTGAAGTCACGGACACTATGTTTATTTATTTATACAGTCTATTATATCTCATTTGTTTTTACATTTCAGTTTTGTATGGATCAAATCAAGTGTTAGTTAATGAGGTTTAGAGGTACTGATAGGGAGATTTTTTTTTTACCATTGGAAAGAGTATAAAGCATAAAGACAGAGTTTCAGAGCGTAATGAGCGTAAATGTTTTTCTGTCTGTTAGCCTTGCGATGGCCTGGAGATTTGTCCAGGCTGCTGCTTTTCCTATGCCTTGCACCACAGTGTACTGTATGTTGGGATAGGCTTTATTCCCCTCGTGACACTGACAAGTATTAGGCAAGTGGAGTAAAAAAAATTGTGACCTGCATGCATGCTGTATAAAACAGAAGTAATCTCCATTTTACAGTCACTAATTATGTGCCAGTTTGCTGTGAAATAATTGTTACTTCATGTCCCTGCTGTCAAATGAAACCATCCTTTCTCACTGTAAACCACTTTCACACACAAACACGGAGTATTATTAAACATATTTGACCCATTTACCAATTAGACTGCTACTCATGGATTAATGACATTAGTCTAATGGCCACTGTTGTTCAATATACAACACTGCTAAATCACAGAAGTATACCAGACCCACTGCAAAACAGAGCCATAGACTTCACTGGTTATTCAACAACAGACAGCATGAATAAAGTAGTTTAATATGATAGGATTTTTATTTTTATTTACTTATTTGTTTAGATTTTCTTGTGAGTTATTTTCTTTTGATAATCTTATGCTAATGCAACGAGCATAAAATAATGGTTTAGAGGATGGAAGTTGACACCAAAATCTACCCTTGAGTTTAAAGTAATCCAATAATAAAAGCACACAGTAATCCTATGATTATTGTTCAATTCCTTTCATACAAAGTCAAGCAGTGTCCGACCTGTGTTCAGAGCTGTGAACCCAGGTCAGATAATACATGTTGTTTGGCTGTGTTGTATTGGTCTAAAGGGGGAGTAACAGACATGTCCCTGGGAATAAACCTGAGATCTTCTGGTTGCAGAAATACCTTTAACAGCTACAATTATAGTTACAACTACCCTGTAATTTGTCCAGACTTCACTGCCACCTCAGTAAAATGAACTTGTACTATACAGCCAACCATAGTAAAGTCATATTCCTGAGTTTATTAGTTAAATTAATGAAATTATGTAGTGAAACCTACAATGTAAACGTATGTAGGTGAATAAAAGTAAACATCAGCACCCAGCGTGACCCATACTATCATGTATCTATTAAAACTAATACAATTTCACATGCAGTGCCCCTATTCTGTTACCAGCTTGGATAATGCTGTGATTCAGTAATCTGGTGGTGTATTAACTGTGTCTCCAAAAGCCTTTTTTGCCCACGTACTTCCTTTTCCTTCCATGAGTCATGTCAGTTTTACAGGGGTGTGTGGTGAAAATGAGTTACCTTTTTCTGCATACATAAAGGAAAAGCTCCAGTAAGTGTGACCGTGAGAAACAAATTATGTTTTTCAGCCCGGAGTTGATAGATAGCATCTGCTTTGTTGTTGTTACCCAACAGTAAAAAGGACAAGCCTGTACCTGCGAGGGATGATGATGAAATGTTGTGTGTTGTGTAATGTCGTTGGTGTTTTGGGGCATAAAGTCGAACAAAATTCATAGTGTGTCTAAGCTCACCTTGATGCCCTTGCCATCATGAGCTATTCCCTGAGAATACAACGCGCGCATGTGTGTGTGTGTGTGTGTGTGTGTGTGTGTGTGTGTGTGTGTGCGTGTGCGTGTGTGTGTGTGTGTGCGTGTGTGCGTGCGTGTGTCACTTTGTCCAGTACACTACAAATGAATAATGTATGACCTTCAGCTGTGTTTGAACGTTGGGCAACACCCACATAATCAAGATGAGTAAAAAAGACAAAGACAGACAGACAGAGAGAGGAGGAGAAATGAATGCATGAACCTTATTAAAATGATTTTTAATGAAGATCCCAGAAAATATTTGTTTTCCACTAATTGCTACACTAGAGTGAAAGCGTCCACTCGTTTCCCTATACTTTTGCAGGTGGTTGTAAAGAAATTAATGTGTGTTTTTTTTAATCTCCTGTTTTCAAATTACAGCAGAGTTGAAGCTGCAACAATGACCAAACACCACATGTAATTTTCATAATCATTAACCTACTGGTGGTTGTGAGAAATATCCTATATTTATTTCATTGCAAATTATTACTCTAGCTGAATGTGACAATTAAAGGCTTTTGAATGACGTGAACAAATCCTTGAACATCTGAGTAACAATAGATCCTTTCACCTGGGCAGGCGTACTGTAGATGTTATTACACTGTGTTTCATCAGGTGTAAATATACATACATTGTCAGCAGCAGAGCCACCAGGCCACACTGAATAGCAGAACAGGTCAGATACAATTATGGCAGTTTCTGGCAGCAGTATGGATAAAATCCTCCCGTGTCATGAAGGAGGACAGCTTTGTACACTTATTCTTTCGTTGCATGCAGTAGAACCTGTGTGTCATTGAAGTCCTCTGCACATGCTTACATTCATGTAAATACATTTACTGCAAATGATACACTATACAATTCTTTACAATGGAAAAGAATTACAGTGCAAACACATGCAAAATGAACACGTATTCAGACACACACATAAATATAATCATCAAGCAATCGTGGTGTATTGAGAACAACAGTGGGGGTGGATTCCTCCCTCTCTTCCACCCACACACACCGGTCTCCTTTACGACCCATTGGAGTGCCGTGGAGTTTGATCTCTGCTCAGATGTCTGGGTCTGCAACTAATCTCTTCCCCTCTCAAATAGTAAATGTGTCTAATTGGGATACTTGCCAGGCAAGACTAAACCTTCCACTCTAGAGAAAAAAACTTGCTTTGACATGGTAATGGAACAACAGCAAAATTTAAAGACAATAAACTGAGTCTCTGGATTAGAAAGGAGACTAAAACACCACCTTCTCCTCCCCTGTCTGTCTTACACACATCACACACACATGCAAACAAACACTCCTCCTCTCTCCCCCTTTGATGTGATTTAAGATAAGGGTTGCCAGGCTGGAGACACATCCCTAAGTGAAACTCTGTGTTATCCATTTTGTCGCTCAAGTCTGAATTAATGTGAATTAGCTATTAAACCAGCCTACCTAACATTTATCGGCACGTATTACTGATGTTTAACCCAATTCTTATTTTAGTAGGACATGAAATGAGCAAGTTATGAATTCAGGAATCAACCTGCTAGTCACGGTTTGTCCATAACGAACACCATGTTCAAGCATAAGGGTGTCCATCAGTGCACGTGGCACCAGGACACCCTAGGTCGGAGGTCGATGATCGACTTTGTGGTTGTTTCATCTGACCTTCGGCCGTATGTCTTGGACACTCGGGTGAAGAGAGGGGCGGAGCTGTCAACTGATCACCACCTGGTGGTGAGTTGGATCCGATGGCGGGGGAGGAAGTTGGACAGACTTGGCAGACCCAAACGTACTATGAGGGTCTGCTGGGAACATTTGGCAGAGTCTCCAGTCAGAGAGATCTTCAACTCCCACCTCCAGCAGAGCTTCAACTAGATCCCGAAGGAGGCTGGAGACATTGAGTCCGAGTGGACCATGTTCTCCACCTCTATTGTTGACGCGGCCGCTCGGAGCTGTAGCCACAGGGTCTCCGGTGCCTGTCGTGGCGGCAATCCCCGTACCCGGTGGTGGACCCCGGAAGTAAGGGATGCCGTCAAGCTGAAGAAGGAGTCCTATCGAGCCTGGCTGGCTCGGGGAACTCCGGAGGCAGCTGATGGGTACCGGAGGGCCAAGCGAGCCTCAGCCCGGGTGGTTGCAGAGGCAAAAACCGGGTCTGGGAGGAGTTCGGTGAGGCCATGGAGAAGGACTATCGGTCGGCCTCGAAGAAATTCTGGCAAACCATCCGGCGCCTCAGGAGGGGGAAGCAGTGCCTTGCACACACTGCTTATAGTGGGGGTGGGAATCTGCTGACCTCGACTGGGGACATCCTTGGACGATGGAGTACTTCGAGGATCTCCTCAACCCCACCGGCATGTCTTCCATTGCGGAAGCAGAGGCTGAGGGCTCGGTTGCGGACTCGTCGATCTCCCGGGCTGAGGTCACTGAGGTAGTTGAGAAGCTCCTCAGTGGCAAGGCACCAGGGGTGGATGAGATCCGCCCTGAGTACCTCAAGTCTCTGGATGTTGTGGGGCTGTCTTGGTTGACACGCCTCTGCAACATCGCGTGGCGGCTGGGGACAGTGCCCCTGGACTGGCAGACTGGGGTGGTGGTCCCTCTGTTTAAAAAGGGGGACCAGAGGGTGTGTTCCAACTACAGGGGTATCACACTCCTCAGCCTCCCCAGAAAAGTCTATGCCAGGGTACTGGAGAGGAGAATTCGGCCGATAGTCGAACCTGGGATTCAGGAGGAACAATGCGGTTTTCGTCCCGGTCGTGGAACACTGGACCATCTCTATACCCTCTCCAGGTTGCTGGAGGGTTCATGGGAGTTTGGCCAACCAGTCCACATGTGCTTTGTGGATCTGGAGAAGGCATTCGACTGTGTCCCTCGCGGCGACCTGTGGGGGGTGCTCTGGGAGTATGGGGTCCAGGGCCCTCTGCTAAGGGCTGTCCGGTCCCTATATGAACGGAGCAGGAGTTTGGTTCGCATTGCCGGCAGTAAGTCAGATCTGTTCCCGGTGCATGTTGGACTCCGGCAGGGCTGCCCTTTGTCACCGGTCCTGTTCATTGTTTATATGGACAGGATTTCTAGGCGCAGTCGGGGGCCGGAGGGAGTCCGGTTTGGGGACCACAGGATTTCGTCTCTGCTTTTTGCAGATGATGTTGTTCTGTTGGCTTCTTCAAATCAGGACCTTCAGCGTGCACTGGGACGGTTTGCAGCCGAGTGTGAAGCGGCGGGGATGAGAATCAGCACCTCCAAGTCCGAGGCCATGGTTCTCAGCCGGAAAAGGGTGGCTTGTCCTCTTCAGGTTGGTGGAGAGCTGCTGCCTCAAGTGGAGGAGTTTAAGTATCTTGGGGTCTTGTTCACGAGTGAGGGAAGGACGGAGCGGGAGATTGACAGGCGGATCGGTGCATCCTCTGCAGTGATGTGGTCGATGTACCGGTCTGTCGTGGTGAAGAAGGAGCTGAGCTGCAAGGCAAAGCTCTCTATTTACCAGTCGATCTATGTTCCTACTCTCACCTATGGTCATGAGCTTTGGGTCATGACCGAAAGGACAAGATCCCGGATACAGGCGGCCGAAATGAGTTTCCTCCGCAGGGTGGCTGGGCGCTCCCTTAGAGATAGGGTGAGGAGCTCGGTCACTCGGGAGGAGCTCAGAGTAGAGCCGCTGCTCCTCCACATCGAGAGAAGTCAGCTGAGGTGGCTTGGGCATCTGTCCCGGATGCCTCCTGGACGCCTCCCTGGGGAGGTGTTCCGGGCATGTCCAACCGGGAGGAGGCCCCGGGGAAGACCTAGGACACGCTGGAGGGACTATGTCTCTCGGCTGGCCTGGGAACGCCTCGGTATTCCCCCGGAAGAGCTCGAGGAAGTGTCTGGGGAGAGGGAAGTCTGGGCGTCTCTGCTTAGACTGCTGCCCCCGCGACCCGGTCCCGGAGAAGCGGTAGAAAATGGATGGATGGAATCAACCTTTTGATTACCAGGTGACAACACTGTCACCAAATGACCCACAGACTGAAGTCTCTGCAACCATTGCCATCATAACTGTATAATATTAAAGCTATTATACTGTATGAAAACAAACTGTACTGTTTAACCTTAAGCCAGTATTAATAGTCTTAAAATGTGTGTTAAAAATGCAGAACAGAGGTGGTAGAATGATGACTTGAGTGGTGATTTATTGTCTTACTGGTAGACAAGCAGCAAACAGGTTACAGGCAGGCAGACAGGATGCAGGTATGCAGGTAACAGGCAGGCAGGCAGGCAGGTAAAACCTCAAAATAACTGGTAATACTAGCATTACGTTAGCGTCTTTGCAATTTTTTTTATAATCAGATCACATCTCACTTCACTTTTGTCAATAAGATTTATTTCATCACTTAAGTTTTGCTATTTCATCTGTTGTGTTTGTTATTGTCTTTATATCTTTTTAACTCTTCATTTATTCATTTATCAGGCATTTAACTATAAATAAATGTTCTCATTTAATCAATAAGAAGCTGTCTGTGTGTGTTCTTTGAAACATGGTCTATCTTTTGGAAAATAATTAAATCCTTCTTAGAGACTGATCATATTTTTAATGATCCGAGATTAATTAATTTAATGAATTCCAAGTTTTTCAAGATCTTTCAAACTTGGGGGGTGCCCCTTTACTAAGTAAATTAAAGTGTAATTATTTGATTAATGTAGTCATTCTCCTACAATGGCAAACAGAGCTTTCAAGTGGAAAGAAAAAAAGACGTGAAGTCTGAGTAGCATGTAGCACAGAAATTACAAAGAAAAGGAGAGAAAAGGCTTTCAGAATTGAAGGATGGAAAAGATGACATGGACAGATAGAAGGCAACGAAAAAAGTTGGTAGCTTGACAATCAGCCTATTCTGTCTTTAGGTATGAGGGTGTGTTGGTCAATTCATTTTAATACTCTACATTAAGAGCCCCTATTATGAATAATTAATCTGCTTGAAAATGTAGTGATTTGTGCTCCTGGCAAGCTAATGCAATATAAAATAAAGGCCTGTGACTCTGGCTATGGATGTATACAACATACAGTAAGTTTGATGTGTGGTGCTAGTTTGGATAACTGAGCTTGATTTTTAGATACTTTTAGATATTTTAGGCACTTGGTTTATAACATAAAAGCAAAATTAGATCTCTGTCTGCACCAGCCCTAGCTTCATACAATCAAAGGTTATATGACAATGCAGTGTCCTCCGAGCCGATGTGAAGTGTAGCGTGAGAAATTGGAGTGTATTACTTTGACTGTGTAGTGACTCAGCTCACATTAAATCCTAGATAGAAGAGTGGCACCCTTGAATCTGGTTGGTTCCAGCTGGAGTGTTGCCTTCTGCCTGCTATCTGTCAGTCTGCTGACTGTCAAAACCCCAAGTATATACAATACGTCAGGTTGGTACCTGCAACTATACACTCTACATGGCCGTCTAACAGAAGCTGTATTAGATCTGAGCATAATAACCTGCCATAGCAGTGCTTTTCACCTTCAGAAGCATTTATATTGAGATTTTAAGAAAAGCGACTATACTATACCGTGATATATACCGTTACCATCCATGCTTCAAATTATACCATGATAGAAATTTGAGGCCATACCTCCCAGCCCTAGGTGAACCTAAATGATTTGCTGGTGCACCTAAATGAAAACATTTGGCGCACCAGTGCCACCAATGCAATAAGATAGTCTGGAGTCCTGCAACATAACTTTTGTTTGACAATGAAATGTTGAACTATTTCTATTCTCTGTTGATCTTTCCTCCCTCATCTGGATTATTTCCACATCCCTCGCTGCCATTCTCTCTCAGTCCTTTTAGGGAAGCCTCTTAGAATATATATGACCAGAAGTAGTTTCAAATGTTTTTTTCTATTGCTTTTGACTCAATCAGAACAAAGAGCTTTTGTTTACTTATTTATAATTTTCTCCTTTGTTTCAGAGATCATTTACGTAACTCATTGTGTCCTCTGTGTACCCCAGCTTACAGCTGGGATTCATCAACCAAGTGGGTTCACATGTGATTCGATGTCTGTTTGGTACGTATGTTGTCATATGTACGTTTATTGCCTCAGTGAGGGACTTCCCTCTGTCATTTGAAGTGACACTTGCGTCTGTATGTGCACATTTCCATTAATGTGTGCATTAATGAATGTGTACAGTTTGTGCATGCGTTTGTGTGTGAGTTGCCACACTCCTCTGTGTAAAACTGCCGTATTCATGTGAGACAAGAGAGAAATGCACAGAGAAATCCAACAAATCATTTGTACACTTTTTGGACATACTATGAAAATGTGTGTATCTCATCAATCCTATGTAACCTTGCAAACACCAGGTCAACAGATTGTGCTATAAGGGTAATAAAATATAAAAAATATTTAAATAATAATAATAATAAGTGGGCCTGTAAAAGTCTCAAACAGCGCTGAACAATTACTCAAGATCCTGAAAAAAAAGGCTGTGGCTACAAAGAGTTTATCTTGCTGATGGACCCTGTTACATGAAGTGCACACAATGCAGACTCCTCTGTTTCCATGGAGACCTATTGTGATCCCCACTATACTAGCAAGCATTCCTCTGAAGTCTGTTTTTCTCTAAGCAAACATACTTGGATAGTTGCCAAAACTGACGTGAGGGGTCAGAGGTGATCTCATCTTCAGTGCTAACATGATGCTTGGCTCAAACAACGTAACAGCTGCCTTTTAGCTGCCTGCCTGTGCAAACTGTGCCATCACTTGTCCATGCAATAAGGAGTCTGTGGAGAACTGAGCTAAATTTAGGTGCAGCAATATGTAGACCAGGTGTAATGCACATGGCCTACCTAGCCAGCCCTGTTTGGCTGTGTATTAATTCAGCTGCATTGGACCTAGATAGACCTTTGGAAAGCAGAACCTATAGCCCACATTCTTCATCACAGTGTCTAATCCCATTCTGGGTTACTTTTTATTAGCAGAAATGTCTGCAAAAGCCTTTGTTTCCTCTATATAAACATGCTAAAAGCTGTCTCTCTATTCTGTTAATTCCATGTCACAGTTTTAGACAGATTGGGTAACTGTTATTCAGATGTCAGGTTACGGTTTATTAACTTTATTAAAATTCTGTAAACATCTTGGTGCCTCAGGGTTCAGACCCATTTCACCGGTTGTTCAGGAAGTTTTATCTGCTCTGAAATCCATGAGCATAGCAAAGGGAGAAAAAATCATTTTTACTGCTTCCAAAAAATGGTATTCATGTTCCATTCAGGCAGTGTTCGGAACTTGCTATTCCCAGTTGATAAAGAGAATACCAGATGGGTCCATTGCAATTACTTTTTGTATGCACATGCAAAGGCCTGCTCATTTATTTATGTATTACACAGGAGGGAGCTTTTGGTTTCACTCAGTTAGAGCTTTTTGGATTATATATTTCTGTCCTTTCCAGAAAGCAACGCTCTTTCGCAGCTTCACACCAAAGCAGTATTATCTCATTGTGCTATTTTCTGTTTCCCTGCAAACTCCCATTCACCCCGTCTATTTCAAGATCCTCCTAATATTGCAACAGAGTCGAGCAAATAAATAAATCTAAGCATATGTCAAAGTAATGCTTGGTTTAGCCGCTTATTATCTGAATCAAAGAGGGATGGAATTTGCAACTTGCAACCTCTGAAAGGTGAACTGTAAGGGGTTGCGGCGTGTTTGTTCTGATATTTCCAACAGTTCCCAAGCCGATTGGCACCTCATTATGTTGACTGCCAGTTGTGCATATGGTGGTGTGGGGTAAGCAGAAAATAGGGGGGTGGGAGTGATAATAAAATGCGTAGAACACACAGATTGCTGGGTAAATCGTGCACAAAAACGTGACTTTTGTGATCAGCGCAAGAGAAGTAAACACCATAAATGAATACTCTTGTATTAAAAGATTCTATCATTATGCACTTAATATGCAGTGTAATGTGATTTTGTGGCATAATGGTTGGTGTCAGCCCTAACCTGCAAAAGAAAAAGCTGAGCAGAGTGGTAGCTTTAGAGGCTTAATTACCCTCCACTTCGCTTAAAACCTATTCAGCCCATCAACGTCCTGGCCTAGAATTCAAATTCAGAAATGCAAATGTCGCCTCTCCCACAGTGGACGGTGTCCCACACGGCCGGGGCGTGGTCTCTGACAGGAGGGGTGGGGGCACGCAGCACGCTGTTAAGTTTTCAAAACTGTGTGGCAAACAAAAGTGGTTTGCCAAGCAGGAAACAGGGAAGCAACCTTGGAAGAGCAGACACGGTGGACTGTTTCTCTCTGCATGGGACCGATGCATTTTCAGACAGATTATAATTAAGCAGGCAGTGTTTGAATTTATGAGTGAAGTAGCTTTTTTCGGCTGTTAAACCGTCTTTAAACCGCATTTTAGTGCTGTGATTTATGACACACTGGCTCAGGTGCTTTGGTAGTACAATTGAGAACCCAGTGTTTTCGGGGTTTGAGTATTCATTGATTAATCGCATTTATTGTGTCAGAGCACAAAGCCTTGTCTGCTTCATCTAGAGCGCCCGCCCATTGGGCTTTCTGCGGAGCGATAGTGGGAGATTGATTATAGTCTCCGGGATTTGCCGTGGAGGAAGCCAGAGCCTGCTTGGATTGCGATTTGCTCTTCCATCAGTGAAGGGGAGGACAATTATAGCAAGGACTTATTTCAGTCTGACTCCAAACCGCCAGCACTTGCAGATCCCCCTGTACACATTTAGTCAGCTGTCTGCAATCGGGTTTCCAAATACGCGCAAGTCACGCTGGACTTCTGCCTTTTAGCGAGGAGGATGCGAGTGTGAGTCGCCTCCGCAGTCTCGGATGCGTAGTAAACGGGGAGTGGGTTGGGTCGCCTAGGCGCCTGGTATTCGCACACGTCGTCAGCGATAAAAGCAGATGTAGGGTGAAAGCGAGGTGAAGCAACACCCGTGGCTTTTTTTTTTTTCACAGGAGGACGCCGGAGAGGGGAGTCGGACACAGGCAAACCGCCGGACTCACCGGCTGTGGATTTGACTGTCAATAGAAGCTCCGGCCGCTTTTTGTCGCCCGTGATTCGCCAACCTGCTTCTTCTTTCTGAATCAGGACCAGCGGTTTACCACACTGTCATATCCGACCAGACACCACCTCCTCGTGTAAAGGGAATAGACCCTAGGAAGTGGATCTGCGGGGCAACACACAATGGCAACCGGTGCGCTCCTTCTTGCCTGTGCGCTGCTTGGTAAGTCATCTGAGGAAGCTTTCAGCCTTCATTTGTGCCGTGACACCCCCACCCCTCTCTGTGTCTAGATTAACGGGGTGAATCAAGCATCTGCCGTGTCTCAGGCACGGCACACCTGTATGACACATGTGGATGGTAACAGGTTAGTTGGGAGAGCAACTAGGCTACTAGTCATCATGAGTCAAGTGGAAGTAGGCTACATCGATAATCACTGCAATAATGACAGTTGCCTGTGAACAGCTGTGTGTGTGTGTGTGTGTGCTGAACTAGGTTAATTTGATATTATTTTGGACTCTAGAGTCGCAGATTAACCCTCCGCAGTCTGACCTCCTGTGTTCAAGGGATGATCATACAGATAACCTGCTATTGTGCCTGTACACACACACACACACACACACACACACATCAAGACATAGAGTAGCTATATAGGTAGCCCCCCCACCCACCATCACACCACCACAAACACACAGACACACCTGGATCACACGTCACCAACACCCCAGGGTATGAAGTCATCCAGGTTGTGTGAAGACACCCAGTGTCAGCTTTGTTGTACGGTAAGTCATCCCTCGAGGTAAACCCAGCGTGTGAAGTTCTCACACATTTGCCACTTACCTGCAAATTATTGGATTTCACAGACAAATGCGAGTTCAACATGTTCACCCGATGCCACTCCGTGTGACGCATACACACATTCATACAGGCATGACTGCTGACACATACACACACGTACACACACACACACACACACACACACACACACACAGTACATCCTGCCTGTGAACTGTCCCAAACAAACACCAGATGGCTTTTCTGTTCCTGGATGGGGAGGCCTGTCAGTGCTGCTGGGGGACAGAGAAGGGGGGGCGGGAGTGGGAGTGGAAGTTGGCCCTCTGGAGGCCCCCACTTGGCCAGAAGGATTACCAGTCTGCCCCTTACTTCACGTCCCCTTTCAGCTTATCAGAAGTCGCTTTCACTGGGATGCGGCCTGTAAATGACTTATCTTAATGAAAACGTGAGATGTATTGTTCTGTGTACAGTAGGCTAGAGAAGACTGCACACAATCACAATACAGATCTAATCTACAGTGTAGGCTGGATAACGGAGGGTTTTCATATTACATAATAATCATGAATCACATGGTTAAATGGGAAGCAGCTTGAGGTGGTGAAGAACATTTCAGGTGATAGGAAAGAGTGGGTTTTGTTTGATGGTGTGTGTCTGCGTGGATCATTGACACAAATCACAAAGGGGCTCATGTTATTATGACATGTTGCCAGCATTATTAGTGGTATTAGGCTGGCGATTCTGTGATATGTTGCAAAGCTCCAGAGCTTAAAAATCACTTGATCGAAAGAAAATTAATTGGCAACAATGTTAACAATCATTTTGAAGATTTTTTGTAAGCACAATTCTCTGGCTCTAACTTCTCAAATGTTAATATTTTCTGGTTTTCGGAGTCTTTCATGATAGTAAACTGAATATCTTTAGGGCTGGACGGCCAGTCAGACAAAAGAAGACATTTGAGGATGTCACATTGGGCTGTGGGAGCTCAAAAAAATTAATCAGTAGATTTAACGATACTGAAAATAATCGTTAGTTCTAGCCCTAAAATCATCAAAACTTGTGTTTCTCACAAGCAAGAACCAATCACTTTATTTTTATTCACTAGACTAAAAGACATTCAGTTTAAAGTGTTACAACTTGAATTAAGCTGCTAGCAACATTGCATGAACCTCAGGCTGTATTTAACATATACAGTAACATGTCCCATTCAGTGGTATATAAACATGTAATAAACACTATAATGTGGTTGTAAGCAGGTATAAGGATATTTGTAAGTTGTAAGATATATAAATAAAATTGAATTGAATTGAATTGAATGTCCGATCGTAATATACTGAAAAACAATCATATCAGGCATCTGTGTTAAGTGAGATGTGCGCGTGTCTGTCTTTTGTGTGTGATCAGCTGTCTAATTTTACCACGTGTGTCGTGTGGCATACGTGTTTGCACTTGTATTTGTTGTAAAAAAGAATAAAATAAAAGGTGGATGACAGCTGTGTTAGATGGAGACTATATCATTGTTAAACCCAGAGGTGCCAGGCAATTTTTAGTTTTGGCAAATCTTATATCGGGGTTATTTATGCTGCTGAGGTTGCAACCAGGTGTGAGGGAGTGCATGTGTTTACTCGTGGCACTGGGGTATATGATATAAAGCATATAAAAAGAGTTGCCTGAAGGAACGAATGATTATTAGCTTTACAAACAGGATTTCTACCTTCTCCCCCACAGAGAGTGAGATGTCATGCTTTTGGTGTGGTGTAGCACAGTGAGCTTCTTTTTTTTTTTGGGTGGGCGGGGGGTGCTTCTGTTTGTGCAAGAGTGTTTTTGAAATGGGTAGCCAACCTAAAGTACCCAAGACGTCCCAGTTTATATAACTAAATTGAAATGTAATATGTGCAAGGCTGGCTGGTTGAGCTGTGAAATGCCTGAGTGGTTTCCATTTACTGGGCTGACAGGAGAGCGGCCTGCAGTTGCCCAGGTTCAGATGAGGTGCCACTGGTCCTGTTTATCAGCTGGTCTCAGAGCAGCGTCACATTGTACAGAGGAAAACCTTAAAGCTTATGTCTGACAAGATGCACATTCTGCCACCTGCAGTTATTCACGCATTTGTCATTATGTGACGTTTTTTATATATATAAATAAATAATGTGTCTTGATTAGTTCTGCCAACTCAGTAGGACAGGTGCTGTTTTCACCCTGTTCACACAATATCTGAACATGTTAGGATTGTACAAATTCATTCCTATGTCAGATGGTTGGTCGTGGGGATAGGAGAAATGTGATACATTTGTTATACCAGTGGGCCAAAAGTGGGGTGTGGCAGTGGGTGTGGCCTCTTATTCAAAAGGAACATAACCAATATCTCTGCAAAACACAAAATCATGCTGACTGCCTCATCTTCATGTCATGATATATGAAAACCAGTGACTACCTGGACAGCAAGAAAAAATAAATTCAGAAAGTATGTACACTATGCTTTGGAAAAATATACGCTGTAATATGAAGTATACATGCTTTTTAGTCAAGGAAATAAAACTTAAAAAAACAGTGGTATCACCCTTCAAGAGCATCTTATTTCGCCTTCATTCTCCTCCATTTCAATTTTCTGCCTCCCTGTGTGCGGTAGATGTTTTCTTGTTTCCTTACAATCATGTTTATCTTTTAGTGATATTTTTGATGCTATTTTTGATCAGTGGTTTCAAGTCAGTTGTGAGATGCTGAAACAATAGCCTGTAATCCTGGCTCATTACAATGCTATTGATTGAAAATAGAAAAGTTTTAAGGAGTTGTAGTAACGCCATCAGACTTTATAATTCCATAATTGGCCCAATCAAACATGAAGGTACTTAAGAACTCATTTCCATTTTAGGCATAATACTGTGCCTTTTTTCCAGAATGTTTGTACAGTGGAAGAAGGGCAGCACTTATAGCCACTTAAGTATAGATTTGATTGTCCAAGTGGTGCTGTGACAATTGTCACAAAGGCTTGAAAGTGGTTAGAGATTTAACAATCAGACATACTCATTAAAATGCATGCATTTTGTTAATGTGAAACAAGTTTACAGCTAACAGTGAAATAACTAACTCATCTAGACAACTGAGTGACTTTTACTTATTGCCATCTAGTTTTTCAGTGTTATATACGTTTAAGGGAAAGTTAAGGTGATTCCCTGTTTACATAAAGGTACATCGTTTAAACTACTTAGAGGTTGAAGAGGAAAACAGATACTTCATAAATATTTTTATGGACTTTTTATGCTCATGCGAATGTTGAGGTCAACTCACAAGCATTTCAAACTTTGTCAGGATTCAAAGTTTGCAGTGCCACTCCCTGATGCCCACCCCAGCCTGTCCTCGGTCCCAAATAAGGAGGACAGCTGGAAGCTCCCACCCCAAAATGACAGGGAGTTTGGCATGTGCGTGTGGTCAAGCCACACATCTCCTTGCTGTGCCTCTTGAGTCAGCTGTCATCACACTGGCAATGCTTTCCATGTGTTTGTAAGCCTCAGCTGAGATTAAAGAGAGTGCTGTCTAGACAGTGAGGCAAAATGCAATAACTCACTATCTAGCTGTTAGTATAGCTAATGTAGTGCTATGTATATGCTATGGAAAAGTTTGGTGCATGTGATTGTCTCGAGTTTTGTTTTGCCTGTTCCTGCCACCAAAATTGGAGGACCTACTTCTCTCTGTTAGGGGAAATGGGGGCTTGTGCAGCTGTCTGATTGTGGTGCTGTTTGCTCCTCTTGTTATTTTCTGTTCCTGCCACATTCTGTGGTTGCACGCACGCTTGTTTGCATCATAAGCACTAGACCCACGTCTTTGTGTAAACCCATGACACGACGCCTTTTGTGCTATTGTTTTTTTCATATCATAACATCGTAGACTCAACTGACAAAAAGAAACAAGCCATACAAAAGCAGAAACATGACTGTCAGCTTGGCTATCATCCACCAGCTATGTGGTAGGTTTCAGTAAATATTAATTAAAGTTGTTATGCTTTATGAAAACGCAAGACATTCATAGGTCAGTGTGAGGACTGAGATGTCCTATTAGTCATGGATCAACAGAACCTGGATGAGGGGTGTGTGGTTGTGCTAGCTTGGACGTGTTTTTCTGGTAACTAGTATCTACTGCCCACAGGGCAACTAATTTCCCTGTAATACAGACTTCACAGTCGGCTACAGAAACTCACACCCAACTACCACTGCAGTTTTACAACAACCCCATTGTCCTCTTATCAGGTTTCCACCTCTCTCTGTCCTCTCATAGCTGATAGGAATAGAGCACATTTTCCTCCAGTGGAGCTTTCAGAAGAGATCAAGGAACATCTGAGATTGAACTGACTGAACTTTATTGCTAACGAAAGTTAGTTGTGGATAATCAAAGCTAGTCTTCTCATACAGTGTCTGTTTTTTTTAATGATGATCCTCCCCCGTGACCCAGATCTGAGCTTTAGTCTCTCTCCAGTTCAAATGGGGAGATGAGTGACACTGTGAAGTGAAACAAAGTTTTTGAGGGAGACTTCCTGCCTGCCACAGTGAATCAGGAAAGTGGCTGGAGCCGGAGCAGAGGCAGCGTCTGCTTTGTGTCTGATTTTGACTCTGCAGCAGCACCTCTGGTTGACTGTCAGGACTGTCCCACGTCACAACTCCCTGCCAGGATCGCATGGCTGTGCCTGCACATGTCGTAACGCCTGAGACCGTATCTCGTGTTTTGTGATAACAACCCAACAACAGCCCTTTAACCATTCAGTTTGTAAACCGTTTAAGTGTTCTTTTGGGCCGATTTGCATGTATCTCTGCCTCTCCTCAATCAAGCGGTCTAGCTGCCGCCTCCTGAGCTCCCTCCCCCACTCTTTTCTAAACAATGCTATGCCCAGCCCACCTCCTCTTCAAAGAGCACTAATTAGAACCTGCCCTCTAGTGTGATCCAAACCAGATATTTTCATCTTCCTCGCAGTGTCAGAGGAGGAATCTGCGTTTAACAGCCACATCTACCTTGGACTGTTTACAAGCATCTTCTTTGCCCATAAAAGACCAACCCAGCCCCCTTCCCCTTGGGATTTGGTCTGCTCCTCCCCCCCCTCTGCTGTTCTGTGTTGGGAGTGATGATGACTGGCCTGTGAGGATTCCACTTTCCTCCTCCACACACACACGCACACACACACACACACACACACAGTGCTCTGAGCTGCTGTCCTCCGGTGCAGCCACACTCCCCTGCTCCCTGCTTGATCCTGCACCCAAGCAGATCCCACACTGGTGGGATACATACCAGGCGGTGTAACTATGACGACCACTCTCCACCTGCACACAACTGATCCATATTCAGTGGCAAAAGCTCAGCTCGGTGTGCACGTTCAAAGGTGTGTGTGCGCACATGAATAAATGTCTACATGCATGTTCGATTTCTTTTTTTTTTTTGTCCCTTTTTAAAAAATCCTCTTACGCAATGATAAAGAGCACTTCACTCACTTTACCATTATGTTCTGTCAATGTGTTTCTTCTCTGCTTTACACCTAAAACCAAAGAGATGCATGTGTGTGTTTGTGTCTAATTGCTGATACATAAATGCACGGATTTACAAGCGCATGTCTTTTACTGCCTGAAAGGCAAAATGACTGACAATGGCAGAAAAAGTCTGTTTGAAGTAGACTAATTAATAGTTAATTAGTTTCCTTTCCAATCTGCAGCTTAACGCGCAAACGTGGGAACTGATAGCAAGCTGCCAGTCATACAAAAACTAACCACTGTACATAAAGTAGATACAGCTGTCAGGCTTAAATGTGCACAGGCACAAGATGGATAATGACCGAAGATAGCTGAGTGTTTTATAGCCTCGCATTCTTTTACAACAATTAACGCAAACATTCAGTCGACTCTGCTGTAAGAGTTGCCCATGACAGGACATTATTAGATGAGGTTGTTTGTTTGTTTTTGGGCATAGTCTGTGTGAAAGTTTTGTATGGGTAGATGTGAGACTACAGTGCTTTGTCATTCAGACAGGGTGGGGGGGGTGTGTGTGTGTGTGTTTGATGGAGGGTTGAGGTTGGCTAGGACTGGGGGTTGCGGAGATGTTGTTAATGGGGTAGCAGGTGTCCTTATAGAGTTAATGGATTTGATGAAGGGAGTAGATTGAGGCACTTAATGTACTGGTTGTGTGTGTGAGTGTGTTTGTGTTTGTGCATGTGTGCGTGGGCTGATGTGAATAAACCAGTTTGACAACTAGCCTCTGTCCCCTATATCTTGACCCTTTTGTCTCCCACACTGTTATAAACAGAAATAAACAGTAGATGGGATTATGGTCTAATTCTCTATGAAAGGATGATTGGCACTTTTAACTACTAACCTAAACACATTTACAGTGTGACAGATGGTTAAAGCTAGTCTGTGTGTGATGAATAGAAGATGTGGCTCACAAGACAGTCCTGCTACATCTTCTATTCATCACACACAGACTAGCTTTAACCATCTGTCACACTGTAAATGTTTACCAAGCTCTCAATGACCCACAGCATTGTAGATTTGACAAGACTGCATCTAATATACATGATATGCAAACTATATCATCTTTTATATGATTATTTTGATATCTTCCATGTCATAACTTGATTTTCTCCAAATGTTAGTGAGAAGCATGGACTGTTTGAGACCTGGCCAAGCCTGGCATTGTTTAGCATTATGACAGTAGGCTTTATACAGGCCAATGACTTGATCTAAAACACTACATTTTTTACCGTGGCCTTTTGGACAGAGCCAAGAGAGACAATGGTACCCAATACTAGTTTCTCATTGTCTTTCTTGCTGTCTTTGAATTTATTCATAATAGGGTTCTTAAGGAACTGTTTTGAAACACCCACACACAATTTTCAGGCTTTAATTATATTTATTGTCAAGATGTCACTATAGCTGTGCCATATGTGACTATGGTGTAGTAACTGAGTTATAGCTCTGCACAGGCTCTCCCTGTTGACTGTTGCTGCAAAGCTATAGTAAGTAGCAGAGTCGTGTAATCATTCTCTAATAAAGTTCGAAAGTAATCATCTTTGTTTGAATTCCATCACCTTCGTGTTGAGGGACAGAGCGGTAAAGCAACATATAGCATTTGATAAGCAGTAGCTTTACTGGATGAGAAGGAATACGTTTTGTCTGGCATCGCTGATGAGAATTTTGATTGAAATTATTTGATGAAAATGTTGTTCAAAGGGTTCAGTGGGATCCCTGCATGCTGATTATCTGTTTCAAATGATCCTCCAAGATGAAGCAATGAAACTATCTTCCAAAAAGCTCTTTTCCATCGTGGTCAAACAGGAAGGCAAAGCAGCTGAGGGTGTAGGAGGGTGGTTGAAGAGGCAGCTGTTCAACAGAGATGGGTAGATTATGATCTGCTCCATGTTGTTGACACTAAAGACAATACTACCAGCATCGGAAACAGATAGGGATAAATATGAATCAGCCCTCAGGAAAATCAGATTTTTGTTAGGAGAATATGTGAATACTCTTATTCACATTTACCGATACCTACAGTGTACACTAACACAGAAGTATGAATTAGCCTTAAACCCCCCCATTGGTTCCATCCTGGTCTCACCAGCTGTTATGAGCAACAACGCAGGTGGGTTCATGACTGTTGTAGCACAGGGGGGCCATTATAAATTAGGACTAGTTAGCATAGCGAGAGCAGAGGACAGCATGACCCAGGTGTGACACAAAGCAGGATTAACATTTCAGAGCTGTACACTCTGATTCGAGTCACAAAAATGGAGACGTAAGATTTGACAGGCTGTGACTTACTTGGACTTGACTTCCTACAGACTTCAATTGACATGAAACTTGAAAGCAAACACACTCTTAACATTGTAAAATCATTGTCTGTACAGTGAATACAAGGCTACAGCTGGTTCGCTTAGCTTAGCATAAACGACTGAAAACAGAGGAAAACCTCTAGTTTGGTTCTGTAAGCTAACCATTTCTTGGCCGAGAGCACTCCTCACGTCTTCTTGTCACTGTGAGGTTTCCAGGCAAACAGTGGATGCTCGCAGCCAAGAAATAGTACATAACCCTCCGTAACACATATGTTAATTAATTAGGTTTAGAGGTGCTTGTAGGTGGATTTTTGGAAAGATCCAAAGCAAAGCTACGCTAACCGGTTTGTCGGTGTAGCTTTATATCAGTCTTCCCATCTAACTCTTGGCAAGAAAGTGAAGAAGTGTATTTCCCAAAATGTTTAACTATCTCTTTAAACCGCTTTGTCCCAGTTGTTAAAGTGAAGAGTAGAGCTATCCAAGATACAGAATTTTCATGTAAACTCTTCGGGAGTCTCACAGGGAGCATAAATGTGCAGTACATTCATGCACCATACATGTACAGTATATGTCGGCTTCTTTATGTTTGGTTCTCTCTTTGCCCTCCGGCTATATTTCCTGCTTTCCAAGGCTGTGAAAAAGTTGGTCGAGTCCTCCTCGACACTGCTGGTTACAATAACAGCCTCAGTGAATTTTTCCTTCCATGTAACTGTCCTCATCTTGTAATCCTTGAGCATGTAACACTGACATAACCTGGCTCTCTTTACTTGAGCCATACAAAGATGAAATAGTGACGTACAGTACATCCACTTCATCTTCCCACGCTCTGAATACTCCTGTACTCTCTTGATCTTGCTCTGATTAAAGCTGCGTGGATGTAATGGGTTGTTGTAACTGTTTGTCAGCTGTTAGAGCGGCCTGCTGGCCTGTTTTAACTGCCCCTCCGATGGAAGTTAGAACACTTAGTCTCCCTTTCTCGCTGTATTTTGCCATGTCAGACACACACACACACGCACACACAGTGTCACACCTGTCTCCTAGCTGACAGGCTTCCAGCAACTAGAATATGGTTTTCCCTTCAACACTGATAATCATTTAGCTTTCTCTTCAGTACAGTAGAACATATGGAGTCGCCCTTATCTTTATTTAAAACAACCCAGTCAATAAATCAAGCAGTGGATATGGGATTTGTTGAAGGTTTTGAAGCTGGCAAAATGGTCAGAGGTTGTTAATGACAGTCCTGCTACACCGATTTCTACATTACGCAGATGATGATTATCACCGCGGGAAGGACAAGGAGTGGAAAAAGCGAGGAAATGAGGCCTGAATTATAATGCTACCTAGAGCCCATCAACCAAAGATCCAAGAATCTCAGAAAGCTATGGGGAAGAAAGAGTTGGGATTCTCATCACTCCATTACATGGTTTACACTAGTATGACATGCTTACCCAGTGCCATGTACAATTAGTAAGCAACCAAATATTCACTTTCTTGCTCAATGTGAGTTTTTACACTATCACCAGCATCAGCAGAGGCACAAATCCCCTCGTTATGTCAAATTTAAATGAAGATGAAAGAAAAAGCAATTATTATCTTACAGGGAGCAATATAATGAAGCACATTCAGGCTTATTTTGTTGCACGATTTCAGGAAACGGGGAACAGTTCGCATTGTACTATGCCTGTATCCACTCTAACTGTTAACGTTTCCCTTGCATGAAAATGTCTCCTCTTTCTGCCACTTTCATCTTTCTCCCTCCAGTTTTCCCTCATCTTGGAATCTCTCAGTCTCCATCGCACTCGTGCACTCTCTGGTAATGATGTTAACAGGGTCAAATGCTTTCTGGGGCCTAGAGGGAGAAAGACACAGAGACAGATTTAGGAGGATGGTTAACCAGCGCTGAGAAGTGTGGAGAGGAAAATACTCTTTTGTTCTTCATCTTTCGCCAACGTTTATTTCTCTCTGCCACACATGTATGTGCGGGCACATAAGTCAATAGTACGCTTATATGTTCACTTAGTTATGGGCATTTTTGTGGCGTTCAGCACCATTTAAAAATGTTTTTTTATGTATTGCAAGCATGTTCATAATTAATTCACATTTCAGTGGCTTGAGTTACTTCAGTTCCCCCGCTCTTCAACTGTCCCCAAAAGTTTTTGTAGAAAAGTCTGAGGATGAGGACTTGCTGTTCATACACACCATCAGGGATGGGCAATACCACAACATTTGGTTTTGATCTGAGTAAGTAATACCAGGGAGATAATCAACAGTATTGATATAGTTATCGATATGTTTTATTATTAAAGTCCATAAAACCTTGGTTTCAGATCTTAAGTATTACTCTATATTGTTAAATATTCATGACTAGATAAGCAACACCGAAAGTTAAAATTCAGGAAAAAAAACACTACTAGTATTAATTCAGAGTTTAACACTCATAAACTCTAATCTAGCTAATCTCCTTCACCAGGACTGTGTGGGTGTGGTTTATTCAGATTTGATTGACAGTGGCCTGGCAAGATTAGCAAGCAACCCCACAACTTCCACCAGATTCTGATTAAAATATTAGTAAATCTTTATCCAAAGGTGCGCAACAGACTTGAGAAGAAGAGAAAAACACAAATCGCTCATGTGCAATAATCCAAACTGCTCTAACTTCAGCATAAAATGTTTTATGTAGGACCTCATTACTTATACTAAGAAGCTGATTGAGAAATTGTTTTCATGGCCTTTAAAATTGACTTATCTACTATCACATAAGGCAGAGCAGTGTGTCCTGATTTATGAGGTGAACGCGTCATTAATTGCCCCCCCCTGTATATGTTAATTCCCACCAAATAACTTGCCCAACATAAAGCATTTCCTTTTACCATACCCTTTTAATGACTTAATCACATGCATGTTAAATAACTCCACATGATGCTCCTCTTTCATTCAGTGCAACTGTGTGTGTTTGTCTTCTCTGAACTAACGCGGTGACCCCTGCATGCATGCATGCACAAGGCAGCAGCAGAAAAGCAGAGAGTGCATGCACTAAGAAGTGTGCACATGATATAATGTCACGCTCTCATTGGCAGATTAAAACGAAACAATGTTTTCAAAGAGGGCGGCTGTGGCTTGGTGGCAGAGCGGTCGTCCAACAATCGGAAGGTCATGTGTCAAAGTATCCTTGATCCTAAACCCCAAAAGCTGTACCTGCGGTCTGTGAGTGCGTAAGTCACATTGGATAAAATGCATCTGCTAAATAACTAAATGTAAATGTAAAGACAGTTTCTCTACTGTAAATAAAAGTGGGTAACATACAGAGGAGCGAGACTGATCCATTTTTCACCCTTTGCTGGCAGGTCATCCCTAGGTTTCTTCTGCTTTTGTGTGTGCTTACGTGTCTGTGTGTGTGTAATTAGGAAAGAAAGCAAAGTGAGAAGAAGTGATGGACAGCTCGAACCTCCACATTAGCACATCTCCACACGGCTGTGAATGCCCTCTGTATTATTTACACCCTGCAGTGTTTTTATGACACACCTTTTTAGGTGTATAATTATCTTGTGTCATAGAAGAGTGATGAGGTGAGTAGTAGGCATGAATGCTAGTGGCCTCGCTGCTGTTTCCACTGAGAATAAGACACTGGCCACAAATGATTGGATTAGTGTTTAACCCCCCTTCCACTTAGCATAATCCTCTTTGCAGCTTTCTGTGTGTGTGTGTGTGTGTGTGTGTGTGTGTGTGTTTGGAGTCATCTGCTCCCATTGCTCTGTATGCTTCAGCCCACGGACAGCAAGGTCAGTTAGAGAGCTTGTCGGTAGTCATTCACCATCATCTGACACGGGACGCATGTTTCCTGCGTCCAGTCAACAAGCTGTGTGGGAAGCAACTGGCAGCAGAGATGAGAGACAGGAGAGGAAAGCCGGAGAGAGTGAGGCCGGGAGGAAGAGAGGGGTAGCAAGACATCCACGCTGTGCAGAGATGGATATGAGCTTTAATAATAGAAAATCTGAGGCCTTGTTGAGCAAATATGGGCACTCTGCGATCGAGGCAGCGCAGCCAGAGGTGAACAAGTGGGGGAGGTTGTGGGCACAGGATTATTGTGGAAGGCTGGTGGAATAGAGCGATCAGTTGAAGGTCTGCAGGGTTTGGTATGTCATTGTCAGCCTTTCTAAACAGCCTGCAGAGCGATGGGCACTTTGAAGTCTCACAGAGCTGCTTAAATCCTGCCTGAAAAGACGCAGACAACCGCGAGGCACAGAGAAGAGACAGGAATATACAGAGAGTGGAGGGGCAGGACGAAGGAAAAGATTGATGATGGTTGAAACATGGAGGAAGGGAGTGAAAGTAATCAGAAGTAAGGAGGCAGCTTGTTTCAGGAGGATGACAGGAGGCAGGCGAGCGGAGGAAAGCTCTTAGTGCACCAACACAGTATGAGTAGTATGTTTTTTTTTTTTTTCGATGTATGAGTAATATGTTTCCAGCAGTTCTAGATGAGTAGCTGCAACATGAGAAGCAGTGATGCAGCGGTAGAGCTCTGACCTGATCTGAGCTGGATGTGGGTAGACTCGGCGCCGCCAGATAAGCACACTGACATCACAGTGAAGAAAAACAGGGAACCAAGGCCTGAGTCAGAATAGATGGCTGCCTCTTACCTAATGCATCCCATAACATGCTCAGCCAGATGCAGTCAGCACACTTCAGTATAGACTTTCGGTCATCATCATTCTGTCATATCTTAGTTTTTAAGTCCAGAGTGTTTGGAGTTTTGCTCACTGTGGAAGGGTTTCCTATGCTAACTTACTTTTTAAATGCCAGTGGCCAAATGTTTAGCAGGTTATGGCCTCTAGTTTCACAGCAGTGTGGTACGGCAGTATGTGCAGGTGGAAAGAGATGTGCAAAGTTGGCTGTAAAAGACTGAAAAGGTACCAGCCATATTAGCTACTGATAACATGAACTTGCTCAGTTTAACAGAGCTTTATAAGAGATCTAGAAAATGTAAAGATACAAACATATCATATTGATCTACACCTACCAAGAAACATCTGAGAAGGAATGTGCAGTATATCATCTTTTTTTAAAAAGAAATATGTATTTTGTGTGTTATTTTGTGTGTTTTAAATATGTTTAAGTGGCTCATTTATTCAGTTAAAATTCCATGTGCATACAACCATATCTTCTAAATGATTAGTTTGTTTTTTGATTATTTTTATTATATTTGTGTAAAGAGGTCAGGTGATGCGTTAGAATATTTAGTGGGGGTGCATGAAAAATGTAAGCGCACTAGTTGACTCTAGTTTATTATTTCAAGAACATATAGAACCCTCTTAGGGTTCAGTTACCTTACAGTGAGCTTAACATACTTTACATTTGTTTGTCATTTCTACTGTCAGAATATTGTGATAATATAGTTGGATTTTGCTGCAGTAACTTAGAGGCAGCTGATGAGATGAGGCAACTTGGCCAAATAAAACACTTTCCTTTTCTTTAAGAACAAGGTTAACAAGTCTAAATTTAAAAGTTGCCACATTCATGAGTAGAGTTTCATAATTTATATCCTGATTAGTCCTGTGGGAGAAATCCAGCCATAAGGAATGATTACTTTAATCAGTCTTCACTTTGGTATGCCACTGGGACTGAATTCAAATCCCATTCAAGTGACAAATCATAGAGAAGATGTTATTAGCTCATGAGTGGAATGTGTCTCTAAAAGCAAGCAACAGAAAAAAGACCTGAAGCTCCAAACTCAGGAAGGAAATTATATGATCCACACACACACACAGAGTCACAAATGCTGGCGTATGGACATACACATACATGGGCATAAATGGACTCACATTAATAACAATGAATGAAAGGTGGGGGTATAGTGGAAGTGTAAGGGAAAGTTAATATGAGAGGAAAGAGGATGTTGAAGTTAAAAAGCTGTTCTAGTGAATTATTAATGCCAAGCATTGTGCCCACAGACACAGCATCCTACAGACTTTCTCTCTCTCACACACACACGCACACACACACACACGCACACACAAACACAGCTGCGATCCCCAGTTGCTTGTGCAGACAGGAAACTGCAAACTTGTCGCTCTGTCTGGATTTGGGGGGTATGTGTAAGTGCTCTGTTGTCTCTGGCCCCAATGAGAGGGATGTTTGTAGTTGTTCCCTGAATGGTGAATGCGGTGTGTGTGTTTGGTGTGTGTGTGTATACATGCAAGGGGTTGAGGCAAGATTCCCATATGCTGTCTGCCTAAATATAGGCTACAAAGCAACATACAGAATAGTAATAATCAATCTTCACTACATGATTAACGTTAAAGTGCGCTCTCAGTTTGAACCATATTTTGTTTTATTGAGAATGTCGTCTTATTTATTCCTCTTTTGTTTTTTAGTTTATCCTTTGTAGATTCCTAGTCTTAGTTTTTCTATGGAAAAAGGATATTAATAGACTCCATTGAATGAAAAATGAAATTGGCAGCATTGGTACAGGCAGATCCTTATCTAAGCAGTAGGAAATGCTTACAAGGAGTAAACGTCTAAACTGAATTTGTATTTCAGGACAGAAAGGTACAGGTATTTGATAAATCAGAATGTTTACCTCTGACAGTACAGTGTTTAATATATTTAATTAAACTACACCTTGTGGCATGTCATTCAATGAAAGCAATGTATATCCATTTGGACATATACTTGCTAAGATTTAATTGATATTGACAATGATATTTTTACAATTTATGTATTTGACAATTGATGAGCCCTGCTGATTTATCGGTCTAGCTCTTATCCTTGATCAGGAATCATGATGAAGACTAAAGATTATGGATGCGTCAGGCAAAACAGTATTTATTATCCATTTCAAAATGGTACACCGCGACACCCTTAACATGCCCTGCTGATTACCAGCTCACACTGACCTCTCGCCTCTCAGCTACAGTGCTGTCCGTGTGGCGAAGGGTTAACGTGTGAGTAATAATAGCAGTGAGCATGATTGGATCTCAGCTGTTACAAAGAGTTGCTGTGAATTTTCAAGTGGTTAGTGGTGTTAAAAACCCGTGCGTTTGGCTGAGTGTGTGTATGTGCTCACCTCAACCTCAGAGAGCGCTCTCTAGAATGGTTAGCTGCACATGTCACGCTGTTTCTGTATTTCCTGGGAGATGTGGGGAGCATAAACTCTGCCAATGCTAAATATTTAAACTGCAGTTTTGTAACCCATGTTCTCTCTTTCCTCTCTCCCTGCCTTCACCCCATCCACTCTGTCTCTCTCTTTCTCTTTTCTCTCGCCATCTCTCTCACCTCCACCTGTAGCCAGTGTTGCCGTGGCTCAGAGAGTGGTAACGGTGGAAAGTGGACCGCTGATACGGACTGAGGGCTCCCACGTGACCATCTGGTGCAACGTGACGGGCTACAAGGAGGGGGTGGAGCAGGACTTTGAGTGGTCCATGTACCTGCCATCAGCACCGGACAGGGAGATCCGGATCGTGAGCACGGCTCAGCCAAACTATGCTTACTCCGTGTATGCCCAGAGGGTGAATAGTAAAGAGATCTATGTGGAGAGGTTGAGCCGTGACTCTGCTGTGCTCCACATCACCAAAGTGCAGGCCAAGGACCAGGGTCTGTTTGAGTGTTACACACCCAACACAGACGGGCGGTACCTGGGATCCTACAGCGCACGCACCAACCTCACTGGTAAGTTTCTAAGTAGACACACACACACACACAAACACACACACACACACAGACATACACACTGTCAGTGTACGGATAAATGACATGTTGTTACCACAGATGCTGATGTGGTGATGATACACATATGGCTGTAAATGTACCAGTGTTATATCTGATCAAGGTGTTAAACACAAAGCTACCCTAGTCAAAGGTTGCTGTATACATTCATTAAACAATGAGTGTTTACTGATCAGCCAGCCACCATCATAATCAGCCAAATTACCCCCTGAATAGGTAATCACAAGGTAATTACCTCTCCAACTGCCTAACTACATCGCATGGGTATCTTTCTTGTGTATGCTTATCTGTTATTTGATAAATGAATACAGTCCTCTTACTTTACTGTTTAGACAACTAAGAGAACCTACCTGCCATTCATTGTGTATCCTCTTGCCTTTTAAGTACCCATCAGATGCAGTGCACATGGTAGATTACACATGGCAGCTTCATTATATTTTGCAAAGAACAACCAGCATTTCTATCCTGGAATAATATCCTGTCCCAAGTTTGCTTGTTTGTCAGTTAGTTTATGGTGATTTGATTAAACATACATTTAGGTAAATACACTATTTATATGCTTAATATTAATTAAATAAGAAAGGTATCAAAAGTAGATTTTTGACACAGGGCCCCTGCACAAACAGGACCTCGTGATTAAGTAAGTGCATTAAGTGCAGGACCTGCCTTGCATATTGTGCAGTGTTGCATATTCCAGAACAATTTACAAAAACATTTTCAACCTGGGGCCTTTGAGGCCCATGAGGGTCTTGGGCCCTTGTTGTTAGAGATGCGTAAGTCCAAGTAAAACCAAGGCATACGTTTTATCACAATCAGATCAGAGGCAGCCAGGCTACTACCTCCGGATCTCGCTCTCTCTCCCAGAGACACATACAGATTCACCCTACAGTCCTGCAGTATTGAAGACACAGCTGTCAGAGTTGGGGATTGCATTCCCTTCATAACTTCGTGCCTTTATCCCTGACATGGCTGACCTTCCTCTCAGGGTCAAAGTGCAAACCAAACACTTATTTGCCAAAGATTCGAGTTGCACTTTATTTGTGTCCCAGTGTATCCAAGTCACTCACGGTGGCATGTGAACTGAGAGATACCAATATTGGTGTGCTTTCTTTTGGGTCTGGGTCAGCTCAGGCTGAAGAAACAAAAGTTATTGTGCGCTTAATGGCTCAATAGGCTCGTTTTTTCATTGAATAAGTGTTATTATGAGGACCTCAGGAGTTGTATTTCCTAGTATGAGGAGTATGATCTGAATGTGGGGCAAGGCTCAGGCGCAGGGCACTGTAAAACAGCACTGCAGATAGCGCATAGTATTTATAGAAATGCATGTGAAAAAACAAGAGTGTGTGATTGGAAGTGTTGAAGGACTTTGTTATCTGAGCCTTTCTGTGTCTCTAACCTCTTAACCTAGTTTCGGAGGTCAGGGGTAGGGTCTCTCTCGTCTTTTCTCTGCTGTGGTCCTAAAGTCCCTCTATGATCCCCAAAGCAGCTGCACGCCTCCTTGGACCGTTGTGGGCAAACAATACCTTGACTTCCCTCCCTTCCCCCTCGTATCCCTCGTCTCTTCCCTGTTCTCCTGTCTTTCATTCTGTCATCTGTCTTTCTCCATTCATCAGCCCTGGCCTCTTTCTTTAATGTGCTCTGGCTCTGTTATATTAAAAAAGGCTTTGCTGATGCTTCCTTTGAGAATATGTTTCAAGGGTGATGTCAAAGGACAAGCACAACCTAGGGAGTATTATTGAGGCAATATGGGGAGGAAGGATATGTGATAGCAGGGCTGACAGAAGGGATGTGTCTGTGTGAGTGTGTGTTTGGGTTAATTGTCGGGGTAGAAGGCCATACAATAATCTCTGCCCTGAGTGCTGCATTAAGGCTTACTCACAGGGATGTGTTTCACCCACCGTCACCTTTATGTATAAAGAGCAGGGGTGGGTTTTAATGTGGAACTTAATTCCTGCTGCCTGAGGAGGAGAACAGTTTCTGCAGTGCACCTGAACACTGTACTCCCTGATACTGTGACGCTGTGTTTTCATGTGTTGTATTGTCTGTCACATAGAATCAGACACCTTGTCTGTGCATGTGGTTCATTACCTGGAAAGATGATCTCTTTGTATGTCCAAGACACGATATTTATTTATTTGAAAAAATGAGTACACAGAAAGTGTGTTTGTTTATGTTTTTTTTTTTTTTACCCTCTGTGATACTAAACTTAGATTAATCAAATTAAAATGTAGCTCCGTTCAGCCCCTAAGTGCCAATACCGCCTTAGGCAGTGCAGTAATATTGCACATGTGAAAAGAATAACTGGCCACAAATACTGGACTATGTCCACTAAATCATGGATTGACATAGAGATGCAGAAAATCATTATTCTTTACTACAGAGAAAGGTTAAATTTTACATTGCCGTTGTTATTTAGCTCCAACATTTTTGGAATGCAGAGTGGCTTACTGGCTAGTAAGGTTGTTCCAGTCAGAGATCTCCACTGTGGCCATACCTGTAAATAAAATATTAGCCTACGTACTGAAAGCATCTATAACTAATATTGTTATAAGAGTGAATCTCATATTGACAAAACCTACAGAGAATTATCACCCAACTTTGCAGTTCATGGTTTTTATGGCCCACAACTGAACTGTTTTAGTTTAGTCTAACCGGTCTTATCAAACTTTGTTTCCAGCAGCTGCAGGCAGTTGAAAACCTTTAAAATCCCACTGTACGCTACCTGCTCTGCACCAAACAGCATATAGACAGTGTTGCCACAGCTACTTTGAAAAAGTAATCTAATTACTGATTACTCCTTTAAAAAGTAACTTAGTTACTTTACAGATTACTTGATTTTGAAAGTAATTAAGTTAGATTACAAGTTACTTTATTAGTTACATTCAGCCTCTGCCGACAACACCCCCCGCCGCCTCAACATAACAAAGACAGCTGGTTTTGCATTTTTAACATTTTAAGTTGAACTTCAAAACAATCTCCTGGGGAAAAAAAACGTTTTTATAAAATAAAGCCAGTCTTTCTTGAATTCACTAAACATAAATTCTTGTTTTTACCGAAGTCCAGCTGTTGTTTGGGTGGTGGGGCACCTTCTGCTCGCCGCACCACCTGGTGGGACTCGCTCTGTAAGTCTGACCGTGCAGCGCTGCGACTCCAAATGTTTCTTTAAATTTGACGTAGTGTTTTTGTAGCTTGATAACACTTTGTCGCCACAGCGAACCTTAATATTGCCATCTTTAGCTGACACAAACTCAAAATAGTGTCTGTATTTCCAGCTAGAAAACGCGCATCTCTCTCCTCCCTCCATTGTTGTTTCCGTTTGTGTCGCTGCGTGATTATTACACGTGACGTGAACTGTCCTCATGCTGAAAACGTGACTTTACTCCCCGAGATGCGAGAAGAAAGCAAAAATATATTTTTATTAAGGAAAATGAAAAATATATTAACGCAAAGTAAGTTGGATAAGTAACTTTAATCTGATTACTGGTTTTGAAATAGTAACGCGTTAGATTACTCGTTACTGAAAAAAGTAACCACTTAGCTAAAGACCGTTACTCAGTAACGCGTTTCCCGGCATCACTGCATATAGACCTAGTTAGTGACTAGCTGGTGAATGTAGCATGCAGCAAAGTTTACAGCATTTACAAGTTTACAAAGTTTAGCAGTTTACACTGCTTTGCTAGATTGACAAGCTGAGAGGAGTAAACCAAAATTGACGTGTTCATCATAATGTCTCTTAAATGCCACAGTGTGGCACTTTTTTTCTGTATTTTATGTGTATTTGCATGTCAGTGGAGTTCTAAAGCATCAAAGCATGAGATATTGTGTGGCTACAGGTAACATTTGGATAAATTCTGTTTTGTTTTTGTCTCGGTTTTTTAAATTTTCTCTTGGCTCTTTAATGAATGTATTTAATTGTATCCTTTTGTGGTGTGTTTCTTTTGCCCTTTGTCACGATACTTTTAATGTTCTGTGTGAAGCACTTGAATTGCCTTGTTGCTGAAATGCGCTATATAAATAACCTTGCCTTGCTTTTTGATAAAAGTAATCAAAAATAGATAACCTAGTGGCAGCGTCATCCTTTAACCTTTACCTGCTGCAGTGGCCGCACATTCTGGCTGACTGTGTGACCCATGCAGAGAGAAGAGTTTCCCTCTTGTATGTAATTGACTATGGTTCACGCAAAACGGCTTAATTTCTTTTTTTCTAAAGCCATTATTTCTCATACACTCAGATTTTGTGTATTTTTACAGGAATAGTTGTTGTTGTTTGTGCTTACACAAGGCATGCATTCAACCTGGGTGTTGTGAAGCTCTTTGAGGTCAAAGGTCACTCTGTGCACACCGCCGTGCTCTGATCTTGGAGATTGACTAAGTCTGTTGCATTTGAGTGTGTGTTTCTGTGTGCTTGTTTGTGCATGTATATGTGTGTGTTTGACTTCCTCCTACACATCAGATTGCAGAAGAAAAGGACAACAGCCTGACATGGCCATCATGGCTGTCCTTATCCTACGCACCAGCCTGTGTGTGAGTGAGTCCAACAGCTAGCAGACCAACAAACCCTCGCTGAGACAAGTATTACACTTCTCTTACTTATGAAGCTCCCATATACCCTCACTGTCCTAGAAAGCACCATAGGAGTCCCTGTGTTGGCAGATGTACAGATTCTAGTCAATGCATTTGGCAGTAGTCATCATTAGTAGTAATATAGTAATAGAGCTGGAGAACCAAAGTGTTGGTGAATGTGCACAAAACCATTCTTGCTCCTTTCTGTTATTCACTAGCACCACACAAGAGAAAGGAAGTAAACATTTATCTTCACATGTGTGACACTACAAAAAATTAAGTTTGGCAGTGAGTGGTTTGGAAGAAAAGAAAGTGAGCTAGATGGTGCAAAAAGGCAGAGATGAGGAAATTGGAAAAGAGAGGAATGGGGACAGAAGAGGCAGTATTGGAAATTGGTAGTGGGGCGATGCTGAATAGAGTGTGTGACCAATAAATGATGAGCTCTTCCGTTCGACTCCAATGTGATTGGTTACACCTCCCCGAGGCATTACCCACAATACAACTGGCGCTATAGGGGTGTGTTTTAAATAGTCTCTGCCTGATGTGACTCCTAAGGTTAATGCTGTTACTAACCGCCGTACAAGTTCTAAATGCAATTAGCCAGCACAAATTGAGGAGACTGAGAAAGAAAGAGAAAGAAGGAAAAGGCTAGAGATGAGACCTAGGAATTTCAATTAAGGAAGAAGAAAACTGTAGGGCAAATCATTTTCAGAACAAGCAAAACGCGGCAAAACACCACATTTCTCCAGACACACTTTTAATTTTAATTATATTTATGGCCTACATTCATTTTGAGTGGAGAAAAGGAATTCTTTCGCCTGATGAAATGGTGGCCCTAATGTAAGCTAGAAATCTGTGAAGCAATGCCTACCCAAGGTCAAAATGCCCTATCTTTTTTGTGTGTTTTTTGTGCGTGAGGATTTGTGAAGAGGGAAAACAACAGGAGTGTTGATTTTGTCTTAGCATAGCTGAGCCTTTGCACTGCTAAACATACATACAGAGTAGGAGTGGCTGAATCATGCTTCTGCTGAGCTCAGCGTTGTGTGTTTGTTTGTGTGTGTGTGTGTGTGTGTCTGATTTGTGTCCCTCCCCTTCCTTTCTTTTCACGAGGGAGCCGGCGCTGCCATATTGCACTCCTCTACTTCACTTAACGAGAGAGACCGAATGTGGAGATGTCATCTCACATTCCATCTTTTACACTGGGTGACACAGAGACCCCCGCCCCCCCATATCCCTGTCCTTCTCTCTCTCTCTCCCTCTCTCTCTCTCTCCCTCTCTCTCCCTCCCTCTCCTCATCTATATCCTGCTCGTTCCATCAATCCAAAGCTCCAGAGTCGATTCAGTCTGGTCCTCGCCTCGGCCCCCAGCTGGTGTTGGTCATGCAGGTATATGGTTTTGTCAATATAGCTGTTAGTTGAGCGTCATCACAAGAGAAAGGAACTAGGGTGATAGAAGCACATGGCATAATATTGTGAAGGGAACCAGTGATTGAATAAATACAGAGGAGGTGGGCCAGGACGGAAAAAGATAGGCATCTCTGTTTTAGAGAAGGCAAAAATATGGGTGAAGCCTTGTGTTGACAAAGAAAGATGGTAAGATGTACTGGAGGAAAAGGTGAATAGAGGAGAGAAAGTGTAGATGAATAGACAAGGGAAGTTGTATCTCTGTATGTTGGTATTGATTGGGAGCAGAGGCCTGTTTGTGACTTGGGCATTTTATCTCTCTCCTCTCTCCTTGCAGTGACACTTCTAGCTTTCTCTCTCACCTCTCAGTTTCATTTACAATTACATTCCCTTCTCTGCTGTTGGTGTGTGTGTGTGTAAGCACATACTGGCTCTAAGCTGCGGACCAGGCAGGACTCCAAATGGAAAGAGATTTTATCACTATGTCTGGCTTGCCATTTCCTTGCACATCTCATCTACTTTAGTGGACAGGGCTTCCGGCTCAATAACATTACTGCCACTTGGACCCACCATTCACAGGCACATGCATATACACCCACAGAAACACAAACACAGTCGCTGTCACACACTGTAGCGAGCTGTCAGTCAGGACAGATGTCGCAGCCATAATTGAGTCTGAGAGAGACGGTGCTGTAGTGCTCCCATCAGACGACATCCTTTCGACTGAACATCACTGAAGAGGGCTTTAACAACCCAGCGGATCACTGTGGTAGACAATACAACTGCTGAATAGAACATGAAGCACTGTGAATAAAACAGCGCTGTTGAACAGGGCAAACCAGACACCTTGATACTTTGTAGTCCCGTAGTGCAAGCTGTGCTACACTGTACATACGTGTGTATATAAATGAAACATATACTGTAAATAAAATGAAATATATTCCAAGTCAGGTCTCATAAAGGCTGTACTCAAAGTCAGGGCAATGAATCAAATAAGAAATTGTGATCAAATTAGAAGGGAAGGGTTTTGTAGGAGCAACTACATTTAAAATGTTGTCTTGTAACGTGTAATCTCATCACAAAATGGTCAGAATTACATCTCGCTCCCTGACACAAGATATTAATGAATTAACGGTGTAAATTGCCAAAGAGGACCAGAGTGATAAAGCAACTTCACAGTTCCAAAATTTTAGACCCGATCCGAAACCGACCTACCCTGACGTCCATAAACACATTTCCCGAATAAAGGGACATAGAATAGTCAGACACTGTCTAAATAGACCTGAGGGCAATTAGACCTTATCCAAAATGCTCCAAACAGACAACTAAAACAAACAGAGAAAGAACACCATTGCTGGCAGCTGCATGATGCACCACCGATTAACAAGAAGCCATAATTTTTCCAGCACTTTACAGTTCGCACTCAAAAAAACGTCCTGCGATGATTATGATAGCAGTGATTAGATACACAAACAGTGCCCTACCCGGTTACAATGAATATAATTTGGACATGGCCCAACTCAGGTCTTGAATACTAGGAATGCAGTGGACCTGCGAAGACCTCTGGATGAGGCCACATAGCGTTTTTTGGCCTGCCTCTTGCTCTTAATATTGCTGCTGAGCAATATGGCGGCCAAATTAAGAAACTGTTGCCATTAAACATAAATCTTAATGCTCTCATAGCCTACAGACACACTTTCAAGCATACGCTGCCTTGCAAGTTTTGGTTGTTACCCTTATGGAAATATAAATTATGTCAGAGATGCTCTGCATTTAGCACATCGCCTACGCTACTGAGCTAGGCTAATTAGAAAGGATTTAATATGTTAACAAATACACGTGCGTGTGTGTGTTGAGTGTATATGTTTATTAATGTTTATGTAATGGGCTAAAGATCCGCCACTGTTCTTCTAGTTGATTTGATAAGCTTAGCTAAGCGCTAACCCTCAGGGGCCTGCTGCCTCTTCTGTGTGAGATTAACAGAGCACAGCCACAGTTTGAATATGAATTCAGCATGAATATGGATGTGAATGGATGTTCTAACGAGTGTTTGTGTTCATGTATTTTAAAATGTGTTTTAGTAAAGAGTGGAACTTGCAGCATAATAGCCTCCAGGACTCCTGGATGTGGTTGTAAGTGTGGTCCAGGACAGTCAGGCTGCTACTGCATTGTTTGATGTTGGCGGCTGCTTTGAAGCCTTATCTAAACACAAGAGCGAAGGAGGTTTTTCCTGGTTCAAGCTATGCTGTATATCTGATAACCCCTATTGACACAGAGACAAATACACACACAGGCATCAGAACCTACATCTACACACATTCATATGCACAGTAACATGTACAGATTTTGGCGTGCATGGCCTCTCGATGCAGGTTATTCAAGCACTTATGGATGGGTTCTTTAAGATTTTAACGGTACTGCTACTCTTACTTACGACACTGCTTATCGATTCGGTACTTTAACGGTACACTTATCGGTTCTTTTTGTTATTTTTAAGAGAAAAAACTAAACTAATTAAGAACAGTGTTAGCATTGCTTTATATTCTTATATGTACTAAATATAAATTAACATTCGGTGCCATGTTGGTTTCAATCGTTTCGATGGGTGACGTCATTAACAACAAGCCTCCTCCACGTGAGGCTCACCTGATGTTGTGAAAACACAATCGCGGGTGAAAAAAAATCCAAAACGGGAGTTGTGTTTTTTGAGCAAATTTATAAAACATAGTGCTGACAAAGAAAGTCAACAGTGCAGACAGATACAGGGAGAGAGAAACAGAAAGAGGCAGGCTGGGCAAGCCGGTGTGTGTGTGTGTGTGTGTATGTGTGTGTGTGTGTGGAGACCACAGGTGTAGGGGTGTGTGTGGGGGGAAAAAATAACTGCAGGGTGAACAGATTAAAGTAGTTTGTGAGTAAGCACTAAAATTAGGTGTTGATTTAAGTAGAATTAAAATAGTGACATAAGAAATAACCTAGTTGACAGAGGGAAATGTATTCATTTATTCTTTCAAATATTATAATATTTTCAATAGACAAATATATTTTTTTGTTGCAGTACATACTTTGTTTCTTGTTACATTTGTTTGTTTTTAAAAGAAAATGATTCAATAAAACACTGAAATATTAATGAAACAAGATTTTTATATTTATTTTAAGTATATTAGTTAATCAAGTAATAAAAAAAAATCTTTAAAACAATTGATAAATTACTAGTTAATTGGTGAAATAATAGTTAGATTAATCGATTAATAAAAGTAAACGTTAGGTGCAGCCCTACTTTCCACTGATGTATCCTGTGCGTGGAGAGGTGGAGAACAGGCATTGTTAAAGGGTATCTGCCCCCAGGCTTTTTTTGCAATGCCAATAGTGGTTGGCAGTGATGTAGCTGTTTGTGCGACGCAACTGGCTATGGTCACAAGCACATAAGCTGCACTACATTTGGCCGTGCCAACATGCTAATTGTTACGTCGTGGCAAGGGCGGTCTTCTATTAAATGTAAAGCAGGCGACATATGCGGCAGTAGGTATGACGTTAAATATATATCAGCTGATAATCAAAAAGCAGCACGTCATGACATGAAAATGTAAACTTGAATATTATCGCTATCTTTACAGCTTCTCCGAGTTGGCAGGGACATTGTGGGACCTTTTGTATTTGGATTTAGCCACAACAAGCCATGATGAAATACATGTAAAAGTATGTATTATTCATGATGCTGTTGGTACACATTGTATTTAGTTTACCTGCTGCACAAGTTTTGCGTGCCAAATTGAAATGGAGTTGAAACCACGGCCACTTGTCTCAAACCAATACTGTGCAGGCACCACCTCCTCATCCCTTTCTTGGCATTGGTCTGTTGGTAAGGACTGCTGATACCAGTTTAAAGATTAGCATGGCACCACCTCATTAGCATGCTAATCACAGCCTCATTATTTGCAATGGGAAACCGAGGTTTAGTTAAAATGTCTGATGTAATGGATTTGAGTGTGGGCTGTAGAGCCAGCTGCAGGCTGGTTCTGCGTACAAGTGAAAAGTAAAAGTGGCGAAGCCCGGGAGGCTAAACTCATTTTGGTGAAGCAACACCAAGGCAAGTGAGCTGATGTCCTTCAAGCTCTGTCTCAGGGACACACCGCTATCTAAAATCTAATATCTAATAATGTGTAATGTGCACACACACGCTCACAGATATCTAAAAGCTTTTGCAAGGACTTTTGACTTTGTGTAAAGACATACTGCGCACACACACATGTGCACACACAAACAGGCAAATGCGTGGCCGGTCCCTCCCTCTAGACCACAGACATATGTTGCCACCTGTGCCCCTATGCCAGGGCAGCCACCTTGGGATGCGGGTAGAGAGATGGTTATATGTTTGTGTGTGTGTGTGGAGGGGGGGGGGGTGTTGGCATATGCCTAAATCCCCTCAGTGCTGGCAGCTCAGACAGACAGTTGCTCCCTCATCTGCTGCCCTGCTGGATGGGTGCCTGGTGATTGAGTGCTGCCCACCTCCCTTAGCCACACTCTTGTTGTTTTTTTTCTCTCTCCCTCAAAGACACTGTTTCTCATACAGCAACACAACACACACACACACACACCTGCTAATACTCTGCACCTCTGGCCAGCTTTCACACTCTGCTCCACTTGATCCCTGCCTTGCACTGTGCCCCAATGAAGTGATGCTCTAGCTCTTGTCATTGTGTGTTTATGCACAATGAAATGGTTTAGATAGGAGTGTGTTCCTGGACTCATTTGCCAATGTACCTTTTGAGGGGAGAAGGTGTGTGTGTGTGTGGAACTGTCCCAAAGACAGGGCTTTGTTCACTGATTAAAACACAGTGATATGTTTTGTAAGGTTTACGTGTGCACAAACACATATACGCACACACACACACACACACACACACACACAGAGAAATGGTCAGATGGCTGGGGCTATAACTGGTTCTATCCTCAGGGAAGTGTTTAATTGGTCACAGTGCTTTACCATCTGGGGCTGGAGCGATGGATGGAAGGAGGGATGAAGGGAGATGGTGGGAGTTCCTGTAAGGGGTATAGAAAGCAAAAAAAGAGGGGGAGAAACAGTATGTGCAGCACAAGGATGGAGCTTATTAGTTTTAATACTTGCACCTCCAGTAATATTAGAATCATAATATGCTTGATAAATGCAGTTTATAGCGTACAAGTGGGAAAGTGTGTTTTTGTGTGAATGCGAATGATTGCACATGGTGTGTTTGTGTGCATGTGTGCATTCATGTGTGCCTGTAGGTAGACGGGTTATTGCATGGCGGCATTTGTGTGTGCGTGAGTGTGTGTGTGTGTGTGTGTGTGTGTGTGTGTGTGTGTGTAGAAGTGGTAATGACTCTGGGGTGTGTGCATTTGTGCTGATGTTGGCAGATGGAGCAAAACTCTGCACATGTGCTAACAACCTCCAGGACAGCAGCAATGGAGAAGACAAACAGACACACACAGGGGTGGCGTCTGTATGTATTTTTCTGTTCTTGAGCATAGAGTGTTTGCAGTAATTCGTGTTATTTGTATACATGAGCACAGAGCGAACACGGAAAATGCCAAAGAAAGCGCATGACAGTTGAAACGATGGAGAAAGTGAGTCTGAAGCTGTTGAAGATGAGAAGAGAAAAGGGAAAGAAAGTGAGTGATACTGAATGATTGGGGTGGGGGTGGGGGTGGGGGGTTGTAAGGAATATTTCATGTGTTTAGGCATGATGAGTAAATCTTTGATGCTCTAAAGGATTTCAGTCAACGATAGCTTTGCACACAGCTCTTCTCAAATGCTCTTAGGAAGATTTGTCTTTCATACTCCCACCTCTCTTCAGACTACCCCTCCTCTCACGCCTTGCCTTTTAATCTCCCGCTTACTCTCCATCTTCCCAACACTTACTCTCCATCTTCCCAACGCACTCACTCAGGCTCATTTCCTGGCTGGGCCTCAGTGAGAGTTTGTGTCGTATTGTGTATATGTGTGCGCGTGTGTCTTAGTTACTGTTAAATCCTCCTCTTCTGCCTTTGTGTAAACAGCGTCTCATATTTGAAAGCTTCTTCTCAGCACGGATCCCATTTATCGCAACATTCAGCCTTTTAACTCCACGTCACCATTCTCCCGCTACAATAACAAAGCCCACTCCTTCACGCGCTGCCCATCTTTCTTTTCTTTTCTTCTCCTACTTTCTCCTTTTTGTTATACCTCTCCCTCTCTGCTTGTGTCATCCAGTGAGAAAACCTGGACACATGCACAGAAGTCCAATGAAACAAATTGGTGTAACTTGACAGGTGATTGAAAGGTGCTTTAGCTGTATTCCTTTATATTTTCTAATTATTATTTCCATTTAATATCATTTTATATTGGTAATGCTTTATTTTGCATGTATGAAAAGGTTGGTATGTGTTAATTCTTTGGAAATTTCCTGAAAAAGGCCATGTAATTTGGTAATATATTTATAAGGGAAATGGAAAGCATTCCAACTGGTATAGTGGGTATGTGCTCTCATGAAAGAGTTTTTGGCCCCTTTGGGGCAGCCCGCCGAGATGAACACAACATTTACATACTGTATTATCACTTTTGGTTTGATAAGGCAAACAGTTTCCTATTTACACTTCCAGGAGACCATTATCATTCATTTTGAGTTGTGTTTCTGGCCAACTGGCAAATGTAAGTCCAATATTCACTCTCTTTTAGCTCTGTTTTTGGTCTCTACCAACTCCTTTGTGAAATATCTGTCTCTTTTAATGCTCCACTATGTTCTTCAGCTTTGTTTCGGTCTGTGCCCATCTGACGTTTGGTGCTGAGAAGGTAGCGTGCAGTGGGTTCATCAGAGCCTTTAGCTGAAAACAATTGCATGCTGCTGTTGCTGGAAACAAGGCAGATAAGAACGAACCAAAACAGTTAGTTGCTGGCCATAAAGCCAAAATAATGGGCTGAAAGATGCTAAAATGCTCCATAGCGCTGAGGGGAAGTGCAGAGTTGGTTGACAATAGAAATGTCCTGTTATGAAATTACTGATCAGAGCAGAAAAAAAAAAAAAAAAAAAAAAAGAAACCTAATGTGCTAATCCTTAGCATGTTATCGTGCAATGTTGCATGCTAAATGTTAGCATTTTAAACCTGCTAATTTCTCCAGCTTCAGTGGAAGTTTAGCTTATTATTCAGAAACTTGCCAGGAAATGATTAGGAACATAAGGGACCTGTGAAATAAAGCAGTATATTAAAAAGTAATTTTAATGAAGAGTACATCTGCACGAGACACTTTCAAACCATGCAGTTTTAATATAATTGAAATATTGTGATAGAATTTGTGGTCTTTTAAATTCATGCATTTTGCAACTCAGCACATAGTAGTAACAAAAAGATCCTGTGCCAGTAAGTTCTGTTGTTCACCTACTGTATGTTCGTCTAAAAAATCATGTTAATAAGCAGCACACCCCTTAGGACTGTGTGGGATTCAGTGACCCAGTACGGCTGAGTCGGGGCTCTAGAGGAAATGTTTGGGCAAGCAGAGGGGAGTGCCTCAGTCACTTATACTACTCTGTGTGTGTCAGAGAGCAGCTGTCCCCCCAGGCTTGACTATCTGTGTGTGTTTGGTTGTTTGGGTGGGTGTGTAAGAGAGAGAGAGACTGCCCGATGTGCCTCCCCTTCTACCTTTAGTTATAATGAGCTGAAATAGCCACAGGGGCCCAGCTCTGTTTCTCTCTCCCTCTCACACACAGCACAGATGTTACTCCCTTTACTAGTTTTTTGACCCCCCAAGGATAACCCCCCCCCACACACAAAACTTGCAATAGGGTCATAGTCTGACTGACATGTAGAGTATAATCTGGTTACAGTGGGATCAGCGCTCGATAAAACATGCCTGCCTGAGCTCTGAGACAGTCATGAAGAGGGCGAGCTGGAGGAGGAAAGAGGCCGTGAAAAACAGAATAAGTGATAATTGGGTGCTGACAAGCAACTTGTCTAACGAAAAGGAAACTCACCAGATAATGCGGTAGAGAGAGGGGGCGTGGATGATGGGGCTGCGTAGATGGAAGCTCGAGTGAGGAGAAAATTGTGAGGAGAAAAATGGGACAGAGCCTGAAGAAGAATGACAATGTAAAGAGACAGGAAAGAATGCTTCCAAGACCCTTTTATTAAATGAAGAGGCCTTTTTCTTTCAGCCACTGTGACCTCTGTGTTATAGCACAGGACACACACTTACACTCGCACGCCCACTCATATTGATGTTCCATTAGCAGGGCACCTCACAGCTCCTAACTGAAAATCTCATAACAGCATCTGTAAGATCTCTCATATCCTCTCAACCTTTCCCATATCCCTCTATTCTTATTTCTATTTTATCTCTCTTCACCTTTTTTTAGATTGGATGTGGTGTGTTATGATAGGACCATGTGGAAGCCTTTTTGATCAGACAGGATAGCGTGAGACATTCAACTCAGTGCCTCATTTAAAAAGCAAATTATAGACCAATTTTTTTTTCATTTGAATCAGTTTGTTTTATAAAATCTCAAAAACAAGCTGTTCGCGCTATGGGTTATATGATTCGGGTTTATTGTCAATCAATGGTCTGTGAACCTGATAATAAACAATCGTTTATGCATTCATAATGTATAAGCAACCCATTTATTCTGAACATACTCAGCTCAGAAAGGAAATCTTTGCTTCTAGCCTGTTGTTGGCCCGATAATATTTGCTTACAGATTACAGCTAATGAAAAAAATTCTTTGGTTTTCCTTATTTGCATGGTGATGGTTTCTACAGTGGTCCCTTTATAGGGATTGAGATAGTAGTTATTACTGCCATGACTCTAATATTAACAGAAGTGCTTTGGCCTTTTTTGTAGCGTTTTTGCATTTAGCGTTTCATATGACAGTTGACACTGGACACAGACAGGAAATGTGAGGGGAAAGAGAGGCTAGGGCTGACATGCAATTCATCTTCAACCCTGTAATTGTACAAGACATTGACCTCTGCATGGCTTCATTCATCGGTGGAGAGAAAATAACATTTGAGAAAAATCTGAGCAATATTTAAGGCAACTAACAGATTATTCAAAGAAATTCTTTGACAGTTGATGAGCTAAGAATTTATGCATTGAAGGTCCTACATTCTTCCGATACAGTAATTATGCAGTAGTGAGAAACTCTCAGGTCCTGTTGCTTTTGTTACAGAGATGAATGTGATGGGTTGATGAAATATTTGCTAGTTATGCCAAAATGTATTCAAGAATGTGAAAATAATTTGTACCTCTGACCAAGAACATAGCTGTGTCAACGTCAAATATTTGACAGCTGTCAGCTAGTTACAAATAATTGTATGCGGGTCCACAGTACCATCCACATAAGGACTAATGAATGTGCTGTTGTGTTTCTCATTGTGTTTCCTCATTCATTAAATGCCCCAAGGCATCAACACCCCTACCATCAAAACCTTGCTGCATGGACTACAATTAAAAAGTGTAGTAATTACATTTGGATTTTTTATGCGATAAATTGACACTTTATGTAGAATATGATAAATTGATGAAAATGGGTTTAAAAATCAATAATACATAATTGACAGTTTGCTAAACCCCTCCTCCGAAAAGCAATTGTCCAGTCATAGCTTAGCACCAGACACGGCAGGCCTGTCGACTTTAGCAAACAGTTCATTCTTGATGAGGATTCGAAAAGTACAGTAAGATAAGTAAAGATAAAAAAACAAAAAGGTCTGACTAATAACCGCACCATAGCAACACTGTCATAAATTCACAAGAGAGGGTCATGTTAACAAACACAACATTTTGACATTTCCCCGGGTCCATGCAATGCATAACATCTTTTATGTCTGTGTTACATAACACAACACAGAAGCAGACAGATGCATGAGTGGTGTTCTATATCTTAGACTCAATAGGGTGTCGGGCTCATCTAATCATGTGTGTGTGTTGTATTATGGATGTGCCCCCTGCTGTGGACCCAGATCCCACACTCCAGTCTTCTTTTTTTCCACTCACCCCTTTCTTCTCTGTTAAATAGGGCTCCCACATGTCTCTTTTCTAGCTCCAAGGTGTGATCCTTACCCTGCCCTTTTTTTCTTGTTTTACTTCGTATCCTGTCCTTATTATCAGTTCAGGCTGGGGATGGTGCGTAGACTGGTTGCTCACAGTGTTTCGTTTGAAGACCTGCTTGATTTGTATCCTGAGAAAGTGCTAGCTCTGTTTGTTGATCGGCAGATTTTTGTTAGTGTGTGTGCATTAATTTAGGGTATTGAAGTAAGAGTGGCAATTACACTATCTATATTTGGCTACAAACAGAATTATAATAATCTATCTGCAGTAGTTTTTGCACTTCCTGCACAGGAATCATGAAGGGTTGAGGTGTGTGTGGTGGGTTGTGGAATGCATTGACGACTGTCTCTTTGTTCTTCATCTTTTCTCTTTTCTTCATTTTCCTCTTTGTCTTTATCCTCATCTTTATTATTCTTCCTCCTACTTTACCCTTCGCTCTCCTCTCTCCCAATTTCCCAGTTGAACCACTTCATCCTTCATTCTGACTCATCAACAGCTCTCACAGAGAAGAACAAAGGAGTGGAGGATGTGAATGGGCAGGATTATGTATAATAAGTATGAGAAAGACAGGTGTCGGCACAGTTTCTGTATTTATATCTCTTTCTATTACATTCTGATCCAATGCGCCTGCATGTGTTGCAGGCATCCTGGGTCAGTAAATGACGTCTGCTTAGTGATGGGGCTGGACTCCCATGAAGTGGAGCTGAAGATCGCCCACTCACTCTGTTTTCCTCTCAGCAGTACTCTCAGTTTCACAGAGTAATTAACAATAATTACCCTACTGGCTTTGCCAAATGGCCATTTGCTTTGCAGCAGCATACACACACAGACATTTACGGCTATTACATACTGAAAAGCGGTAACCACTTCAGCTGTCACTGTACATCTGCAGTGCTAGGCAGTAGTTTTGTGAATGCCCTACACTATACGGCCAGAAGTATGTGGACACCCCATTTAAATACTTTTGTGTGGTTTGGGATTGGGGCTGTTTTTCTTGCTTTGGGTTTGTCCCCTTACTTCCAGTTATACAATGATATTTTAGACAATAATGAGCCCATTACTGTGCCAAGTTAGAAAGAGTTGGGAACAGTTTTTTCAGGAAGGCGGTTCCTGGTTCAACATGAACATGCCCCCGTGCAGAAAGCAAGGCCCAAAAGTATGCAGGAATTTAGACTGAAAATAGCCCCGCGACAATGATGCAGAGGGCTGCATAGGTGGGGTGTGTTATTTAAGGTACCGGTGAGATTATGAAATCGGTTCCAGGAAATCCAGTTGGAGAAAGAGATTAATACCTTTTAAAGGCTTATTAGACACCAAAACTCTGCACAATGGTTTGTAATACTAACAGACATGATTTTACAACTCTGGAAAGTTGTTGCAACAGCAACTATTTTATCTGTTTATCGCGAGGTAAATAGGCCTGTCACAATAATTACGTAATTGACTTATCCTACGAGATATACGATTTTTAACTATTGTCTGTCATAATATCGACTAATTGTATATGGATGTGACCTCAATCAGTTTTGCTGACTATATTGCCTCTTAATGAATGAATGACTCCATAGCCTACCCCTGAGCCAAATGTTTAATATTTATTTAAGTGCAACTTTTGAGTCTGAGAGTCAATTGTACTTTGGTTGTTTGTTTTTATTTAGGATGTTTTAAATAATTTTTTCACATTCCAGTGTCTGAATATTCTTTAAAATGCTAATTTAAAGGATGTACTTCCATTATTATTCTTATATCGGCGGCATAAAATGGTCTTAAAATAATATAATTTCTCGCAATTATTTCTGGGCCAATATATCGTCCAAAAAAGATAGTTATCACTAGAGTTAACAGTAGAAATACACTGTTACAGTTACAAAGAAATTCATCCGGAATGTGTATTTGCATTTGATTGCCCAACTGCGTTGCTGGAAAAGTTGAGGCTGCGTTGTTTTGCCAGCGCGCCCTGTGTTGTGCTGCTGGACTGGCTCTATTCAAATCAATGAGCGGGCTTAACACAGCATATGGGTTGGTGTGGAAGAACTTGACTGGTCTGCACAGAGCCCTTACCTCAACTCCATCAAAGACCTCTGGGATGAAATGTAAAGCCGACTTTAAGCCAGGCCTTATTGCCCTGCACCGGTGCCTGACCACTCTAATGTTTTTGTGGGTGAAATAGAGCAAATCCCTGCAGCCAGTTCCCAGAATCTTGTGGAACACCTTCCCAGCAGAGCAGAGGGTTTTATTGCAGCGGATTAATTCTCATAGTTATAGAATAACATGTATAACAATCACATACAGTATAGATGTCCACATACTTTTGGCCTTGTAGAGTAGCTAGTATGGTCAGCAAGCTGTTGACTGCCTCACCATACAGTTTGTTGCAGTTTTTGCCATCAGGCATAAATTAATTCAAATATACTGTTTCTCAGAGAAAAGCTCCTTCATGGATATTGCCATTCTTACACACCTTTGATATCTACTCATTCATTCGGATTGGCAAATGTTTGACTTTTCCAAACTGAGCTACCACCAGACTCTCGGTGAAATAAACAACAGATCCAGAAACTTGCTGCCTCTACACTTGCACTTAACACTTTAAGTAGGCACTTAAACACATACATGCAAAGACAAATGCAGAGAAACAATGAAATAACATCTGTGTGGGTGCATACATGTGTTGTTGAAAAGAGAGCGTGTGTGCTTATGTGAGCCAGAACATTAGTAGCGGTGGTAACATCCAGAGGGCAGTGTGCATCTCTCCAGTTCCTCCTGTCATCATCTTCTCACATGACAAGACCACAAGTGAGAGCACTAAGTGTCGGGTGGTTAGCTCCTCACTATCTGCTGTTTTTGTTCCCGCTTTAAAAAACACTCACATGTGAAAACAGTGCACGCACAAACAAACACTGCAATTTGATTTCCTGTTGTTTCTTTTTTTCTGTAAGGAATCTTTTCTGCTTCTGCAACTTCAATAGCCATCACGCACTGCAAAGAGATGTTAAAAGTTTGGGTGCATGCAAAATGTACAGATCAGACTTTATAAAATCTCTTTTCCTCCATTTTTGTGTCCCCGTGTCCCCCATACTTCTATCCCTGTGTGACTGGACTTAAAAGGCCAGCTTGAGGGATGACAACCGTCGCTCACTTCAGAGGGCTGAGAGAGAGTAGGAGAAGATCAGGAATGGAGGGAGATGAAAGCAAAAATTGTAGATGAGGTAGAGCAGGAAGAGAGTAGTTTAGTTTTAAAGATTTATAAAGGATTGACAGCTTCTCTGTCAGTCTAAAAGGCAGAATAACACAGACATGTTTTGATTCATATCCGCACGAGAACTTCCATCTCAAAATGCGAAAGATCACCTGATTCATCAGGAAAAATGCTTTAATCACTAGTACTTTGAGATTTCAGTCTCTGTGAATGTGATACAAATGTGGAAAATGATCTTATATCCTTCATGGAGTCCTTAAATTGTTGATTTATTTCTCAGTAATAAAGACTGGTCATTGAAAACACTGGGGTGCAATGAACACATGCGCAGTTTTTTCGCAGTTGTGAAATGACAGTGCCAAATGTTTTGAATATGTTAAAATGCACTGAAAGGAGGTATTTCTATCAACCTAAACACACTCTCGCTGGCAGTTTTGCTAGAGTTAGTGAGGTAAATTAAATACGTTTATTAAAATAAAAAATAATATGTCATTTGCTCTCAGGGACTAATTTTAATGTCTGTGTGTACTTTTAGGTAACACTATGGTAACACTGAAATGAGCTAGGAGGATGTTGCAGCTGCACAGCTTTGGGCTTGGCAAAGTGGTTGCATTTTCTTTTAACACAGAATCAACCAAAGTCGTGTGTGTGTGTGTGTATTAATCACAGTGTAGGGACAATAATCTGTTAAAATTGTGGTGACAGACCCACGATGTAAGCACAAAATGCTGGTCCCAGCTATTTATTTTTTTATTTGTATTACAGTTAAACCTTGTTTTTTTTGGTTTAGGTTAGAATTAGGCACAAGTTAAAGGATAAGGCTGCGTATACTGAAGGTATAATATGTAACTTTTCTGCATTAAAATGTCTAAAACTGACTAGACCTATGTTATATATTTTGTTATATATATATATCCCAAATGTTTCCAACAATTTGCAAGCCCAGGGAAATACAATGGGACGTTTCATTTGGTCTCTTGTCAATGGCATCCTATCCCCTTTGCGCCTGTGTCTGCCAGACACGGTCATAAATTGAATCTTTATCTCATGTTAAGCCACATTTTTCCGAAACAGTTTTTTAAGTTAGCAAAGAAACAAGCTGGGTAAATGTTAGGGGCAGCTAGGGCTCGCAGTGTTGTGTGTTCGCCGAACATGGTCAGAGAAAACATTATGCGCCAAATGCATCTGAAGGAAGCTGACTGCTGCTGAAGGCAATCGTGGTGAAGACAGCTACTCCCATGATCCCACGCTACTTCATGACGTCATCAAACCATCTCTTTTGTTATTGTTTTGATGAGAGACCCCTTGTAGCAGAAAATTACATACTGTGCGTTTAATAATTGTTGTCACTGTCAAAACATCCCGTGAAAAGACCAAAACTATCAGTGCGTTCTGCATCACTCGCCCTAAGCCCATTAATTCTTACTGAAGACGTAAAAACAGGTCACACATGTATAAATGTGTATATAAAAGATGAAAATCTTTTAGAAATGCTAAGGAATTTCCTGAGACAGCGGGGCACTGTAGTTTTTTGTAAATGTTACTTAAACAGGAATAAATAGTGCTTTTGTTAGGGACTATTTTCAGCACGAATTGATACACATTTGATGTGCTAGTAAGTATTTACTGCAGCAGGACAGTGTGTGAGATTGACTTAAAATAAACTACAGTGCCAATGATCATCGTAATTTGAAAAACATGTTACCCAGTGTTACCCCGGTGTGGCTCATTGATGTGTTTTTAATAGTTTTTAGATACTCTTTACCTATGGCTACTTTATGTCAAGTTTTTGCTATACTTAATAGCAAGAAACATTATTCCCAGATTTGTGTTTTGAGGATATTGCAATGGTTGTAATTAGGTACACCAATGTTATGGTAGAATAAGTCAATACAATGCCCTCACAAGTGACGAAACTTCAGTGTGTTTGTGTGTGTGCTTGAGAATGCCATTTCATGCTTTTCTTAATCCTTCCCAGATTGAGGTCATTGGGGCTATTAAAGGATCTCAGTGTGTTTACAACCTCAGTCCGACCCTTGGAAATGCCGAGATTGGAGTGTAGGGATCTGATTGGCCCTGAGGACTTGAGATGAAGTCAAAGTGTTAAATACCTCTATAAGAAGCGGGCAGAGGGACATAAAGAATCAGCTTTCTGTTTTCACTCTGTTCCCCAGGTGGGTCCACAGAGGGGACGGGAGTCAGTTTCAGAATTGGGTTGGTGTTGGGGGTTGCTGTTGTTATAGTAACTCCCGGCTGTTCTCAGAGGCCCTCAGCCCTCATGTGGGAGGGTTGCTATGGCAATGGCAGGTTGTAGCGTAGGTGTGTTGTTGTGGTAACAGTATGTCTGTGCGAGGCTGCCGTTCACTCAGTGTTGACTAGAGAGTCCGAGTGAGAGGACTTGACATCACAAGGTCCTTTAGGGAGCAGGATCAGACTTTTGTGAAGCTTGTGTAATGAAAATTATATTTTATTTGATTTTGTCTTCTTCAGACAGAACACCTAATGGTATAAGATATATATATTAGACCTTCAACAAAGGTCCTCCTTGCATCTGTAAAACTTCACTTACCAGTCTTGTTTGTTTGTTTTTAATTACTCCAAATCCCAAATTTGTAGAAAAATAACATATGCTCATTTCATCACAATATGATTCTACTGAAAGCTAGTAAATGATAATATTGAAGAATTATCGCCCGATGGTTAGAGCCGTTAACAGGGGCAGATTGCTCAGCCTAAACCTGTAATAAATAAAGCATCTGAATATAAACACTAATACAGATTCCCATGTTAGTCATTTTATAATACAACCGATATATCAGTGGGATAGTTTTATTGCTGCCCATGACTACCATTTGCCTCCCTTGCTGCTAGACTGTTTATCAAGCACTCAAGGTAATGGAGAAGTGGATCAGAGGACATATTCAGTCAGCCCTCATCAGTATTTTCAAGATTGCTTCAAACTATCCCGAGGAAATGTTTATTCTTGTCTGAACTTACTGTATATAGCATCTCATTAGAGTGCCACTGTGCCTGACCCACCTGATTACTCACTTTATTTTCCAGCCACTTCCTTTTTTATCATTATGTCTTTCTTTGAGTGTCTTGTTAAACTCCAGTAACCAGATGTCAAGCCTCTTCTCTCCGCCTCCTCTATCTTTTTTCTCTGATCTCCCTGCCTTTGTTCTCCCAGTTTGTTTCATTAGTGGTATCTGTTTCTCTGTTCTTGCAACTCCCATCTCTCAAGTTGACTTATGTTTTCACGCACAGACACATGAGCACACACAGCAACATTTGATTAGTGTGCATGCATTTATCGAATGATAGCAGGAATCAAGACTATTTACGAGACATTCAAATGATAATGTAAGCTTAAAAATGTAATTCCATTGTAATAGTATTATAATTTTACAGATGTGTACAGTAAAACCTGTATGGGCATTCTATGACTATATTAAAACATAAATGGAAAAGCTGTTTGTCATTTAATTTTCAAAGTGGTAACCTGCTGTACAGTACACAATATTCAAATGTTAATTTGAAAAGGAAATATAAACAATGGAACCTGATTTTCCATTAATGCAAGCAATATTTAACTTAAATAATTACTATTTCTAACAATTTGAAAATGAAAACTGCATTTGACATTCAATTTTCAAAGACTTAAACTGCTATGCAGTGGACAATATTCAAATGCAATAAGCAAAACAGCACCCCTGGTCTTTGCATTTAGCCTACATTTACATGTCACCATGGTCAAGCAAGTGACGTCCTAACTGAAGACCTATCTTGATGAGAGCACTGAGAGTTTACATTTTCATATTCATGTTGTCCCCAAAAGGACATAGTGACATGTAAATGTAAATGCAAAGACTGGGGGTGCTGTTCTTCTTATTGCATTTGAATATTGTTTATTTAAAAATGAAATGTCAAATGCAGATTTTATTTTCAAATTGTTAGAAAATGTCATTTTCATTTTGACCTAAATATTGCTTGTATAAATGGAAAATCAGGTTACATTGTTTATATTTTCAAATTTTAATTAACATTTGAATATTGTCCACTATGTAGGGGGTTACCCATTTGAAAATTAAATATCAAACAACTTTTCCATTTTAATTTTAATATAGTCATAGAACACCCATACAAGTATGTGACAATTAAAATTGGATTATTATTATTATTTCATTTTTAGTCAAATAACACACATTATGCTATTGTGGAATTACATTTTTATTTTCAAGTTTACATTATCATTTGAATATAGTCTCATATACGCTTCCATACTTTCTACTTCATCTATGTTTAGTAATAGCAGGTGATGGAGAAGCACAGACTTCAAACATGCTGATTTGGTAGTCTTTACAATGACAATCCCTTAAGAGCCTAAATAGTGAAACATCTTGACAAAGCACTCCACTAGCATAAACCCACACAAAGCACTTCCATTTTCTGGCTTCTGAGAAGGGCTCACAGTCACCACAGGACAATGCACGAAAGCTTCTCTCGCCATTATTCGCTCAATTCATTTTATCCCAGACTAACTTAAATGGTTGACTGCTGTCCATTGTGAACATTGAAGTCTTTTTATATTGTCTGTTTCTTAGGCATTGTGTACATGTGCACATACAGATGTGTTTGCCACACACTTCCAAACATAGCTGCTCGAGCTAACACTCAGCATACTGGAACTACTTTTTTTTTGTTACGACCTTACGACCTTTCTGCCCTTTGGTTGTCATTATTGCATGACATTTTGGAATCTTTGGTCCAGTGTCATCAGTCGCTCTCTTTCTCACTTCCGCACACGCTCATTTACAGCAGGGCCCTGGTACATATCCAAAAATACCCCTTTAGCGCCTTTTAAAAGCTATACATGTTTATTTCCGTCAATGTGTGGAGTGTTTCCAGCCTGCTTTCTGAAATGATCTCACCTTGATGTCTCTGTTGCTTCCTTGCACTTGACTGTCCCGCTGTCTCATCTCCGCTGCTCTCAACCATCTGTCTTGAAGTCTGTCTTCTGTTCTTGCTTCTATTGTAGATATAAGGCTGGGAGGAATTTATTACAGAAAATTTAACTTGCTGCTTGTATATTTAGTATGTGTGATCAAAAAATGTTCAAAAAGTTTAGTGAGAGATACTGCGGCTGTAAGATGACGGTGTGGAGCTGTTATGTTTGCTATAGCAAACCAAATGGGGTATAATCAGTCTGAAAGAAGTGCTGTAGTGGTCTCTGGAGCCATTTAGCTGTGTGAGATAGAGGAAATGCCATCAACGCACGATGACATGTGAAAGTCATGTATGGAAGAGGAAATAGAGGGCAGTCACCTCAAGACAAAAGCTTGGTTATATTAACGCCTTTTCCTCACACTGGGGAGTGAATCAGATTTTGAACCACTTACACCAGAATGCCTGTTTATTTTCCCTTTTATTTTCACTTCCATATTAGTAGGGGTAAACAAAAATAGTATGCTTTATTGTGGCAAGTCCTCCACATTTAACAACAACATTACATGGTATTTTACATTTATTATTGACAGGGTTCATATGGTATTCAAGGGACCAGATAACCTTTTCTAAAATGAGTGTTTCTAACCTGCCCTGACATCCCTAACAGCCTCAACATATCCTGACTCTATTTTCTCTCTTTTTCTTTATTTTTGCAGTCATTGCTGATTCGTTGACAGTAACCGCTGCAGCCCAGACTCTGTCCAAGGTGGAAGGCGACACACTACAGCTTACCTGTGAGGTGTCTCGGACCACAATGCAGCACACTCACTTATCGGTGGGTTGGTACCTGCGGTCCCCGGAGGACGCTGCCGCCCCACCTCAGGAGTTGGTCACCCTGTCCAGGGACTTTGTTCTGCGCTCCGGGGGACCGTACCGGCAGAGGATGGCAGCAGGGGACCTCAGGCTGGATAAAACCAGCGCTACGGCCTACAGGCTGACCATTCACAAGCTGCAGCCGGTGGACCAGGGCCTGCTCTACTGCCAGGCTGCTGAGTGGATTCAGGACTCAGATGGCAGCTGGTTTGCCATGACCCGCAAGCAGAGCGACAAGACTCAGCTCCGCATTCAGCCCACTGGTGAGTAAAGGGAAGAGATTCTGTGAAAAAAGCGCAGGGAGGGGGAGAGAGGGTAAAGATTCTGGTCTACTCTCAGGTCCCCCCTGTCCTTCTGACAGACACATGCAAGCATGTGGGCCGGCTTCCTCTGATTGCTGATCAGTATCTCACACTAAGCTCATTAGCTTACTAAAAAGGGCTTAACCAAACCTCCACAGACTCCCCACTTTTGTATTTGTGTCTGTTTGATGGGCAACATTACAAGCACATCCAAGAATAATTTAACCAGTTCCCAACAGCGTGGGTGTTTGACACAGGAGAACTATGCCTTTCGACACGTACAATCTCCCAGACAACGAGTGGCCCGGAGATCAGACGCCAAAAATGGGTTTTTCAATCACTCGGCACCAACAATTACACCAGTCTGGTTTGTGCTTGAGTCCATTAGTGGACAAACTGTGCTGGTTTAGTGCTTTTGCCTTCTCTGAAAGAGGAAATTGTCTAATGGAAGAGAGGAAGGGGGTTACCAACCGAGGAAGGAAGTGGGACGACGACATGGGGTTGAGTAAGTAACAAGGGGTGCACAATGGAAGTATGTGGGAGAAACAAAGAGTGCGTTGGGGTGATGGCGGAGTTGGACTCATATGATAATGATCTAATAAGCTGTCAACCTCCTAGACTTGATGGACCAGAAACAAAGATGGCTTTATGACTCCTCACATGTTCTTATAACCGCCCACACGACTCAACCCCATCATTCCCACTGTGCTGTATTCCACATACATAAAGAATCTCTTTGTATGCTTCCAAGAAAGGGCCACAGAGATAGGTGATAAACTGCTTTGACATTAGCTCAATTACCAAGGCTGCACGCGGTGGCGAGTGTCTCATGCCAGTAAATCACGTCAAAGTGGAATCGTTTTGCCTTTCTCCATTAAGCATCGGATCCGCTCCGGACCAATACAACTTGATGGTGCCCCAGATAGTGCTGGGTAAATGAGAAGGAGAGTGGGAACTCTGATGTAAAGCAGGTTTGTCAGATGAGTTCCTGCTACTTCAGGGAGGAGACAAAAGGCACAAAGAGCTCCCCTCTCAGCACCCTTCGTCACTCTCTGTCTTCTCTGTAATCTATAATGGATGGAGGTGTTGTTGCGTGACAAAGAGAATACAGCAGAGTTGTGTGGCTCTGCGCGTGAGTGCTCGAACTGGAAGTGTGCGTGTGGATTCATTTTGATTTCTTCTTGTGTACTTAGATATTGCATAATGAGGGCACAACTTTCATGCCTTTAGGCTGAACTTGTGTATTTGATGTTGCACCTGGCCAAGTGCATATTTGACAGAGACAGAGAGAGAAATTTAGACAGGGGAGGGAGCAGCTCCTCCATTAGACTCCTATTATAAAAGATAGAGTGGATCTCAAGACAGCCCCATCACTAGCTAATCACCCACAGCCAGCATCAGAGAGAAGAGCAATGGACAGAATCCTAATGTACCTTTCGCTCTCAGATTTTACCATCTCTTTCTTTCTATTCTCGCTCACCTCTTCCCTTGTTCCCCACTCTCACATCACCTCTCGTTTTCTGCAGTCATGTCTCATCACTGCATTTTTTTTTTCCTTCTCCCTCAATGTTCCTCCATCACCCACTTCCTTCTTACTCCTTCTGCTTCTTGCCCTTAATACTCTCTTTTTCCCCCCTAATTAGCTGTAAATACTAACACATGCTGGACCTGTGAGGCTATTTTCTATCCCGAGCGTCTGCATCTTCTCAGCTGAACTCTCTCCTGTAAAACAGCACCCATGCTGAGTGGTGACCAATTCTTGCCAAAGCAGGTCATGACCTTTGGAGCTTTGCTCCCTTTCTTTTGCAATTAATCACATTCAAATGTTATAATACACTGTCTTGCTGTCCCGCTGCCATGATGATATGATATGACGTATGATGTTCATTTTACAGTGATCGAAATAACTGAGAAAAGCAGAAAATCCTCACATTTGAAATGCTGGAACCAGAGAATTTTTGGCATTTGTATTAGATTAATGACATCAATAATTTTTTTTAATTTCCTGTTTATTGTTTGATTATGATTGTTTCAGCACAGGTTACACATTCCCAGCTACACTACTATTATTTCTATGTTGTTTGTCTTTTAAGAGAAGGTTCTCAGCTTTCAGTTCACAACTTGTGTGTGTATATGTCAATATTTAGTATGTGTGTGCATTCATGTGGTCCTCGTAGTGTATGTGTAAACAATATCCCTCTCCCTCCCACCATAATGTTCCCCTGCATAACGAGCTCTATACCAACGGCAGGCTTTGAACTTTTCCACATGAGTGCATATCTCAGGAAGTCTGTTTAAAGTCTTTGTAATTACAGCTCAGGGCTACCACCTCACTGTGAGGCAAAGCAGCCATCTCTGATACATACTGTGCTCATCATCTTTAAATTAACACAGCAAATAAAACTCAACACACAGCCATACACACACACAGCTGCACATGCGCAGACAACAAGCGCAATGTGGCCAAGTGGACGAGCTAGCACTGGCAGTGTTTACTCTGTTCTCTCTGACCATGCAGCAGGAGGAGGAGAGAGCGCCTAACTCTGTTTCAGACTGCTGGAGAGAATTTTAATTAGATGTGTTTTTTTATTGCAGAGGTGAACCAAGGGGGGAGAGAGCAGAGCTCTCTGAAAGATCAGCGTTTTACTGAAGCGATGCACTGTGTGACCCCAAGCATCTCTATTTTCGATTGACTCTCTCTCTTCAGCACTAACCGATGCTATTTCATTGCCCCCACCCGTTCTTGACCACCTCAAACCCCACCTCTACCACCCACCCCCTCAATATTCTCACTCTGTCTTTAGCACGCAGGTTCAGCCTTCCAGACTGTGATGAAACGCAGCAGTGTTATGCATTCCAATTGTAGCCCATATTTAGACATCAGTCTTGTTTTAGACATCATAAACAAGTTGTTTGGGAACGTAACAAATCACCTTCTTGCAGAGATCTTCCCCACACCTACGCTTTTTCCGTTCAGCTGCTTTATTTCAAATCTAGTGCCGTTTTCAAGGGTTTTGTACATGTACTGGTATTGGATAAAATGATTATCTTACTAAACCACATTGATGTGTAACATTCAAAAGGAGATCTTCTTTTTGTTTCATATATCACAGAGTTATATCACTGAGTGTTTCCCGTGCAATACATAACCACCACATTTTTGATTGTTCTATTAAACATTCCTTTAACCTTTTTACCCGGTTTCCCCCCACCTTTTTCACTCAGATCGGGACTTCAGCATCCAGGTGAGCACGGAGCGACGGTCCTTCACGGCCGGTGAGCCGCTGGAGCTTCGCTGCACCATTGAGGCCCAGAATGTGCCCGAGCGTTTCTTCTCGGTGTCGTGGGTCTTCAGCAGCTCACCGGTGGCCGTGGTGGGCCCCAGTGCTGTGCCTGTCCTGGGCCCCGATTATGTCGACCGCGAGGCGGCTGGTCACATGACCGTGCGTAAAGAGAGCTCCAACGTGCACCTGCTCAAGCTGCAGCACCTACGCTCCGAAGATGCTGGGAAATACATCTGCCGCGTGACAGAGCGGGAGAAGACGCCCACGGGAGACTTCATTGACCGCAGCAAGAGGTCCCGCAATGTCCAGATTACAGTCCAGCCGCTCAGTGAGTAACCTTTTCCTGTCCTTAGTTTACACTAAGAATGATGTGCTTTTAATAATAACAGTTTTATCTTCATGTAGGCCGTATAGAATGTCATGCTGTGCTCCTCTCCAGCCTCTCTCTCAATCTTTCTCTCTCTGCCCCCCCCCCACCCCCCACCCCCTATCTCTCCAAGGTGGCCTATAACAGATAGCTGCAGGGACTCAATTGTTAACTTTGAGTAAGAGGTGAAAGGATAATGCCTGATGTATTTTCTGTGTGAGTGGATTGCGAAGGATTGGTAATACAGCATTGTGGTCTTCCCCTTTCCTTGGCTTAGCTGGGGAGGAGACTCAAGGAGGCTGAGCTAACAGCCATGAAATTAAAGCATGGAGAAAGAAAAGAAGCAGAGAAAGCCAACTAGCTCGCCAGTGCTAGGCACTTTTCTCTGCTTAATGTGTTAATGTGTTCTGCTGGGGCAGACTCTTTAGCTGGGATAAGCAGGGCTGGTCGGTGGGGTTGTAGCAGGCTTGCAGCTGATTGATGCAAATTTACAGTCAAACCTTCCAAACCATGCTCAGTATCTCACCTGTCACTTAGATTTTCTTCATCTCAATGGCAGCAGGAAAATGCCCCCTCCACCAGTTTGGTTCATTTGCTTCACCACCTCTTCTCCCTGTACTGCCATGTCTCTCAGGACTGTAAAAGTGCATGGAGCCAGCTGCTACCAGCATAATAAAACATAATAACCACAGAATAGTATCTCCTCTCAAGCAGCCAATGCTACCTTATCCTGACCGCTCGGCACCCCCTGCTAAATCAGCCCAAAACAATGGCCCTGAGCCTGCAGCTGTCTCCCGGGAACCTCTCTGTATGGGGGGTTTTGTTTTTCCAACAAAAGACCTTAATGCCCCATAAAGAATGTTTATAGGGTTTACACAGGATAATGGCCATGGTTATTGGAGGAGAGCTTCCATGAAACATAGCAGTTGTGGTCAGGCAGCCATGTACTTCATTCACAAACTGTCCTCTCATGCCTGCTTTCTCTTACCTGCAAACACCCACACACACAATTTCAAGATGGGCTTCATCACTCTAATTGGGAGAAATGGGTGAGAGTTGGTAATAGGGTGCGACAGGGGTTACAGTTGATGAGTCAGAAGCAGGCAGAGGTGACAGCAAAGGAAAAACAGGTAAACACTTCTGACAAATCAGTGTTGATGGATGAGTTTACCTTTGCAATGAGAAAGGGAGAGAGCTTACATGCCACACTGAATCTCTATCATACAGTTAGAAAGGACAAGTCCAATTGTAGGGGGAAAAGAGAGGGACTATACTGTAAAAGAAGAGAAATGCATTCTGTAGTTCAAAACCCAAAGAAGAAGCAAGTGGGGGAAAATGTGAACATTTAAAAAATAAAGCTAAAAGAGAAGAAGAAGGGTCTAGAAACCAGATAATTTTATGAGAAGGAGGATGAGTGTAACTGTCTAACAATCCTGTCTTCACATCTCCATGTGAAAAAGTTATTGAATACAATATGTTCTTAGATGTGGAAAAAACTGTTTCAGTCAAAAACAGAAAGGAAAAGGATGAAGGGTTTTCCCTGTGTTCATTTGACTGTGATAGAAGTAAGAAGCAAGTTTATTCCACATTCACAGAGAGCTCATGCTTATTAGGAGGGCCGACAAGCTGAGAGGGGAAGCAGCAGAGCTTGGCCTGAGGGGAGAAAAGAAAAAGTAAGAAAACTTAAGCCACACCCCCAAGAGACAGCAGCACTGGCCCCACAGGGCTAAGAGGGCTTTTGGGTCAACCAGAGCTCCATGATGTGTGATGGACGTTGAAGTGATGAGAGTCGAGATAAAGCAGAGCAGAAGAGCCAGAGAAGACTTTCATCCTACTCCAATTCTGATGTGCTGCTGAGCTCGGTGATCTGAGCCTTCTTTCCTGTGCCCATGTGGACTTGGTCAACAAGCCACACAGGGTTCAGAAAGACAATCTCAACCCACACACACAAACTCACTAGGGCCTCCTCTCTAGCCGTCACTCTGATGTGCCTGAGGCCAAAACCGCACTATCGCCCTCTCACACGCGCACTTACAAACGCACTCACGCCAGCATGCAAACACACATGTACAGCACTTGCACGTGACTGCGTTATACTCCCAGGAACAGGCACAGCGATTTGTTTTATTGCCCCTGGCCTCCTGTACTCTCTGGATGTTTTAACACAGAAAGTGGGATTCTTGTTGTCTCTGGGATTCAGCGTAAGAAGGAGCTGAGATTTTGAGGAACTTTTTCTACCTCAATTTATGTGTCCCATCTCTTCTAATGCTCACCTCAAAGTCTGTCTCTTTCTTTTCTCTTCCCTCTCAGAGAGCAACATCACAGTGTCATTGTCCAGTAACTCCTCGGAGGTCCTAGAGGGCGATGTGATCCAGTTGACGTGCGCGGTCCACTCCACTACAGGCCCCTTGTCTGTTGTCTGGCAGTGGACAGACAAGCAGGCGACTGTACCAGCCCAGGAGGTGGCCTCCGTGGATCGGGATGGCACTGTGTGGCACAGTCCCACTTACAGAGAGCGCTCAAGCTACGGGGAGATACGTGTGGAGAAGGTGCGGGCCGACACATTCTCTCTGTCCCTGTATAATGCCGTACCTGGGGATGAGGGCCAGTACCGCTGCACAGCCACTGAGTGGCTTCAGACTGGGACTGAACCAGAGCTAAACTGGGAGAAGATAGGAGAAAAGTCAGCCACCAAGACAGTCACTGTCAAAACTGTTGGTAAGTTACTGCAGCCTAATCTAACCCCAATATATTCTGATCCCGCCATGTCAGTAAGGCACATTAAGAGCAGCCCCCCCCATTGAAAATCTGTTCCGCGCACATGAGAAGACATGTAAACCCTCTAACAAGACGGTGTGTCTGCGCACATGCACACCAAATCAAAGAGAGGCATATGGTTTGTGATTTGCTAAAGACTGATGAATGGTGCAGGCAGAACATGCAGTTCACATAGTAGAATACACCATGGTTTATTCATGCACCGCTCAGGGAAAAGAGCTATTATGACATACACACACACACTCTCACACCACCTGCCACATGTCAAGAGCAGTGCTACCGTGAAACCCATCATAGATACAGACACACGCTCACACACACCCATATGGATTAGCCAGAATTATTAGAATGGAAATGCAGCGGCAATGTGTTTCACAGTCTGTGGGTCTCCTCTGTCAGTGCTGAGTTAAGCTGAACATCCTTGGTACAGGCTGAGGAAGCCACTGGAGCGGAGCACTGAGGAGCTGGCAGGCCAGGAGCACTGGGCTCAATACACACACACAAATACACACACAGCCAACGGATTAGCTCCCTGCAGCAGCACACAGCGGTGCTGCAGAGAAGGGATGTCAGTTTTTAAGTGGCCATTTGTTAAATTCGGGCAACAACAGAAACATTACTTTGAGGAACAAGGGACGCATTATGCAAATCAGGGAAAAGAAGTCCGAAGCTGCTTGTCTCTCTTCGGTTACGCTCCTCGACATCTCCTCCATGCTTGTTGATCAAAGGATTTTCTAAATGTGCACTGTTGTGTGACGGTCAATGTGTGTGTTTTACCTTTTACTGTCTCAGATTTGTTTCGGTCCACGTTTTTCTCACTTTGGCTTCCAACTGCCAAACCTGCCATGCAGATCGAGCACTTGTTCTTGTTTCCTGTGTCTCAGCTTTCTTCTCACCTACCACTCTTGCCTTGCTTCTTTAGTCCTTGCATCTAAAAAAGAAAACTTTTGCTCCAGTTTCTGTCTGAGCTCAGACTGGGCTTCACACTGACCTGTCCTCTGAGTGAACCGGTCTACAGGCTGAAGCTCAAGAAATTATACATGGTCACTGTACTTAATTTAGTACATAGCCTCCTCCTTTATCGATTCCCTGTGCATGCTGACAAGATCTGGACAGGACGAGAGAGGCATGTCCTCAGGGAACCTTGTGTTTTTGTTGCCACGGCTAAGACAAAGGTGATCGGTAGAGAGTCTCCTATACACCTGATTGGCTTAAGGGGCCCTCAGGGTGTCTAGGGTGGCAAGTCTTTACAAGTGAGAAGCCTATATACACATACACACAAGCCAATGTATAGTTAATATACATAGACACAGTCTCCCACTCAACCATACGCACTTTGTACAGTGAAAAAAACAAATGCATTCATGTGTATTCACACAAACAAAAAGATAGAGTTGTATGGGAAATTGGATCGGCGTGAAATCCTCTTTTCTATCACAGAGGCAGGCAGACAGTGAGGGGAAATGGATGGATGGAAGAGGGGCGCAGGGAGATGAGAGATAGAGTGAGAGGGAAGAGTTATTGTCTATTAGAGAATTATGGCCCCAGGCAGCTGTCCCAGCAGTAGCCAAGTCTGGACAGAAAGCCATTGATTACACACCCTGAAGGACACCAGGGATGATGGCTGTTAGAGTAAGAGAGAGGGTGTACAGGGGGCAGAGAGAAAGTGATAGGGCTGTTGACCAGACCATAATGGAGAAATCTGCAACGTCTCAAGGAAATGAATTCTCTGATCTGGCAAAAATCAGACTTCATCAACCTCTCTCCATTCTACCTCCCTCTCTCTTTTTTTTAAATGTGTATGACCGCCTCTCATATTCAAGCTCAATCATTCACATTCATTGAAATGCCCTGAAATACATGCAGCAGGGCCAGGTTATTAAAGGAGAAAAGGGCTTTTTCTTTATCTACTCTATCCCTCTCTCTTGACTCCCTTGCTTGCCAGTGTAGATGTATGTTGGCAATAATATATGGAGTTGGGTGAATGTTTTTAGCGTAATGGGGATAGTTTAGACTTGGCAAGGAGTTGGGCGTAGATCGAACACCGGCGATTAGAGTAAATCTCTCCCGTGGGTTTTCTTTGTTGCATCACTCATATATTTTAAAGCACACAAAATCACACTTAGACACAAGATCAGGGTAGTACAGACAAACACATGCACTTTGGGTGCTTTGGCCATAATGATGGAGGAAAATACTTGTAGAAATTGAGAACTGCTTTACCAAGAAGGCAGTACACTTATTATAAATATATACTGTCTGTATTTTGTTCCAGCAGGGGGTTTTGATGGTAGCAATGCTTAAAAGGAAAGTTTCTGCCTGTAAAAGATTATGAACCTCTACGTCATTTGTTGAGCTTTAAGCTTTTAGAGAACAGGCACAATCACGCACCCAGGCTGTTGTGCATGCAATCAGTGGTACTCTGAAGGATACTCTCATTAATCAAATAAAATTGCCATTTGACAATGTGTCATCCTAACATCCTTTCTCCTCTTCTTCCACCATCTAGAGTCCTCCTTCATGGTGTCAGCCTCATCACGGACGCCATCCGTTACCTTCGGAGACTCCTTTGACCTCCTGTGCCTGGTCAAGCCTCGTCACAACCCTCGTGTCCCCACTTCTGTCACCTGGCGCTTCATGCCGGCTGGCACAGAAGGAGAGGACGAGGACCAGGGAGAGTTCAAAGACCTGGTGACTTTCACCCGCGAGGGCACGCTGCAGTGGGGGGAGCAGTTGCTGGGGCTGGGTACCCGCACCACAGTGGACCGCTCCCACTCCAACACCAATTTTCGGTTATCAGTGACCCGGGCAGGCCGTCGCGAGGCGGGCAAGTACCAGTGCACCGCCATCCTGTGGAGGAGGAACTACGACAACAGCTGGAGCAGAGTAACCAACCGCACTTCTAACCTGCTTGGCATCAGTGTCCTACAGCCAGGTAAAGCTGCATGGCTGCTTGCCAGGCAGACACACACCTAATTGGAACAGACACAGACCAGCACACAAACAGGGATAAACACAGATTCAGACACACAGTCCCACACACTCACACATCCATTGAATTCAGCAGAGCTTAGAGGATTTCTGCCTGCTCTAATTGCTCTTAGTCTCTGGTTTAGCCACTAATTGGAGTGTGTAAGGACGTTTGTGTGCGTGTGCAGGGCAGGGTGGAGTCTCCTCATGGAGTGCAGTGATTGGTTTGCTAAATATCCCACAGGAAGAGAAAACTGAGTGAAAGAGGTAGAAGAGAGGGAAGCAAAGCATGGCTACAGAGAGTAAGAAAGAGTGATAAAGAGATCGAACGATTTGTCCTTGAACCTTTTTCCTCAGCGGAGGCATTAAACTGTCTACACCACCCTCATTGGCCTTCTGTGCTCCACACACACACAGGAAAAAACCCTGTCAGACACAGCCCAATTAGTGGCTGAACACAAACAACAAACACACACAGACAGACACACAAACACACGCTGGCCCAATTTAGCCCGGTCTGGTGTGCCTCAACAGTATGATACTTCATTTATTCAGGTGAATGTGCCTGAGGCAAATACTCATCCTGCATTGTAGTCTGGCTTTCAAAGCAGTCCAGCAATGCATTGTGGTATCTGAAGTACCAATGAGGTCCGGATTTGGTGGGAGGAATATGACCAAGGTGTGTGGGTGGGAAGAGAAGTAGGTTTTCAACCTCTGAAATGCCAAATGTTTGTCTGTAACATTATATTTGTGATCTTGAGCGATATGTGAGTAAATATGTGAAAGCTTGTGTTTCTCCTGCCTGCCTGCAGGCCTCTTCCATGTTCAGGTGAGGATAAGTAAGATGCTGTATTGTGTTCAGAGGCAGACTGTTGGGATCAGTAACACTTTCAAAGTGATCTAGTAGAATGTAGTCATATGTACAGCAGATAGTCTCTCGTTCCTTTCTGCTATTTATTCAGATACACACCCGAATGCAAACTGATGTAAACAGACTCACACACACATAGAGGAGCACCACAGTTCAGAGGCATTGCTTTACCTGCTTGGCTGACTGTGCCCTGACCCTAACCATTCACGCAGAACACACATCGGGCCCTTCAGGAGTTATTTGGAAATCGATTTATCATCCTGAATGCTCATTTACCTTGCCCCCCATGTGCAGTTTATATTGTTTATCGTTAAAGGGACAGTTCACCCCAAAATCAAAAATCCATATTTTTGCTCTTACCTGTAGTGCTATTTAGCCATCTAGATTGTTTTGCTGTGAGTTGCCAAGTTTTGGCAATAAAGATGGGCAGAGATGTCTGCATTTTTTTTAATATAATGGGACTATATGACACAAGGCATGTGGTGCTCAAAGCGGCAAAAAAAATATTTGAAAAACTCAACACCAATGTCTCTTTCCAGAAATCATGACCCAGTTACTCAAGATAATCCACAGACCTTTTTGTGAGCAGTTTCACGTTGGAACTATCTGTAGAAACAAAATAGTTCCCAAAATGTATTTTTGAATTCGGGGTGAACTGTCACAGACACACACACAAAGATTTTGCAGGGGAATAAATAGTGGGTCCTCTTCCCACTCCCTTTTCTAGCAGTGTCTCCATGACAAAGTGATCAGTTACTTTGGTAATGTCACCAGTAACTGTGACGATGTGATCAGTTGGCGACTAAAAGCCAATCAGTAACCATAACCGTGCGGTCATTCTTTGTGTAAGGGCACTACCTCACAGGGGAGGGAGAGCGAGTAATTCCTTTATCTCATTGGTTACTGAGGCCCGGCTCAGTCCGGTTCATGCTATGTTCGTCTCCTCTACCTCCTGTGTTGTTGTTGTTGTTGTTGTTGTTTTGTCTGTTTTCTTGGTTGTGCAGTCAGACCTTCATTTAGACTGATGATTCATTTGTCAGAACGTAGGACGTCTCTCTCTGCCTCACGCCTCTCCTCCCCATCTGCTTTTTCCTCTCTGTTTTCCTAAATGTTAACCACTCCTGGCTAAATGAGTGGCTGGCATTTTCAGTTCCTCTCTCAAATAAGTGGAATAAAGCGGAGTGTGTGTAATGAGGTGTGAGCAAACACAGCATCTGACCAGAGTCCTAATTGAGAGGCTTTAAATCACGCTTCCAGAGGTACCTGCTCAATATGTATGAGCTGCCTCACCAGCACTGTGTGCACATACAGTACATACTTGTGTGCATGTCTTAGTTCTTGCATGAATGCCCCTGCAACCATGTTTCTTGTGAAGTGCCTCTGAGAGCTTTCATATGCTTACTATGCATTTATACAGAAGCCTACCTCACCTCTGCTGGCCAGCGACCCAACAGCAGAGCTGTTTCTCTCAGCTTTCTGATGGTCCATTACACCACCATCTTGTATTCAGAAGAAAGACGCGTGTGTGTGCCTAACATAAGACGGTTTGCAAATGCAGAATGAAGCTCGTCATTAAATTATGGTAGAACTTCAAAAGCAGAGGGTAAGAACTAGCATCAGAAATAGCACTCTTGGTCCAACATCCATGCATCTTAGATCAGCAGAAGTTGGATGTGGATAAAAGCCAGACGAAATCCACACAGAAGCAGTCAGCCGGTCAGCGTGAAGTTTCATCGAACTAGAGAGGGGCCCTGTAGCCCAGCCCAGGCCTACTTCCTGATTCCAGATTGCATTAGCACCACACTGCCTGTGCCCATGTCCCATGGGTCATATCAGAGGAGTTCACCACCATATCTGCACACACACACACACATACATACAACATTTTTAATGTTCATTGTGAGGGCAACCTTGTGCAGCAGTTTGGCTTGAATTATCCTCCACAGGCTCTTGCAGAGAACCACTCCACACACAAGAGTACAAACACCATCATGCTCATGTACACACGAGCATGCAGTACGTGGAAACACACTAGGGGTTTACCTCCCAGAGCAAATGTATAATTATCTTATGGTAGAACACAATTCAATATTAGCCCTCACAGCAGAGGATCTCCACAAGCACACACAAAAAGACTTAAACACACGGTATAGCGTTCCACATCGGCATTAATATTAGATTTCACCTGATTGAGTTTTCTCTTTGTGTCTTTCTGAAAAGCAATAATGGCAAACACATGTTCAGCATGGCAGATCACCGGGGAAGCCGGAGTCTCTACAACACAATCTAATATCATCTAGTCATAACTCAAACTACACACACACAAAAACACACTCCTCATTTCTCCGACACACACACTCACAGAAAACATGCAAAACTAATTATGCTGAATCTTCCCTAATGGAACCGGAGTTGAGATTAATGATGGTTTTGGGAGTTCAATACATTTTTCTCATCATTTCAGTGTGGGCATGTGCACATTTGTGCGCGTGTGTCTGGCATGAGGAGTGGGATATTAAGACCGTCTGGTTATTGGCGGAGCTAGAATGATGATGGTGATGATGGAGGGGAGGGTTGGGGTGTCCCACTTAGAGTTTCTCCTCATTTCTCCTCACACACCTACGCTTGCCTGGCTACCTTTCACTCATATGATCAAACATCACGACGTAGGAATTGGATGCCTTTTTTGCTTATTCTTATCCTCTCTTGTTTTGCTCTCTTGTGGTTGCGCTTTGAGTTAGAGGATATATGCCTCCTACTTTCTCCTACTTTATCTTGTCCCGCCTCGTATTCTCTCTCCATCTCGCTCGCTCTCTCTCTCTCTCTCTCTGATAGTTCTTGAGGGTATCTTGCCATTTAATATGGGCTGGCAATAGCAGATGCCGCATGTGCTCTCCTTTCATGCCAGTGAAGTACTTGCCACCCAGCCATTATTGATAGCAGTGGCATCACTGCGGTGATTCGAGATTCCTGCTTATCAGGGCATGGATAGGAGCTGTCTATCTTCATTACGGCCCAGGCTATCACCCTCTTGTCCTCCTTTCTCGCTCCCGCTCCATCTCTGTCTTTCTACATTTTGTTCTCACTCTCCCCATAAGTCTTCTTTCCCCTTCACTCTCACTTAGCTGCATGTTTCCCTCCACGCATGCCCCCAGCTTCTTTCTCACTCTTGTGATTTTTCAATATTTTATAATTCCCTGCTTCCCTCCTCCTCCTCATAATTCTCTCCATTATGTTTACATTTTTCTTCAAATAGCTTCTTCACCATTGTCAGTATTTCATAAATAATAAGGATATGGCAGCTGTGCTTGTTTGCACACAATAGCAACTTTATCACAGCGCTATTGTTGGTGTCAGGGTTGTAAATCTTTCCTGTGGCCTGTTTTCAGCTGCAGTGAATATAGTCTGGGTTTGCCCACAAGCTCACCTGAGGCAGCACTCTGTGTACAGGCTGCCTGTTTGTATGTGACACACAACCTGCCTCACCTCCATACAGTTTAAACATTGCATATACAAATAATTTGGCGTGCACTGGCTGTCTTTTTGTCAGTTGCATGCACACATGAAGACACAGGGTCGTAATGGATGATAAATGATGAGCCTTTGAGGGGTGCACTGAAACAGAAAATAATTTCATAAAAGATTTTTGATTAAGCACGCCTGTTTCAGACGTTCAAGGTCAGGCTCCTTCCCTGTTTCTTCTTCCTCACAAGGGCAAACCATTACACAGTCTTATGCAAGAACACAGGCACATTTTTCTGTCAAATCCAATCTAGGCCTCATTTCCTTGTTTAGCCGAATCTGCAGACACAATGAGATTCTCTGTGTTGTGTCTCTGCATCTCTCTTAAGCACCTGTGTGTGTGAGTGTGTGTGTGTGCGCTTGTGCGCTTGTGTGTCCTGCTGCTGCTGTAATTGAAGTCGTAACTCAGAGCTAGCTACAGTGCTGCTGCTCCCCATGTAAATCAGTGGCTAATAGTAGGAGCAGAGCAGGAGAGGCTCAGCAGTGCCACTTCTTGAATACACACACACACACACACACACACACACACCGGCCTCTAGCCTGCACTAACTGAATGACCACTGTTCTCTGTGGTTTAATGAGCATAATGTGTTTTATGCTTATTGGCAGACCCCTTTCAAACACACACACACACACACAGGCATGTGCACAGCTTAATCTGATATGTCTTTATTCTCTCCCGTCTGTGCCAGTTTCTTTTGGGCCATTAATCTCCCAGAGTTCCCCTGCCCTGACCCTCCTGTCTCACCCCACTCTTGTGCATCCGTTTTCCCATTGGGCCAGCCTGCGTCCAGCAATCACTCTCTCAGACAGACAGGCGGGCAGGAAGAGGGAAAGTGCAGTCAGTGAATCAGTGGTGTTCATACTGATGGTGGAGAATTGGAATTCTCTGTGTGGAGGTTGCATATGTGTGTGGCTCTGTCTGGATGGGTTCAAAGCTGCCGTTACGTGCACAGATACCCATAATTAGCCCAGTCTTAATGATATTGTTGGAGGGATTGGAAAGGGGAGGAATGAGTGGTAATATCCCTCTGACACAATGGGATCATAGATACATCACAGTCATTAGCATGGAAATTAGGCTCCCACTTCAGCAGAGGAGCCACTTTTCAGTCAGGGGAACCCCATCCCTCATTGCTTCTGACTACCAGCCGGCTCTGATCGATGCCCCCTGTGACAGAGGTCCAGACGGGCCAGGGAATGCAGCATTTTGTGTGTGTTTTTTTGTGTTTGTTTGTGTGTAGTTGCAGAGGTTGGCAAGGAGCAGCAAGCCAAAGTGAGCTGTTCTGCAGGGGATCAGGGCGTGTCTAAAGCCTTCACTCCTGACATGCTTGGGGTCCTGGCTGTGGATTAGCCCAGGGCTGAGCTAATGCTAACGCTAAAGGCGGAGCAGGCAGCCATTAAGACTATAAGTCCTCTGGAGTGGAGCTGGAGAGACTGCCTGCTGCTTTCCGAAATCCCCCCAGGAGCATGTTCTCACTTTCTGTCTTTTGCATCTCTCTCATCTTTTCCAGGCTATCTCCTCCCTCTGCACACTCACTCTCACTCCTCTACTTTCTGTTGGTAGGTGCTTGTGAATATCTGTTCAGTTTGGTGATATATCCCTTAACTCTCTTCCTTTTCTCTCATCCTGTCCTCTTTAAAAAATCTCATCCCTTCGTCTGTGCCTACCTTTCTACTTTTATTCATCCCTCTCATCTCTTTATGTCTCTTTCTCCCTGTCTCTTGCCCACTCTGGCCTCCTTAAACTAAGTGGAAGCATTACATCTGTGGCCCAGTTGATAGGTTGTCAGCTCAGTGGTCATTAAGTGCATATTAGACTATATTTAAAAAGAGCCAAAATGTTAGGCAGAGACCCCACCAGCACCTCTGGTGTTCGCACTTCATTTAGGCATCATTAATATTCATGAACCCACAGGTGAGGCTGCTGAATATTCATGTTAGTGTCAGATGATTAGACAGAGTGTGATCAGGAGAGACATAGATCATGGTAACGCAGAAGGGAGGAAAGAGGTGATGATTGATCAAAACAAAGACTGCGGGTCAGTCTCTTATTCAAAGACTTCACCTGGAGCAGCAGCATAAAACAGAGATGGAAAATGAATTGAATTTCCTCTCTAGCCAAAGAATAAAGCACAACGCTCTTTGATATACAATCTCAGGCTCTATTCTCCTCCTCTGAACACTCGGCCAAGCAGTCCTAAGATTTTGTTACAAGCATGTGTGTGAGCTGTAGATAGTGTGCGCTGACATGCTACAGTAGCATCCTTAGCTGTACACGTCTCCTCCCCCCGGACTCAAACTTGTTTTCATCTGCTCTGCTTCTTAAACAACAGTTGTTCAGTGCAGCGTTTGGGGTGCACTTTGCTATCTTCCTTCCTTATCAAAACTGGGCTGCTTTTTGTAGCCTTTGTGTACACCACCTCTGATAAATAAAAGGAATAAAGACAGCTTTGTCTCAACCCTGCAGTTCCTGTAGCTATTAAACGAGACAAATTGGGTGCACATGGGAAGGGGTTGAGACAAGGGTTCAATGAGCCAATTAGTGACTGCACTGTGTGGATTTGTGTGCATTTTATGTGTACTGCAATGATGCTACATGCCCAGCAAACTGCCAGAAACACAAGTACCTCCAGTGGAGCTAAGATAGTTGTGGGGTAAGAGGCACTCTGTCTGGATACAGCTTCTATCATTACATCTCCATTCCGCCTAATAAAATATTTTTCACGCCTTTTGCAGACCAAGAATCAGACTTTTAATTAAATTTTATTTAATAATGCCTGGTGATGAAAACAAAAGTCCCTGGCCTTGCTTAACTGAGTCTTCTCTTTCTCTTACTGGAAGATCAGACAAGTGAGGTAATTTATGATCAAGGTTAACTTGAAAACTTATTCAGTTTTTTTCTCTCTACCTGATAATACAGGGGCACCACCTCTTTTCTGTGAAGAAATTAAACTGACCAAAGAAAACCGATAACAAAAGTGGAGTTAAAGTCTGGTGCATATAAAATAGCACGCACTTTCATTCTCACTGAGGCCAGGTTTGACACATGAACTAATGCAGAGCAGTGAGAACAAGTGTTTCCAATTACGGATTTGTTTTACTTTGCTGATGCACCCTTGAGGCTCATTAAAAAAACACAGTGGCAAAGAACATGTGATCACACTTAAAACAGCTATTGACCGCCTTGGTGATGCACAAGAACACAGTACTACTCTTGCTGTTGAGGGAATGCACATGCATGATAAGCGTCCTTGTTAACAATGTATAATTGAACTGGCTGGGTCTCTTCCCACGACACAGTGAATCTGTCCTCATCAATACCACATATATGTTTCCTACTGCTTGCGTCAGCAGATGCATTGATGTAACTGTGGTAGGATGGCTGTACTGTAGCTGAAAGAAGAAACCTCACTCTCAGTGGGAATGGACACATGTCAAGAGGATGTGACGGGCTGGTCTGTGAAATCATTGTTCTTACTGAGACATTTCGCAGCAAGAGGATTATGGAGGGAGTGGAGACTTTAAGGTTGTTTTGGGAAAAAAAAGACAGTATTTCTTTTCCCTTTATTTCTCTTCCGCCTTTTTGCCCATTGCTCTTCCATTTTATTTGTCCCTCTGTCTCTGCTTGAGTGAGTGCTTAGTTATAATAACTTGTAATAGCTTGTGATGCTACCTAATAGGGCTTGAATAATTAGCCTATTTTAGCTTTGAAAAGGCATTTCTGTAAACACTGATGTACGGCAATAGGCTTTCAGCCCCCAGTTTTTCTCCTGGCTGCGGATTCAAACTTCAAATGGGAACGGCAGAGAATTGCTTTGTCCTGTGCCAATCCAATCCTTCATGGTTCCACTTCAGGAGGTTCGGAGGTAATTCTCCTGCAACAAAAAAATGATTGCCAGGATTCCGCAGGGCTCGGCTGTAATTCCGGATGGGGAGATTGTCAGGCTTCCTACCAAGTCTCTAGTGGGTACCGAGGCATTGATGATGACTAATTTGAGATGCTAGCTTGGAATGCCGTCGCACAACAGGGTGGTCTGGCGATGCCTTGTGGCCATGCATCTTTTGAATGCAACCAAATGTGCACATACTGTATGTGTTGTGCAAATATGCGGAATCACAAACAGTGATCATTTGAGCACGCACAGCAATCGGTGGATAAGGGTGAGGTTTTCTGGGCAGATGGCGGTGACCCTAGGCAGTCAATCAGTCAGTCAGTCATAGCAAAGCTTAGTGTGAGCTAGGAGGGTCCATGAAATTGGAGATGCAGAGGGATGGTAGAGAGGAAAATGAGATGTAGAGCGTTATATCGGGTCAGAATTATGTCAGTAAATCAATTGGAAAACTACTGAGAACCTGGTTACTAGAAATGTGTATTTCTGATCAAGGCTGGATATCGTTTGAATTTTTTTATGTCAATATGATACCTTAGTTCTGATACTTTTTTTGATACCTTACATTGAGGAATATAAACACATTTTTCTACAAAACCTTTTTGACCAAACAAGCCAACATTGTCAAGTGTTAAAGGCTCAACACAAGCAACTCAAGAACTTTACCTAAATAAAATGCATTCACGTCCTCAAAAATGTCATCAGAAAGTCTGATTAAAGAATAAGTGAAGAAAAGTATGAATACTGTATACTTCTGACACATATGTATTAAAAAAGTAAGATAAAAACTGCATTTGACGAGCGCAAATTCACATAGAAAAAGAGTCATGTATTGATTGGTTGTTGTGTGCGTTCACAAAATCACATGATACGTGTGTTATGTTGACAACTCTGGCAGACGTCGGGCCTCTGATCCAAAAATAGGTGTTCCACTCTCATTTTGGTGGGAAAGGGTGGCAAAATGACATTCTGCAGTTGCACGTCTGCTGCTGAGATCAATTATAAGAATTTATTTCCCCCAAATTGGCCTCGGCCGTCAAAAAAACTCCTGGCTCGCTGTCAGCGTTCCACACTAGAAAAAAAATCTAATTGTTATTGTTTAGGTGAAAGATTGTTGTTGATAGAGATGGTCTGCACTGGGTCTGAGTCAAATAAGCTAGAAAATGATATTAGATACACACATGTATGTGGAATTGTCTGGCATTTTTTCAAGCTGTGTGGTATTTGTTTGAGTTCAAGTAAATACCCCTGTGATTATGATTGTTTGAGACAAATCTTCACAATAATAATCTCCTCTTATTATTCCTGTCATATAGTGTTGACTGTAAAATACAGGAGGTCTTATGGTATGAAAAATGAACTAATCCTCCCCCCAAGCATTTGACAGAGAGGCCCTGGTCACGGTCACACCTGATGCACCTGCAGCTAATCCTATCCCACAACCGATGTCGCTGTAACCAATCCTGTCACAGCACTCAGGGCAGCCTCAGCTCTTTCCTGACATCTCAGTCATACCGCTCTATATTCTCCTCCCTGTCCTATCTGCTCTCTTCCCGTCCTTGCTTGACTTGCATTCCTTCATCATTCTTTCCTTCTCTTTTTGGCAGACTGACAGACCCCCTGCCCTGCTTTTGTCTTGTATCTTACCTAATTATATCCATACCCCTGCTTTACAATCCACCTCCCTCTCCTTCACCCTTGTCTCTTCTGCTGTTCTGCATCTTATCTTACATTTCTATCTTGATACCAACAGACCTCCCATCGTCTCAGCTTTGATTTGCCTGACATTTCCTCCTCCTTTCCCTTTCCCTCGTATTTCTTTCTTTCTGTCACCTGCTTTACCCACCCACGCACCACTATCTTTTCCTGCCCTGCTGCCACCAGAAATAAACCCAGCTACAGGTCGTCTGTCACAAAACAGAAATTGCATTGTGTACCTGTCACCAGTGCTCAGGTTTTCCTGCATCCAAAATGAATGAACGAATGTCTGCTCTATCTCCTTCCCTCCTGAACCCCCCCCCCCAATTCTTTGCAGAGAGCAAGCTGCGAGTGCCAAAGACCAACCAGTCTCAGGTGTATCTGGAGGACAGTCGTGTCAGAATCAATTGCTCCATCACCTCCCAGACCAGCCAGGACTCCCAGCATGCTGTGCTGTGGTACGTGAGGCGTGCAACGGGGTCAGAAGCCGATGAGCTCCTGCTGAGAATTGAACGCTCGGGGGCCTTTGAGTACGGAGCCTACGCAGACGAGGAGAGGCTGCGACGCCGAGTGCAGGCCGAGAGGCTTTCACCCCGTCTCTATGTGCTGACGCTGAACAGGGCAGAGAGCAGCGATTCTGGGACATACTACTGCCTGGTGGAGGAGTGGCTGAGTGACCCAGATGGAGCCTGGTATCGACTCTCCCAGGAGTCCTCTGGGTTCACGCAGGTTCTGGTCAGGCAGCCAGGTGAGCAAGCAGTCAGAACTATTGTTGTCTTTAACAGAATGCTTATTTATTACCACAGCAGGGAGGCAGCAGCTGCCACTTTAGCCCCACATGCTGTCCTGCTGGGGTCCAGGTGAACATTGTTAACCCAATCCCCCCACCAAATTGCTTTCCCCTCACCTTGCTTCCCACATGCTCTGCTCAAGGCCTCAAGGCCGTCTCGCTCTGATGACCTTACACCTGCCCTTGGCAGAGCTCAGGTGGCAAAAAAATGGGTTGAAGTCATGCCGGCTGTCATATGCCATGCCAGAGGGCACAGCCTGGCTCAGATTGAGAACATAATCCTCTTGTCCAGTACTCAAAAACTTCCAAAGCACTCAAGGTCACAAAGTACCTACTCCCACCCAAACCCTGGCATCCCACCTCATGAAAGTTATCTTAAGTACATTCTATCTCATATCTTTTTCTCTCCTTGACTGAATTCCCCCTAGCTCATATTCTCTTACCACAAACATCCTTCCCCTCCCCTATAATCAAACTCCACTCCACCAAATAAGAGTGTTATCCCCAAAATAAATAATAACAACGCATCAGTCCTTGATATGCCCTTTTTTGTATGAATCTATTCCACACACCAGCTGAAGGTGACTTTTTTCTGACGTCTCTGCCAAGTGTCCTGTTTGTAATGCAGAGTGAAATCCCTGATTTGACATCGATCCAACTAGAACGTGAGGATCAAATGTCTGGTCATAAGCCAGTAAGGAAAAACACTTGTCTTTAATAAGACAGTGAAGTTATCTACATAAAATACACTGCTCAATAAAATTGTTTAGCTACAGCACACATTCAAATACAGAGATCTGTGCATATGTGCATCTTATATTGGGGGTTTCATTGTGTAGGACATTTATTCCTTTCATGCTTTAGTTTAGTTTCGCCTTTGAATCAAAAAGTTAACATATGGTTGTTTGTGGAAGCTCACCAGGGGCCTGGGCTATTGTTAAATAATCAGGAAGATAAAGTATATTATTCATAACCATATAGGTTTTTACTTTTAATGATACATAAACATCTACATAAGATGAATAGAACATGTTGCATATACATCATGGATATTCATTAAGGTGCTAAAAAAATTCCCCTAGGAAGTCATCCAGAAATCTGCCTGTCGGAAGGAAAGATGAGGGGAGAGGTGTGCCAGTACTCGCCTTTTTTTCCCAGCTCTCCTGCTGTCCTTTCTGCTTCTCGTTTTGCTTTAACAAGAAGCCCATAACAAACTGGGTGTGAGGGGAGCCCAAGCAAGCCAGGTCTTTACTACCATTTCATTTTTTGCTGCAGTGGAACTGGGTCATTGTAACAGCCCTAAAGGGTTGTAGCATACCCAGACAGACAGACAGACAGACAGACAGACATGCTAGCCTTGGGGTAGGATCTAACCTTGCTGGAAAGCTAAAAAAAAATGGTGATAGCTGTGGACAGCACTGTGGGAAGTATTTATTTTTGTCTTTTCTTTGCACACTTTGAATATTTGGCGTCCCTGTTTTGCTGTTTTGTGGTATTCAATTTGAAGTTTGAATTAGGCCTGCAACTAGCATCATTTTGATGATCTAATAATCTGCTATAAAATGTATTGTTGTCTGATCAACAGTCCAACACAGAGATGTCAGATCAGATTGGTATCCTACAAGACAAAAGAAATCTGGAAATCCTCCCATTTGAGAAGTTTGAACCATCAAATGTTTGCCATTTTTGCTTGAAAAGTTACTCAAGTGATTAATCAATTAGTGAAATAGATGCAGATTCGTTTTTGTTTTATCAACTAATCCATGAATCACCTCAGATCTAGTTCACATAGAATCTCAAACAGCCACAGTTAATGTAAATTTGAGTAAACATTGTGACTTGTGCTCTATTGCTAGGGCCCAAGAATTACTGTAAATTTCAATACATGTCCACTTTTTCTGCCCTCATCTCTTTCTCTTTCTTATCAACTTGGCTCTCCACAGAGGTGCGATTGCAGGTGGAGGAAATGGAGTCAAACGTGACAGTGGAAGAGTCTGGCTCTATACGATTGGGCTGTAGCATTCCTTCCCAGTCGTCCCGCGACTCCCGCTTCTCTGTGTCCTGGTATGTGGAGCGCTCCGAAGACAGGGACGAGGAAGAACAGCCAAGTGAGGAAGAGGGAGAGCGGGAGTGTGTGTTCTCCATCGGCCATGATGCTGTTTTTGGAAATGGAAACTGCAGCCCCAGAGAGGAGGCGGGGCCAAATTCACGCCTGCAGTTTGAGAGGATGACCTCTGACCAGTACAGCCTGACCATTCAAGGAGCACGGCCTACAGACGCAGGCCGATACTATTGCCATGTGGAGGAGTGGCTACTCAACCCCCGCAATGCATGGTACCGCCTGGCCACCAACAACTCTGGGCTCACTATTGTCAATGTACTGCAACAAGGTAAGTCCATAATTACCTAAATCTGAATGTACGTGAAAATGAACACTGTGACAAAACTATACTTGTATCAGTGGCTGTCTTCTAATATTATACTGGCAATTTAAGACCGGAGAGGTTCTTCACAGATGGGACAAGATGTATTTAACTGCTTCTTCTTTAGATGTTTCATCTCACAGTATATTTAAATATGGATCTAAATATGTCAAATAGATTAATTCAACAGTGTCAACAACTAGATGAATACAATTTAGAACTGTAAGAAGTGCATTCTACATGCTGAAAGAGTCATGAAAACCAGAAAAAAAGGCAGTCTGTAGTTTTTTTTCTTCAGGACCTTACCAATGAAGGCTTTTTGAAAAATGTTTTTTGCATCTGTGAAAAACTTAGATTTGTCTATTCTCTATCAACAGTGTCCACACTCCAGTCGGTGGTGTGCTCCAACGACTCCCTCTTCTACTTTGTTTTCTTTTACCCCTTCCCCATCTTCGGCATCCTCCTCATCGCCGTACTGCTAGTGCGCTACAAGAGCCGCAACAACAACAAGAGCCAAGAAGGCAAAAACGGCGCCCCCCTCCTGTGGATTAAAGAACCCCACCTCAGTTACTCTCCCACCTGTCTGGACCCACCTGCGCTCAGCCTGCACCCTGGCTCTGTCGACTAAGCGAGGCCCCCCTCTCCCCCCGCCCCGCCTCGCCTCGCGCACATCGCGGATACAGCCAACACAATGCCAGGGAGCAGATCTGGACTCCACCTTCAGACCTTACTGTCGTTCACTGCTGTGTTGAATTAGTTGATCAGTTTAAAAAGTCCTACCCCGGTGGCTACCTGTTTTATGTTAACAACTATGTGTGTTTGGATGCGTGTGGCTGAGTGCGTGGACTAGAATGAGTGTGCCATGTTAGCACGATTAATTGTTTGAGCGTGAACTGAAGTTTAAGAGAGTATCATGAGCCTCTCACATTTTTGTTTTCTGTGGAACATAACTCATAGCTGCATTTAGATTTTGATTACTCTGAATATTTGTCTATTTTTCAAAAGAGACAAAAACTGCACACATGAGATCATTGGCCAATCGGAGAAGAACATTTAAGAGAAGGAACTCTATAATCGACTCCTGCACTGAGTGGATGCCAAAAAAGTCTCCGCACTGATCCAAGAGCAGCCACAGCCTGGCCCACTATGTTGGTTGCCATAGTGATTCTCAGCGCCCACTGACTCTGTAGCTAATGACTTGCTTGCCAGCCTGCATAGAGACAAAGGCAAGGACACACAAGTCTGTGTCCTAAGTGAGGATGTGTGTATGTGTGTTGGCCCACCTGCCTCCACAATGAATTTGCCTTGGCAGACAGAAACAGGTCCTCGTGCGCCACTTAAACACTGCCAGACACTCTGGCCTTAGTGAGAGACTGCTCCGCTCTTCTCTTCTACCCTCCTCTCCGAAAAGAGACAGTGAGAGAAAGAGAGGGAGGAAATTATGAAGGATAAATGAACAGCGCGCTCCTGCTGAGGATATACGTACTTTAACATAACGGATTTTTTTTTTCAGCGCCAAGACCTCCTTATTTCCAACACTGTCCTCTGCAGCAAATGTTTGAAGTTTTAAAGAGAGGGGGAAAGCTGATTGGTTTTGAGGCAGATTGTAAATATATCTGCTTACCTCCTGCTGTGGGTTTATGGGCCTTGTGGGCAAAAGGGCCATTTTTACACTGATGTTAAATCAATTGAATTGTCCTGCTTAAATTACACAGTGGGGGTTATTGACAGAATTTAAATTCTTGCACATTTCTTTAAGTTTCGCAGTATGACCACTCCGTCCTGTCTTTTAAAATATATCAGAAGTTCTTATTAGTTAAAAAAAACTTTTGATTTGTTAAGAGCCACATGGAACATTAATAATGTGTAGATGTGTAGTAAAACACAAAATTGTATCTACACATTGTAAGAAAACAAATTGATGGAGCAAATGTTTGACTTTTGTGTTTATTTTAAAGATTTTTCTATTTATTGTTTTATACTACTTTGCATAGCTTTGTAAGATTTTCTTTTTGCTTTGGAATTCTCTAAAGAACTGTTCTGCTTGTGTTGCCAGGCAACTGCACCAAGCAGATTATGTCAATAGCCTGTGTGTTGGCAATGTGGTAGATGTAGAAATGCTAGATTTGTCCTGCGCATTGCAGTCTGTAGCATTTCATACCAGGTTGTCAAGTTTGGTCAGTGTCAAACCACTGTATATCTATACCTATAATGAAAATTACTGTGGCTTTACATGTACAATAGTTGAACAGACAAGTCACAAAAATGGATTCACTTTACGCTTTTTGCTTGAGTCCGTTTATTTAGTGAAATGTGATGTAACACCTAGGTAGGATGTTTGATCAAGGACGGCTGAAGCTGAACTATTAAAACGTGTTCTAATCATGGATTCTAGCTGAAGGCGTCAACGTCAGCTCCCCTGATGCAAGGCAGAAGGGTTGAAAATCTGTGTCACCTTCCCTGGAATGCAACAACCAGGAGAGGTGTGAAATCCTCTACCAGACCTGGGCCTAACCCTTTCACTGCCAGACTGGACATGAAGACTCTTGAAAAACCTGACTTGTTGTCTCAATCGTGTCAACATGTATATTGCATGACAATATTGCAGAAGGAATTTTGATGTTTTGTAAACTTTGAACTCCTTGAGCATTGTGTTTGTGTGACAGAGCAGTGCCCAACCACCCACCCCACCCCACCCCAGACTTCCTGAGCCAAGAGTCAACACAAAGCCCAGTTTCTTGTCATTTAAAATATCTGACTGCCAATTCCAGGTGCCCTGTGAACCTCTGAAGTAATCTATCAAGAATGGATGTTGTGGAGATTGTGTTTGATATTATTGCTCAGATTTGTCTTTTTAATGCTTTGCTTTTATGCGGCACTTCATTAAACAGATTTATGTCCAAAAAAAAGTATGTAGGTGATCCTGACACAAACCACCAAGTTCTGAGATTTCAACTTCCTTCACTGTTTGTCAAGGTAACCAGTCCATTTTGAGTAGACCACACTACTCCACGCGCAGTAAGGCTGGTGCTATTTAGTCTGGAGAGTCAGAAATGTGATGCATGTGCAGCAAATTCAGCTACAACTAAACTGTTCAGTGACTTCAAAGAAAAGGCCCATCGATTAGCTGCCTGTCTACTCATTATTAACTATGTGTTTACAAGTGTTTTCACGAAAGGGATAATGATGTGGATAAATAATCTCTAGCAGAGAATTGAGATAGTGTGCACATCCAACCTCAGTTGGGTACATGGTGCCGGACAAAAGCAGCACACAGTTGGGGAGAAAAGATAAGCGGTACACACACAGATATGCAAGCTCCGAAGTAGTTAATGAGGCAACATCCATGTGAGAGAAAAACACAAAATTACAACTCCACCTACAACAAGAACACATGATACGTACAAATTCCCATAAGTTCAATAATTATCCAATATATACATAAACTCACACTACAACTATGCTAAAACTGGCTAATAGCCTATTAAGGGTATAAATACAATATATACTGTACAATGATAGAAATAATACAATATTGTGATTTTGCATGAGAAAAATTAATTTGTAAATAGTTTTAGTTTTTTGTAATGTGCTCATTGTAGAGTTGTCATTTTCTCTGTATATATGGCTTATTTTACTCACACACTGGTGTTTGCCTAACAAAGACTTTGGTGGTTGAAATGTTGCCTCAAATTGCAATATTCAGTGTGTGGACTACCCCTCTTTTTCCATTCTAAACGGTCTTTAGCCTCCTGTTGAGTGCAAGTCAAAGGTGTGTATATATATATATATCAAAACTGCAGGAAAGCCTTTCTGTACATTTTCAGGCCCCAGTATTTTTCAGAAGCAAAACAAAAAAACTAGAGGAGCTTGATTGTTGGTTGAATGATTGCTTTTTATAAATCTTGAACATTCCCAGAGATGCAGGTTGTATAAATGGTACCATTGAACAGCTGCTTCAGCTTCAGTGTGTAAATCACATAATCCTAGACTTACTTCATGCAAAATTAATTTCATCTTTCTAGACTTGAGCCAGGAAGTGTAGGGCGTGGCCGCGGTGTGTGATGTCACAGCGCTGCCGCCATCTTTGGGGCTGTACAGTCGCACTCTGAATGCTGTCTTTTATAGTCATAATATTAATACCTAAATAGCTGCCTCCCAAGATTCCTCCAGATGTTCTGACAGTGTTGTAGCTGGGTTTCGAGGGCTGCATGTATTGGCTGTGTGCTGGCTCCAGATTTAGGTGTAAAATAGTTTGTGGTGATGTTTTCAGTTCAGCCAGTGATGCTTTACTTTCAGTGATGTATTTTTATATGACCATGGTTTGTTTCCTTTTTTCTTTTGTTATTCTATCGAACAGTTGCCATCGTGACCATTAAAAAGTCACTTTGCTATTGTCAGTTTATTGCAATAAAATAGATTCAGTGCATCTTCCTGTTTTCCTTTCAACCATATGCCTTTTGAATTTCGAGATAGGTTATTAAAACAACATATCGATCCAGTTTTCTCACCATGATGTACTAAAATAGGACCACCACCTTTCCTAACCGTCTAGTTCTGTTTTAACCATAAGTGCAAGGTTAATGCCATGCAGGCAGCAGGGTCTTGTTGAATCCTCATGGGATTTTGACCTCTGAGCACCTCAACAGCATAAGGGTGTATGTACTCTGCATGCTCAGTTGGGTCTGTGTATGTTTTTGAGTGGGGGAGAGAGAAGAAGTGGGTCTGCATGTCAGAGGATAAATGATGCTTAGAGGGCCTCCTGCAAGTTAACCAGGCAATTTTTTTTGAGAGCCTCAGCAAATCACATCTCACCATAACTCATCCAATGCAGATGGACTTGCTCACTCTTTTCCTCTCTCTCTCTTTGACAAACACACTCACACAACTCCCAAGCAGTAAACTGCAGACTTCCACCAGTTCATGCCGTTCGTAAACTTCTCTCTGACTCCTTCTCCCATGAATTCATATCAACTCATATTGATGCACACATACCCAATGAAGCCAAGAACAAATGATGATCCATAAATCATGGTGACACAAAAGGAAAACAGCATTCACTGCAAGAAAAATCATAGTTTGGTGTTTGCTTGTGGAGTTACTGGATCGTTTTGGGTTCGTTTGGGTTCCATGATGCATGCAGGTTCCTTTGCAAGAGCTTTTGGTCGACTCTTGACAAAACAATCTTGACTAAAAGAGCCCCCGCACTCAAAGGTCTATTGATGCTGCTAGCACTGATAGCAGGCACACTGATATTGCTGATGTTATTGTCTGCCAGCTCCGTCACAACTTCACAGGATGCAAAAACACTGAATCCTTCCCCTTTGAGCACTATCTTCCTGTCCCACTTTCTCCCTCATTTTTGTTCTCTGTCTCCATTTTCTGAAGCTGGCACCCTATGAGGAAAGATCTGTTTTGCATAAAAGTAAGCAACACTCACAAATCCATAGTCCTCGCTGAAGATATAGACACCAGAGGGCACACATGGGCAGACAGTACTTAACGATCCAGAGCAGCAGGGCAGCATTCAGGCAAATAGATTGTGATTTATTACCATTGAGAGAGGAAGCACTGAAGAGAATGCAAGGACAGGACATGTCTTCTACTGCTTTCACAATGGAGAGCTTGGATGCATCATAACAAGGAGAGAGAGAGAAATCCATGAAGATTGGTACAGATCAACAGCATAAAGGTGTGAGCATCAGAAGGGAATATTGCTGTACAAAATATGTTGACTTACCAACACACAATGCTCCGCATCCACTGTAAGCAGGACAGATATGTTGTTCTGTGCTTAGAGGTGAAAAGGTAGGCTGAGCCACCAAATTAACAGCTTGTAGAGTGTGACTGGTCTTTTGAGGCCGGTGCACAGCTTGTTGCACTCACCTTTGTATCATACCACATTGCTTTGTGTGGTATGACTCACTGTGATGTAAGTGTGAGTCAATAAGAACAGTGAGAAATCTTGTTAATACATGAACTGTAACATTCACATCTCGGGTTGCCTCTATGCGGTTTAAGTAAAGGGGAAATGTAAGTGAGTAATAAATGTAGGAGGAGAACAGATGTACCACCTGTTCTGCTGAAAACTGCACTACAATTTGCTATTGATGTATCAGGAGCAGTCATAATCTTTAGGGCAGTGTGATTCTTCTTTTCTTCTGCAGGAAAAGAGGGAATCAATAGTTGTATTAAGGGCCTGTTAGTTAAGGCTGTGCATTGAAAAAATGTTAACAGTTTGCTGATGATTATCATGGAAACACCAGGCATATCACATGATTCTCGTTCAGCACGAAACACACAAAACACCTGCTGACATACAAACAACAAAAACACTGATGGTCCCACATCATTCATCGTGGATGAAAAACACAAACTGACACACACACAGTGGAATATTATTCTCATCCATAACTGATAAGCACTAAAATCGTTCTTCCTCTGGCTCTGCCTACGATGGAGTAAACTGATGCTAAGGTTGCTACTAAGGCAACATTCCCCTGGGACCTCTGTATTTAGTCTCTCTATTCTCTGAAGGCCTGTAGAAGCCTGGAGATTCAGATGTAGAGCTAATTAACTCTTCCAGGCATTCATTGTTTTATTTGTTTTATTGAGAATTTAAATGAGCATTTAAATGCCTGATAGGCGGGACCTTGCTAAAATGTATAATTTATTAGGAACATTTTGCCAAAGCCATTTTGTCTTGACCTTTCCTACTAAAGCTGATCTGGAGCTTGGTCAATGCCTGTAGGACTTCTCACTATCCAAGGGTGGGTTTACCAGTTACCAGTAGTGAAAATGTCACTTCAGTGAACAGAAGCAGATGGAGGGAAGATACTAGTCCTGAGTCAACAGCCACGCTACCAGCTCTGTGAGGCTGTACTTAGGCACAGCAGTGCTTTAAGCTAAATGCTAACATCGGTATGCTAACATGCTCACAATGACCTTGCTCACACGTTTTAGCAGTTATGTTTACTAAATTCACCAAATTAGTTTAGTGTGTTAACATGCTAACATTTGCTAATCAACACCAAACACAAAGTACAGCTGAGGTTGATGGGAATGGCATTTGCAGGTATTTGATCACAAACTAAAGAATTGGACAAATTTTGACCTGATAGTTGCGATAGATTAAAGGTTGAGGGATCACCAAAGTTATTACAATCCACCATAAGGGGGACATGAAAGTCTTTACCACATTTCATGGCAATCCATCCAACAGTTTTAGAGACATTTCAATCACAAACCAGAAATGTCAACCTCATAGTGGAGCTAGAGAAAAAGTCAGAGGATCGAAGTCATTAGAATAACATTCATGTTCTGGGAACCATTAATGTCTGTACAAAATATTATTTGCAATCCGCCCAGTAGCTTATGAGATATTTCAGTCTGGACCAAAGTGGTGGACAGACCAACATTTCCATCCCTAAAGCCACGTCGTTAGCGTGGCGCAAACTGGCTTTGATATATTGTCCATCTGACAAGATGAAGTACTGACTTTCATTTCCTTGAATCCATCCCAGACCTGCTAAGCAGAGTTGTGGCTGTATAGAAAAAAATCCATACAAGCAAATGAATAATTACCATCTGTAGGAAATGATGAGCTCATAATATAACCACCACAGTATATGCTGTGTTGTAAAATGCCTATAGGCATTTCAGCAGCATAGTAAACGTGATGTGTGAGGCAGCATGGGCAAATAGTTGCCCTGTGACACTGTGCCACCTTCTGTGATTCAGAGCTCACTTATCCATAGGTGCAGCATATACTGTACAGTTGGCCACCTTCCTGCAGGGCAAAGCAAATAGCTCTTTTGTAATATTATTCCAAGCAAGTTGTTTTATAGTTGTTAATAAGAGTATGCACACTCACTCAAATGAGGCCTTTATGCATAAGTAAAGGTAGTAACAACAGCAAGCTAATCAGCGATGTGCATCTTGTTCTCCTGTGGGATGCCAAGTAATTATGAATGAGAAGGAGCAGGCAAAGCGAGTTCACTAATGTGCCTTTAGTGCAGATGAGGAGAGTCGCAGAAAGATATAATTCTACTATATAATGATCCCAGAAAGGGGAATGGGTGAGTCATGGAGGCAAAGAGAATGCAGCAGGGAATAGATGGAACAAAATTAATGGCAGCAGAAAGTACAAGAGAAGGGAAAAAAGGGGGAAAACATAAAGACCATGTTCCCTTGGGACAAACAGCTACTTCTAACAGTATCTTTAGATGAGCCTGTTGAATATTTGACAGCATATAATATACAAGGAATTCTCTTTCAGTGATTCATCTCTCATGATCATGAATATGGTTAAAGATGCTGGTATCAGAATGCTTGAGACCCTGGTGTGAAATCTCCAGCTGTGGATTTTACACCTACTCAAACTCGGCGTAGCTGCTCCCTGTAGTGGTGTGTGTTCCTGTGGGTGAGTACTAGACCCTCCGGGCCATCAAGACGGCCTTTGGAGGCACCTGCTGTTTGCTGATCTGACCGCCTTCACTGTTTGGTTGTACACCCTGCGGTACTCTATTGAAGTCTGCACGCAGCTCTGCCAGGGACTGAGACATTCCCTCACGGCAGTGCTCTGAAGATCAAAAGCTCTACGTGATGGCTGTCTGACTCATTTTTGGTGTAAAATCTTTTCTGGACTTTCAATATCTGCTCACTCTCTTTCTACCGTTCCCTATGTGTGTGTGTTCAAAGTTTTCTTACGTACACGCCCAGTGATATGCTGTGAAAGACGCAGACGATTCACGTGTGACCAGGAGGAAAGGCCAAGTGCTGATGGATGTCTGACCACTCCACACTCTGTCCATGCCTTCCCCCATATATTACTGCTTTTAACCGCAAATGACAGTACCTGTGGATGTGGTTGTCATGGCACCAGAGTCGGAGGTCTCTCATGAGTGACTCTGATGTATAAGTTAGGGGCCCACGATGTGAGATATGTGTGTGTCTCTCACTGCATGAGCATGCTCTATACGCTAACTCTTTCATTGTCACCATCGCTGCTTATCATATTTCGCTCTCTGCTTTTATCATTTTATAATAACAATAATAACAAATGGTGTGTAAACACTAATAGATAATCTGGAGAGAGAAACTGTCAATTAACCAATAATGAGACTGCGAGTGTGGAGCATGTGTAGGTCCTGCCTACTCCCTCACACTGAATTGTCTCCGTGTCTTTGCGAGGCGGCAGGGACACTGGCATACAAAACGCCTGTCATCATCTATTAGAACAGAAATCGGTCACAGGAGATTCCTTTATGAGGTACAAACACATGTATTATACACAAACTCTCATCACATGCACACGCTCTATATGAACGTGTATATGTAACGAAAATGAAAATACAGATTTTAGGCATCAATATTTCAAGGGGTCTGTGAATTGCCTCCAAGACATGTGCTGCATTATTGAGAGCGAGCTGCTTACAGTTTGAAGTATGTCATGTGCGATTCTCATTGACAGCAGGACTTCATTCAGCAGACAAAGAGATGAGAGAGAGACATGTCTTTAGTCTTTGTGGGTGTCCTCGGGAAAAGGGCTCAACAAATGTAGTATTACATACGGATTCCTGAAAAACGCACCCCCGCTCTCAAACTTGCATTTCTCCCTATTCCAACTAAATGGTCAGTGGCCCCACTGCTGCACTTGACACAACAACAACACAACCTTGATTTAAATTGACTAGGGGGTTCAAGTTTCTGAGAAAAAGGGCAATATTTTAACAGTAGTGTTAGTATGCACATAGACAGACAGTACAGTTTAGTGTCAAGTTATTTTGCTGAAAAACGGCAGCGATCTGCTCTAGTGGTAATTATGTTGCCAATTCTCTGCTGTACTGTTGGTGCTGTTCACACCATGAACGCTGAATGCATTATAGATAACAGCCCTGAGTTTGGAATCTAACAGAGCTGTGTAAGATATTTGTTCATGCTTACAAATGAATAAGAAATGCTAACAACTTAATCATGATTTCCTACACTGACTTGTTTGGGGAAACTCGCCATCTAGTGTATGAAGAAGGTACGAGCAGTAAAAGTCAGTAATGCATCTTGGTTCGCATGCTCTATATTTTATCAGTGGTGGAAGAAGCATTAAGCTCCTTTATTGAAAGTAGCAATACCACAATGTAAATCTACTCTGTGACAAGTAAGTGTGACATCCAAAATCTTAACCCGGATTAATAAGAAAATATACTTAGTATTAAAAGCGATTGGAGGCGCAGTTGGTAGAGTACCTGCCCCGTGTGCGAGGCTATAGTCCTCACTGCAGCGGACCCGGGTTCGACTCTGACCTGAGGCCCTTTGCTACATGTCAGCCGCCCCCCTCTCTCTATCTCCCATTTCCAACATCTTCAGCTGTCTATCATTAAAGGCATGAAAAGCCCAAAAAATATTTAAGAAAGCAATTATGCAGAAAATTGACCCGTTACTTTATATACTGTTGGGTAGTTTAACCTGCAACAACACATCACATTTTAAAAGATCATGTTTTCGATATAAAATATGAATCTTAACATACAATATTTGCTGATGTTGTGGAGTACAAGTAACGTAAGTACTGAGCAAATGTACTTAATTACATCCACCACTGCTCTTAATATACATGTAGATTACATATTATGCATATTTACCGTTTTCTTAAATCCTTCCTGGTTGCAGTTACAATTAAGGTTATGTCTTGAAATTGGATGATTGAGTAAATATAAGAATGCCTAGATGCAGGTTTGTCTCTCAGTCTTAATACTGTATGAGACAGCCTTACACTGGATTATTATATCAAGATTGTTCAAACTCAAATGACAGTAGGTGCACCACATCCATTTAGAATTAGCACTAGCCTGTAACATGACACGCTCCCATTTTCCAACCTAAAGAGGAATGATTTGTGGGTGTAATTTAGTCATTTACTGTGCATCAATTAAATACATTTTGTCTTTTTGAAGTTCTGCAACCATTTTCACAGGTCTGCAAATATATATCTTTGTTTTCAAATTTGGCAGTATGAACCAGTCAAGGCGAAACTGTAAAGAACACACACTTCACTTGAAACTTTTTAATCTGCAAAACCAAATCTCACGGAATTTAGAAGTGCACAGTATTTCTGCTCAGTAGTACATCAAGAACTCTGTGGATGGGCCATGTCAACGAAAGAAACTCTTGATGATGTATGAAACATGGTTTTGGATGGAAGTCAAAAAATGACTTGCAAACCTGAAGATGTACTAAACACAGTGCTCCCTGGGCCATTTTATTTCCATAATTAACTTCTACCTAAAAGTTGCAGTGTGAGTCAAAACAATATTAAGGAATGTTTACAGATGTAAAATCCGCGTAACCTCAGCTCCATTCTTCAAATGGTTGTTCTCATGCTGAGAAGAGACTCACTTTGAGTTAACTGTTCAGAGAGGAGATTGTGGCAGGACAGGATGAAGTTCAAAAAGTCTTGTAGAGGTACAGTGCAGCTTCACTCACATCAAAGTGATTTGGATTCGGCCATCAGAGACCCCCCCCCCCCCTGCTCGGACCGTGACCTCAACCCCAGAATTGTCTGTATTGAGTCTGTTCCACTGGCAGCTGTGGTGTGTTGCTGCGACGGGCAGGTAGAGTGTCACAAAGAGCACATCTCAGCGGTCCAGCGAACGTTTCTGGATTGCTTCGGCCACCGCGGAGCGCAGGAGAGCGATGACAGAACGAGGGTCGTCGCTGCCTATCACAGCGCTGCCTGACACAATCATGTTAGCTCCCGCCTGGCGCAAACATGAGCACATAGAACACTTGTAAGAGAAACAAGAAGCTGATCTGAATTTTTAGCCGGTTATTTGAATATGTGCGGTTGTGTTCTTTACCTCTGCACACTTGTGAATGGTGTCAGGGCCGACCCCTCCATCTACTTCAATGTCTAACGACGGGAACTGACTCCTCAGCCAGCTCACCTGGGTCACATGCAGAGAAATAAAACTAAAGCGCTCCAAACATGCCTATCAACATTTCTTCAGAGACAATTTTCAGAAAACAAGAATGCACAAAGAGAGAGAGTGATGTTGGTTAAATCAAAAATTTCCCTCTTGACCAGATTTGAATGCAGGTCAAACTAAATTACTGCGCATTGGTGAATAGGAGTTTCTAGCAGGGCTGTAAACTGTTAAAGACATTTAAACGACATCTAATCGACTTCCCATTTGTGTTAAAAAGAGAAATGAGCTGAGAGAGACAATGAGAAGGAGAGAGCGAGAAGAGAGCACTGAAAATTATCTTTACTTGGTACTTATATAATATCATTTGGACTATTTCTGTAGTTTAACAGAAATCATTGTGAAAGTGAAACTTCACTTTACCTGGCACTTATGTAATGTTAGTCTGTATATTTTTAGTTCGGCAGAAGTGTGTGAGAAACCACAGTTGCAGTCTCTCATTATACCTATGTCTCCCTTGTGAAACACATAACAACCATCTTGTTGAGAATTATAATTGTTGTTTATACAACTTGCCTGATCTATCCTACGGTTATACTAGCTGTAGGGAGTTCTTGCTTGGCATGTCATATCTTGGTTCCAGAGAACATACCAGGTGCCTAAACTCCATGTCCTCCCCTAACAACTGTGAATCAGTAGCAATGAATGGAGCATGCACCTGTAATTGCAGTGGCTCAAAGAGAATTAGCCAGGAGTTTATTTCTTTTTTTGTCACAAAGGTCAACGTGTTTATGTATTCTCCGTAACTGTGACAGCTTGCTTGTTAGGTTACGAGTTTACACAAGGCACAAAGGTGCAGCACAATGTGGAAACGGTCTATTTTTTGTCAATGGGCTGCACATTTGGTATGTCCTCTTTTGTTGACAAGTGTTGGAGTATGGTATATATTAAACGGAAAGCTAAATATTGCCATAGTGGTGATTTTAATGATCCAGATTTCTCTAAATTCATCTCTGCTCTCAGGCTGCTATCTTAATGCAACACAACATTAAATCAGTAGGCTGCATGTACTCCACCATGGCTTGCTATGCATCGCAAGATAACAGGTGGACTACACAGTAGTATGGATCGACAATCTTCACCACTTG
>CM022488.1:12353149-12409229 GCA_011952105.1 Coreoperca whiteheadi | reverse complement strand
TCTTTTTTGTTCACCATTTTTTCCATTTTTTTTTTTCCCCCCCCCCCCCCCCTCTACCTGTGGTTTGTCCTTACCTTGGGCATCATGTCCTCCATGAACTTCTGTCCTCCAAAGCCAGGTTCAACAGTCATAACCAGAGCCATGTCGATCTGGTTAGCCCAGGGTGCTAGCTCTTCGACAGTAGTACCAGGCTTTATGGCCAAACCCACCTACAAAACTCACGCAGTGTTAGTATTGAACGCAAATAAAAAATTCGCCTCAGCACATGTTTGTAGCTGATGCCAACATTTCATATTTTCCTCATTTGCAACAGATTCTGATGTGCATTCTTCTAAAAGTATTTTCAAGCCTACCCAATATGTGGTTTCTTAAATAAACCAAAAGATTGATTACACATTTATTCTACACTACACACACTAATGATCTAAACTAGTTTTTCTGATGCACTTGTGCACTTTGTTACCTTGTGCTGTTATAATCGCTTCCATTGTCTTCCTCATGTGTAACTCGCTTTGGATAAAAGCGTCTGCTAAATGACTAAATGCAAGTGTAAATTCTCCCCCTTGCTTCGCAGCATTATTTTCTCACCTTCATGCTACTCTCTTTTATCTCCTTGATGAGGTTTCCAGGGTTGGTGGTGGCCTCTATGTGGAAGGTGTACTGGCTGGCTCCTGCTGCAGCCATGGGCTTCACCCACTGCTCCGGCCGAGACACCATCATGTGCATGTCTGCAACATTAACACTGTCACGGCACTGCACTCCCACCACACAGCAGAGCCATTCATGACTCAGTTCACTGAGGATAACTGGGTTGGGTTAAAGTCAAGCATATGTGTGGCGATGGGGTCTTTCCTCACCAAAGAAAGGGTCTTGGCCTATTGACTTCCTTAGGCACTCCACCATAGGATGTCCAAATGTGATGTTGGGGACAAAATGCCTTTGTTGGGAAACAAAAAAACAGAACTTTAACTTCAGGCTGTGATGAAATGATCTTATCTTGCACAAACAGTTGCAAACTAACGCCTTGCATAAGTGCTGAGGAAGTAAAAAATGTTCAAACTAGCAGGGAGAAGGACGACGTCTGTTAAGACTTGAAGACCGTATAATGTTTGACACTCCGAGGTTTTTGAAAGCCTCTTCGCTAACATACTAAGGCCAAATAAATCCAGTTACATACATATTGGCTTCCCCAGCCTAACGTCTGGCAAGCTAGCTTAGCTTGTTGATGTTAGCCAACTTTAACGTTAGCTCTCACGCAGTGAACTTCCCGTCGGCTTGCTAGTCGTTAGCATGCTATCTTGTCTAACTAACTGCTGATAAACTGACCCGTCCATCACGTCGAGGTGCAGGTAATCCGCCCCGGACTCCATCATCCGCACACACTCGCTGCCCAGACAGGACAGGTCGCTGCTCAGGATGGACGGACCGATCTTCGCACTGTAAGCCATGCTGTCTGCTGTCTGCTGTCCGCCTGCAGCCTGGCAGCTAACACCAGGTCACGTTAACGGCAACGTTATGTACACTTTCCGCTGTAAACCTTCAAAATAAAAGCCATCAGCAGCTAAAAAACGTCTTTTATTATCAGAAGACCAACAGATGTAGTCACGTAAAATACTGCACAAATGCTGACATGTAAATATTAGAAACGTATTTAGGATAAAATGCCATATGGTAGCCCATAGCTTATTTGCAAGCTGTTTAAAAAAAGGATGTAAAACAGACTGAAAAAAGGATAGATCTTACACATAGGATAGAAAAATGAAATGTAAACCTGCATTGGCAAGCATTTTGTAGTCACTGCTTAAAATGTGCTTTGCAAATACAATTATATTATCATTATTATTATTTTTGGGCATTGGATGGAAACAATAATAATCATCCACCCTCGAAGCAAGTATGAAAGGAACAAAAGATAACATGTAAGAGTTAAGTAATTAATTCCATCGAGTTCCTCTATTTTGTGTTTGTCTGTTCTTCTGCGTACACTTCAATTAATATTCTTCTTTTTCACACACTCTCAAATATTGTAAGGAAAAATCTCCTTACTTCCGGTGTCAGTGGGTAACACTGCCTCACCTCTAACTGCCTCACACTTCCGCCTTCAAAATAATAGTGCCTACTTCTTGACACTAGATGGCGTAAAGCTCGTGTGGGTAGTGAACTCTCGTCTCAGCTGTGCACAGTGGATTTCATTTGAATGGGTGTTCAAAGAGAAAGAAAGGCTCCTGTGACCTTGCCTCTCCACGGTGCAAAAACGGTTCAATACTCATTATTGGACTTTTTAATAATACCCATAATACCCTGCATGCAATAATAAGCTGCAATTCTTATAATGTTTCTCTGTTATTAAAAAGAAGACTGACTAAGCCATTTTCTGAGAACCGACAATTCTGTGAGCCCAACCTAAAAAAACAGATATCTTTTTGGCTGTTTTTAGATATAGGACACTTTGACACAGTTTTGTAATCAGTGTATTGTGTTTAGTAGGACACGTTAAGTAATGTGGTCCACAGTTTACTAAATGGTGTAAAAAGGCAAAATATTGCCAAACCTCTTGAATCCTTTCTCAATTCAAATGATCCAGCATGCTCTCTGCTTCTATTTTCTCTCTGTATCTAGGCTTTAATGTCATGTTTTAATATCTCTCTCAGATTTCACAGACTTATGGGTGTCAGCAACCACGGTCCATCTGTCTCTAGGTGCGTTTAATCATATAAAGTTGACTGGGCTTTAGAAAAATAGGTTTTATTGATTCAAGCAGTTGGCTGGAACAGGTTAGCCTGCAGGGTTACTATTGTCTGCCAAAGATTTGTGAACGAATCCATTCCTCAAAATAAAGAAAACCTCTTACAGAAATGAAAAAGGACCAGTTGCACAACTACCTTTAGAAAATCCATTAATGTCCCATATTACCTGACACCAACTTAAATATGAACAAATGGTTAAACAGACAAAACAAGCAAATGGGCTTTTTTGCATGCTACCCATTCAATGATCTGTTTGTCACCTTCATCATCTTGGACACAGGCCACTGAAATCGTACGAATGTTTTTCAGATGAGCTTGTAAGTTGTTGTGATTTATAAGAAGCACATGGTCGAGGTTTTAAAAAGCCTATGTAGCATTCTGCTGAGGCTCAGCCCACAGAGAGCCAAACTCATATACCCAGAATGGCTAAACAGAATCTGACATTTATGAGTTTTACCAGCGTTTTGCATTACTGCAGCAATGATAGCACAGTGAAGATGACATATGTGATTTTTGAGTATGGTTGAGGCAGACTAAGTTGGCGTCACAAAGAGCTGGGGCCTCAAGAGTCTCTGGGGAAGGTATACAGTGAAAAAGCTTCAGGCTTTGACAGTCATTTTGTGGACCGGTGCCATAGCAGCAAGGGGCTGAGTTTTATAAGTCTAGACTGTCCAATTCAAAAGTCCCTTGTGGTGTGGTGTGTGATTCTTAAGAGCAGGGTTTATGTGTCCAAGGAAGATTCACTGCAGCCCATTAAGTGACAATTATCTTCTTAACTGCGATAGCTGAAACAATGCAATTTTGGAGTGGTTAAATACTCTATTTCCACAGAGGTCCCACTCAAGGTTGATGCATTGCACCAACCTGGTTGATGCATTTGTTTTGTTTTTAAGAGGGGCCATTCTTTTTCCTACAGCTGACACTAAGACAGATTCTTCACCTATACTGTAAACAGCTCTAAAACCAAGCACATCATTTCAGTCAACCAGAGGCTTCTGGAGGACGAACAGCTCAGGAATGTGACTTGCATTCAGTTTCAGGATGCTATAAAGCAATTCTCTTTTGCTCATTGTTGACATATTCAGCACTCCCAGAATAACCAGTATTTTACTGTCATATACTGTATGCTCACATAATTGCCTTATGACATTGATATGTACGGTACATATTTTCAAAAAGCACTACGAGAAATAACATGAATAGGAAAGGTTTTAATTACTCTGAGTTGTATGAATGATTTTTACTGCACGTAAGAACATATATACAGCCATCATTGCTGTATATGTTATAGTTTTGATGCTATAAATCTATTCTGTACTTACGACATCTATTGCATGTCTGTCCGTCCTGGGAGAGGGATCCCTCTTCTGTTGCTCTTCCTGAGGTTTCTATCATTTTTTCCCCTGTAGCTTGTGGATGAAAGATTTCTCGTTACATGCATTCCTGCATCTCAGTCATCTGTGAAGACAATTAAAACACGTCTTTTTTTGAAAAGTGGAAGACTAATCATTTCCATTCCCGGTCTACTGAATTAGTGTGTGTTCATTTTCATATGTATTAGCTGTTGCCATTTTTCTGAGTTTTTTTGCTGTTGAATTGCTAAGTAGTGTGAGTATTCTTGCAAATGAATGTTTGTTTTTTCATCTTGTTCCCACAAGGTATCAGCACTTTTTCACTAAGTCGATATGTGGCTTCATCAGCACCTTCAATTGTGTCCATGGAGGTTTAGATTTAGCCTTTGCAGTTGGCTAATTAACAGCTACACAGCAGGATGTACTAAACATGTTTGAACTTGTTTAACAGTCTTTTGAAGTGCATCATTTACGTACTATGAATTAATTATGGGGTAAATCAATGGCAAGCTCAGTTCCAAAGAAGAACCTGCTGAAAACAAAACAGCCTCCTATATTACAATTGCTAATCTGCAGGGGAAATGGTGTGCTGATTACATATAAGAATGAATTCCTGCATGTGTGCTTTAAGTGCTCTTCAAGATGTGTACATTTGCATTCAGCAGTATGTGAGCTGTACGCTTAGATAAGCTGGGTTTATGTAACCTTTAACTTCTGCAATAGAAGGCAGGAACAGAGAACGGAGACGGTGCTGCTCTGTTTTTTTCTTTATGCTGTGCAGTGGTTGATTATTAAAGACTTGGTACACCTCCAAACCTTTCATGAATTATCTTGATTGAAACCTTCCTCCTGTGTCCCTCAAGCCGTTGACTCGCCTGCTGAGCAAACAGATAACGATAAACCAGTTTATTGTGATGGTCGGAAGGAGAGCAACATGTGTCCTTGCAGCCTCTCCCTTCCTGGGCTTTATGTCATCGTGGCCGGGGTCCATAAGTGGAAAGGGAAGGGTGGGCTAAGTACTACCTCCCTCTGCTAGGTTAATGCTCCCAATCAGGTTTGTTTCCCTTCACAGGGAGTATGTAGTGTGTGATGCTCAACATGCAAACTTTCATTGGGTGAGTATTTGATGGTGGGATATCCATAAAGATGGGGAGTAGGATAAGGAAGGAGCACAGCAGGACTGTATCCACATCCTGTAAACTGTTACATTATAAGTTGATGAAGTAGTGAGCCAATCAGGCAGATATGTAAAGGAGTCGAGACAAGAAGGAAATGCTAGAAATCGTTAGATGTTATGAATTTAATCTATATAATTTTAAGATGCAATTTTAGTTTTCAAGGCCCATTTTGAAAGCGTTTATACCTGTCAATGCTCCCTGAATGTTGTAAAAAGTATTTTCATTATGATGATGCACTCACAGTGAATCATGAGTCATGAATGCAAAATAATTACCTTTATGTCAATTTTTAAACAGCAATTAAATCAATTGATGTCATGGTGTGTATTCTTGGATATGACCTCCACTTTATATACAGTGACCACAGCACACTTCAGAGCACTGGTGGTCAGCATATAACAGTAACTGCCTGTGTAAACCCCCTCTAGGAAGAAATGGACCCTTCCACCAGCCATAATTTTGTGCTTAATGGAGGACAAAGTGTCACTTCAAAGGGCCATAAATGCGACCATGGGGCACTGCTGACATTTCAACTTGTCAGTATGTGGTTATGAAAGAATGAAAACAGATTTATTCCAAATCATTTTTTGTGATTTAATACCAGTCACCCACCGAGTAGGTTTATGTGAGCAAAGCTTTCCTCCCAGCTTCATAAAAAATCTAATCCACCTGATTTCATCTGTAATATTTGAAAATTGTGGATGAAAAAACACAGCAGAGTACAATATTCTCTCATGTGCTCTTAGAGTCCAGGGGTTTGGTTTATGAAAAAGGTAGAACTCTTTTTTTTTTTATACAACACATTTTTATATATTTATTCTTTTTTTACCATTCAAACTGTGTCTAATGCTGTATTTATATTGTGTTTTAAGATATGTTTTTAAATATCTATCAACCAACTTAAATCTCAATGCTCAAATAGTTTCTCTGATGCTTTTTTGCATTGATACATTCACACACACGATACAGACACAGACTCTTGAAGCTAAAGCAAATCTGGCAACCAATCTGAGAGTAAGAAAGTATTTGTCCAAACTCTTCTCTGTGTCCATAGTATGCAGGCTGCACTGTGGGGATCCTCTACTCTGCTGGGAAGAGTGTAACACGCTGGCAGCGCTAAGAATACAACACGAAATTCAGCTGCAGAGCATTACTCAGCTGTTGGAACGTGTAGGAAACTCTTTGGCACTGACTGTTCGTCGCCTTTGAAAAAAAAAAACTTTGTTGTGAAAAAAAGTGAGAAATGTCAATATCACATGGTCCAAGTTTGAGTTTGAATCCTGACCCCATCTGTTGCGTCCAACAGCTGTTGGACCCACTGTGGAGAGTGCTAAAGATTCGAGCAGAATCAACAAATTCTCCAAAATCCTTGTCCTCAGTAAAGAGTCATTTGGGGATTTCAACTGCAGCACACTGCAAGATAGATAACCGGGATGCACACAGATGCAGTTATGTACATAGTTGAAATATATGCACTTGTTCACAAATTTTGGAAAGACACAGACTAACTCGTCATGACATTCTGTCTAACTGTCTCTGAGGTCAAATAGTCCCCTGACAGGATGACCCTCCAGAGAGGAGAGCAGTCAGGGACTGGATTGGAATTTGGACTTAGGGATGTTATTGATTCAAACCAAATATCAATGTAACTCACAAGGCAAAAAAAACCCTTTTTGGTTACATAAACAGTTGCTAACAAAATCAGACAGTTTTACAATATTTAGTAGATCAAAGTAATAGTTACACACAAGGTTGTCATTACTGATTGACCACATATGAATGCACTTCCAACAGCTATTAAAACTAAATCATCATCATCATGAACTATTCCAATGTGTGTATAAGAACACATTATGTTCTGCATGTTGGATTAGCATCTGCGGCTGTGAGTGAGTGAGTGAATGATTAAGTGAGTGCAGCCATATTAGTAGTGCAACTAAAATGCAAAACTATAAGCAACTCCCAAATTTCAGCTGTTAGAGTAGTTGACGAAGTATCTTACCCTTTCTAATCTTGTTGTTTGTTGTGTTTTTCTTAGACGGGCAGATGACTCACCAAACGCAGATAATGTCACTTAATGTCAGGGTATTTCAGATGCAGCTAATGCTCAGCCACTTCAGTCATCGACAGTAAATGTCAGATTTTCAAAATAAAAGGACAGTGGCTTTCTTTCCAGATTCATCTTTGTTTATTGCAACCTTTATTTAATCAAGTAATATCATTGAGGTCAAGATCCCCTTTACAAGAGGGACCATGGTTTAGCAACAATACAGGGTGAAATTCAGCAAAGAGGCACATGTTCCAAAGCCTAAATATTTCATAATGCAATAAAGCCACAGCTTGCACGTGATACACCATGGCATTGTGCTCTCCCTGCTGTTTATCAAGTAAAAAAATGACCAATCCATATATCGCTGGCCACAGAGAGGCAGCCCAAAGTAACCTTTTGAAACTTCAGGAAATAACTCAAACACACTAAACAACAAATTCATGATGATTGTCACTGTAAGAGTATCATAGCTTAGATTTCTGTTATCTTTATACTCCTTCTAATTTAATCTTCAGTCATGGCAGTGAAACATGTGTGTTATCAGGGGAAATTGCTTGTTCCATTAAGAAAAACGCCTGTGTGAGTGACTCTAAAGACGTACACACACATCCTGACAAAGTGTTGTCCAATTAACCTGACACAGAGAATGGATAGAGGTGAGAGCAGGAGTATGATGGGTTACAGCCCCCTGGAGACACGCAGACCTAAGGGAGCACTTCACCAAACTCCATGCTTTATTGTGGCAGAGTTCCTACTATAAGTGTTTTCATTCAGCCTTTAGATATCCTTTGAGGTATTTTGGCTTCTTTTACTCTGCTTCAGCTGCTGCTGGTTGGCAGCATAAAAGGCTAATATTGACTTTACTGATGTGTTTTTGTTTGGCATGGGAACGCTTCAGGCTTTGGCTTGCATTGGCCTCTTTGAGTGGCTTACCAGAGGGGCCTGGCAGATAGCCAGTGTGTATAGCAGCTAATAATGGACTCTGCTATACAGAACCATTCTGCTCATCAGATGAGACAAGAGGGAGTGGAAAGAAACAGCTATATTGGTATGAGCCGCTGCAACTTGGGATAACACAGCATTGCATTAAAAATGGTATTGTAGCTATGGTGTTTTTCCATAGTGCTATCCATGAAGGGGAAATAACAGAGTTTAATAGATTTCAGAGATTAATGGAGCAATTAACCTGGCCCCTGTTGGTTTCCTGAAGCCTGAGCACTGGAACACTGGAGAACAGCTCCATAGAGGAAGGCACTTGTGTTTTATCTTCTTTGCCAGGAAACACCCCATGGCATTGAGAGAGAATAATAGAATACAAAAAAATATGGATTGAGGAGCAAGGATCAATGGGCTCTCTTCCAACAGATTTCACAAGCTACTCCATCAACAGCAATGGAGGCACGATAGGGAGTTGTGCAGCACACCCGGCACAAAGTGAACCAAAAATCCACACGAGCCTTGACAAATCTAGTTCTCACTAATGCAGAAACTATCTGAGAGACAAATATAAATGCTGGCAGTTTTGGAGGCGATCCACCCAGCAATGAAGTTTAGCAATGTAACAGATCAATGTTGTTTTTCAGGCTGTGACAGGGTGTTCCCTTACTGGGTTATGTAAGATCTTCCATTGGAGAACCAAAGCTGTTTGTGGCTCATTAGGCTGGATTTTCCATGAGTAAAATAACCAGTCATGTGGGTAACTCATTTATTACAGTAACCATGTTACTCAAGGATTAGGTTTTATTCTTGCTATGACTGCTTGTGTTATTACAGTTTCTTTTCTACCCAATATTTTAAGTTGTGAGCTGCAAAGAAAATGGCAACAACATTGTCAAAAAAGCAATGTATTTTTAATTAATATATTTCAAGAAATTAGGTATTTGTAAAAATTGTAAATGCAATACAAAATGCAATACTTTAATATTACATTTTATCCTTGTTTGAAGTGAAATGACTGGAATCGTCCTTATGGAATGTATATAGTTATTGAAAGGAATAGTTGAGAAATACGTCCTTTCTCTTTCTTGGTGAGAGTTAGATGAGAAGATTGATACCAGGATCAATGGCAAATATCTTAGCATAGAGACCGGAAACGGGGGGAAACAGCTACCCAAAGGTAACTAAATTTGCCAACCAGCCCCTCTAAAGCTCAATAGTTAGCACATTATGTCCTGTTTGTTTCTATCTCTCTAACTCTCAGCAAGAAAGCGACTAGGCATCTTTCCCAAAATGTCAAACTATTCCTTTGATTTAATATAAAATACAAAATTGTAAATGCAATACAAAATGCAGTACTAATGTCACATTTTATCTCCGTCTGAACTTAAGTTACTGGAATATAAGGAATTAATTTTGTTATCTAAACACTGCTTTGTTTTCGGAAAAAATGCTTGTTTGCTGTCCAACGGGGAATTAAATGGTAAGATTAACATAATTTTAATTTGGTTTTGATGTTTCTACATATGTCAACATAATGCAAGTCTTGTTAAGAGACCACACACATTCTGTGATGATTTCTTGAAGACTTGATGTTGTAAACAAACAAACTTTTACAGTTGTAAGTATATTTGTAGTAATGTGATAAAACTGAAAACAAACACAATGTGCAGATATGTCTGCAGCTATTCACTAACAAATAAGAACAGTAACAGCACCAGTAACAGCCATAATGCTGCTCAGGACAACCTGGGTTCATCTGTAGTTGTGATGTCAGTCACGTAAATTTCGCTTGTGCATTCCTGTGGTATAAGACACTCATGGATCCCTGGCAGGAATTTCCCCTAGCCCGCTCTCTGTTTTTTCTGCTGTGTCCCTGCCCTGCCTCTGGAGGTGAGGGAAAGTTCAACCACACCAAATCTGGAATTTGAAAGAGCATCTCTATTTTTCAAATACATAGTGTTCCTCTGCACTGTTCTTGGCACTTGTATTGGGCAAAACAGTTCACTCATAAGTGTTTTTGCATGCTTTTGGCAGGTTCCTGAATCTATAATGATAGTAAAATAATATGTGTGTGTTTCTGCGTGTTTTTTGTGTCCCAGTGTACTCGGATCTGTGTTGAATCCCTTTTGTGTAATACAAAGGCAGAATATAAAGCTCAACAAACCCACAAATGCATAAAGGAATAGGATAACTGTTGATTATAGTAGTGACCAGTGGGAGTATAACTTTACTTGCAGACAAAGCATAAGCGAGGATAAGAGGAAACCTGTGACTAACATCTTCAAATATTACCAGAAAAACAAGACGTGATTCATTTCATTGCCTTGGCAACATCTCAGTGTTCTGTGCTGGAAATGTTTTTATAGCAAAGAGCAGCTCGTTGCCATCAGGGGACAGTTTTCATCATTCTGTCCAGGGCTGTCCCCAAGCTGTGTTCCCCGAGTGATACACATGTATAAACATTTGTAAACGTAGACTATAATCGATATCATCTTGACTGCATAAGGTTGTATGAAATCTTCCATGAGGGTATGACATATTCAGGGATTGCAGAGATCAGGAGAAAGGAGACATGGGTTGCAAGGGTGGGACTCCGGGTTTTCCTTCTGCGTCATTCCTGAGAAGCAGTGGTAGATATCAAGTCCAGATGTTTTTGCAGGTCAGAGTGGACACTGAGATACTTCCCTTCATTGCCCCACAGCTTTCATGCTATCTGTGCTGCACAGGATTACACTACTTGGAAAAGAAAAATGTATTCATTTGATAACTGAATGGTCCAGGGTGTACCCCGCCTAAGGCCCGAAGTCACTGGGATAGGCTCCAGTCACCCGCGACCCCTAACGGGAACAAGCGGAAGAAAATGACTGACTGACTGATAAATGAATGATTCTTCACTTTACAAAAGATTTACTCTATAAAGCTGCTATAATCAATATTTTTAAAATAACGGTGGATAAAATTCCTGTGTGTGATGTGAAAAAGGTTGCTTGTAGTGACAAACCCACAGATAATTATCACCAGATTCCGCTATTCTTGTGCTCTACAGATCTTTATAGTGCCTTTTCGCGGCAGCTTTAATGTTTTGGTTCACTCTCTTATAGTGTTGATTGTGCCCTGACAGCTGTTCTCCGCTTAAAAAGCCTACTAAAAACCTATTGTACACTATCTGCTCAAGACAGAAGTTAGTGACTAGCTAGTGAACATAGTGGAGCATTTAGCAGTTACAGTGGAGAGTCTAAGCTAAAGATATTTCCCTCAGGAGACCAAAACACAACACAGCTAAAAGGAGAGTGAATCTTAAACTTCCATATACATTTATACAGTAAATGTCAACGTTCACAGCTTGTTTTAGATGCCCTAAAGTGGTCAGAAATGTCAATTAATGTAGGTTAAAAAATGTCAAGCCAACTGTCCAGGTACTGTCAGATGTCACAAATCAACAAATATAGATTTCACATGAAATCCTCTGTGATGCCTACATGTATGTGAGCAATGTTATTATGACTCTCTTTAGGCTGTAGTGGTATCCTTTTACTTCCAAAGTCGTTACTTCTTTATCCTGCACTAGAGGCCGATTTGAGTTGTTTGCACACTTCTGCTTCTATTTTACAAGTCAGTATTGTGTCCCAGCAGAGCGACCACCTGCCACAGCTCTATGACACCACTGTCATCACCACAATATTCAAGTTAAGACATTTATAGCTGCAACTGTCACTCCCTAGCTCGACTCTGACTCATGCTGAAAGACTACACAGTGACTAATTCACAAAAACATTATGTAACCAGGCAAAGGTTTACACATCAAATATGATGACATTTATGTGATTTCTTCTTATTTGTACAATCATGATACTCAGTATTCCTGCTCAGAGGATTGAGTTTTCTTCAGGGAGCACATGGCAACTATGTCAGGACCTTGCTGACTCCCTGACAGAGAAAGAAAGAAATGAAGTAATGCTGAAGACCACTGTTACAACAGTGGGGCCTTATTCTTGAACCCAAACTGTCAACCCCTTTATCTCACCTTCATCATGCTGACACCGCAACAGGGACACACTTAGGTACAAGATCATACCTCCATCAATCATTTCACACCAAATGTAGGAGCCTTCCACAAGCCCTGGATGTAACAGGACCCTACAACACAGTGTTGTAAAAGACTTGGTTGAAAGGTGAGAGCTGACTTGGAAAGTGAACATGGCTGTGGTGGAATGACTTCACTGTTGCTTTGGGCTGATGGACACTAATGTCACCTAGAATGCCCTGTAACTGCATCCCAGGTTAAAGTGAAACTAAAACAGCATGTGTTTTTCAACAGGACACAGAACATGGTGAACCCACAAGAACAGGTGGTTAACATAGTAAAGTGTTCAAGCTGACGAAACAAACGGAAAATCAAAAGAAAAGTACATAAATTGGATAGATTTGGGTGAAATAAACATGGCCCTACCTAGCAGCCACTCTAGACCGACTCACGTTTGTCCTTCACAGCAAACCTGATTCTTAAAACTAAAACGTTTTATGACAATAGAGGCTGTTCTCTCAGCAGGATAAGACCATGCCATTTGAGAAGAATCAGGTCAAGTGAATATGATCAGTGAAGAGGGACCAAATGTACACGTAAGTACACTAAGCGTCTCATGACTGATGCTAATGGACGAGCAGAGTTAATAATGTTACTCAGGACTGTATGTCATGAACACATTTACCTCTATACTGAGTTACATTCCCATTTCTTTCAGTCATTACACCTCAGCTTGTGAATGAAACAGGCTGAAGATGTTGCATGGGAGCGAAAATCTGCGAGGCGATAGAGCTATTCGTTTAAACATCTTTAAGCCTACCTGAAGCTTTTACTGAGCCTGCCCTTATGAGAAAGTGTAAACTGTGCTGCCATATGTTCTCACCCACTGGCATGACACACACAATTCCCGAACAGGCACGCAGGGGTGCACACTGCACATGTACAGCCACACACATGCAGAAAGCAGAGCGCACATGTGCTCAGACACATCTGTGAAACACACGGCTTGATTAATGTGTGTAGATTTTCAAAGGGGGCTGAGCCTTTGATATCTGTATATCTGTCTTTCCATTACAAGGCCACCTACTCAGCACTATTTATACACCGTACTGCAAACATAATCCGCATAGCAGGAGAAGCAGGAGGAGGGGAAAAGTCTGATGAGAATGGGTGGAAAGTAGTGGAAAAATATATGAGGATTTAATAAAGAATGTGGATTAAGGACTGAAAATAATTACACAGTGTAATGACAGAGAGGGAGGTGAAATGTTTTTAAAGCTCGGAGTAATGTTAAAGGGCACCTGTGTGCACTTGTAGGTGGCCTGTGTTTTATGTGTATTTGTATTTGTCCACCCCTAGAGGTAGGTCTGTGTGTGTCCAGTCTGTGGCCTGGTGTGGATCAGGTTCGCTGCCGGTGTGTGTCCCAGCCGTGGATCCCCTCTGGTGGGCTGAGGTGATGGATGATGCCTGGAAGCTCTGGAGCTGCAGAGTTTTCATAAGAGTGCTGTCTGAGCAGCTACTCAGTTATAGATGACGGATGCTTTTGAGTTTGTGTGCATGTGTGGATAAGTTTGGGTGTGAATGAGTGACAGGTTACTGATGGCTGTTGTGTTTCAGGTGTTATTCTAGCATTATTGATTACAAAGTGACAGGTATGTGAAGGAAAGCTATTTAATACTGTAGCAGAGAGTGGTGAAACACACACCTACGCACGCCTCCTCCCTTTAACGTGTGTTTGTTCAAACCCCCCACTTCTCCTATAGAATTACAGATCATATATCAAGTGTAAGGCAGGATGGAAAGCCCAGTTTGGGTTGCAGCCTTTACTTGTGACAAATCAACCTCAATGAAAATGTTCATCCATCAATCTACAACACAGACAGCTATGAGTTTACAGACCAGATGAAAAAAACTCAGAGAACTTTATAACTTTTTATCTGGTGAAATGTATGATGCGTGGAAGGCAAGAATGTGATTCTTGACAAAACCAGTCTATTGAGAATACTACTGCATATAGTTAAACAATGAGCCTTTGTTTTATACAGGTAAGTGCTGTAACATAGATTTTGACTTCATCATTGTTCTTCTTCTTCTTCTTCTTCTTCTTCTTCTTCTGTGCAGCTCCCTTATTTGGTAACTTTTAAGAATGATTTAGCTAAGCCCTTTCTGAGATCAATGTAAAAACAAGATTCAACAGCCTAGTATAGCATTTTAGCTAAATGCTGACATCAGCAATTTAAGGTTTCTATATTCACCATCTTAGTTCAGTGTATTAGCATGCTAACATTTGCTAATTAGCACTAAACAAACAGTACAGCCTAGGCTGTCATTAGTTTTGCAGGTATTTGTTCATAAACCAAAAATAGTATTGGACAAATGACAATTTTGACCATATGATGGCGCTAGATGAAAAGTTGAGGGATCGCCACGGTAATTACAATTCTGAGGGGGACATGAATGTATACAGCAAATTTCATGGAAAGTCATCTAATAGTTTCCCTCAAAATCACAAATTCTGCAGCTGTGTGTAAGTTTCAGTGTGATGTTAAATTTCTTTATTTGGATGTTTGAAAATTGACCTCAAAATCCCCAAAATCTATTATGTTCCTCTGTAATTTTTCTTCCTTTCATGTTATTTGCCTTTTTTTCAAAGGGTCTTCATTTTCATTAAGGGGGTTTTCCACTCAAATTAGAAATTCAGACACAAAAGACTTACATTCCATCTATTGCTCACTCCCTCCATCTTTCCTGTCATCTTTCTGGCATTGTTTGGCTCCAAGCCCCAAATTATGGTCCTTTTATATTCAATGTAACTATGGCAACTTGTTGCAAATTATCAAGCTTATACATTTTTGCTGCAAAAGAAACACTGCTGCAGAGTTGCTTTTGTCCATGTCTACATGTTTAGTAAATCCCTATCCAGTACTTGGCTTCTGGTGCTAATGATTTTCTCTTATTTTTCAGCTAATATTAAATGTTGATCCACTGCACCTCACTTCCAGACAATTACTGTAAATTAAACTTATGAAGCAAAAAGTGAGTTCTCTATACTGTACGTAGAATCAGTCTGATTTACCATAACTAACTAATTTTAAATTAGTTATTTTAGTGTTTATCCTACAGCTCTCTGTTTCAAAATATTTGTTTTTGACAATGAAATAATTGCAGCTGTGACAAAATGAAGCAAATAAACCGGTCATTGATACATGAGGGCGACTCAAAACCACTACAGGGGTGAAAAGGGGACAGAAGAGGACAAACCCTAAGTTCAACTTCTGAAAATCTATTCAGAACTAAAGGAAATACAATACGTGGCATGTTTTCATTTGGTCAATTGTGCGGGTGAATGCTGAGATTTGGTGTCGCGCACACAGACATTGGGCGTATCAGTTCTCAGCTTCCCCACCCAAACCACCCAAACCACCCTCACACCCACACCCGGAAACTACAACTTCCTCCCCCCCATTCATCTCCCTGCGATTTTGTTTTATTTCTCAGGACCTGTTTCACAAACTCATTTGTCAATCCACATAAAGGTTTATTGAGCCCTGTGAAACCAAGCTTAGGAAAACAGTGGCAAGGAAACTCTCTTTTTTATACACAGAGAAGGATTACAGAAACAGCAATCAGTTTGGTTTTGGGGTTACTGTATCGAGGCCAACTGCAGCAAACCTCATCCACAATGAGAGACAGAAGTTTCAGTTTCAGAATCAAAGTTGGTTCATACTGGAAACCGTCAAATGTAGTGAATCTTGTTTGTATGGGTGTATTTATGCATGCTCATTATGAATTCCTTCTTATCCCAGCAGGGTGCATGAGGGTTGCTTGAGCTATAGAGTGAATATTCAACCAAAAGAACATAATTGACTAAGTGTTGACTGAGTTAAGGGAAGCAGTGGAAGTTTTACTCCTGGAAGTTTCCACTAACTGGGGTGTTATGGAGGATGACGAGTACCTCTTGTCAAAGCCAAGACACTCCGAGGTGGTTGTTGAATGACATACAGACATTTGATTTTACCTCAGGGTGTGAATTGTGTTTGTGTGTGTCATGTTGGCAGAAACTCCCTGTAAACTGATACCATGCAGAGTCTATCTGTCCCGCTATCTAGAAGAAAAAGAAAGCAGAGAGACAGAGATGTTTTTCTTTTCTTTTCAGTGACAGACAGACATAAACACTGACACATCATCAGTGACAATAATTGGTGAACTAACATTCTGTATATACAATAGAGTGTCTGTGATGAACAATGTGAATTGTGGATGGGTAAAGATGGAGAAATGCAATGTCACCACAGCTGCAGCTATTAAGACTAAACTAAAGAATGTGAAGACTTCACAGCAGAAGGAACTTCTTCTCCTGGAAAATGACAATTCTGATTCTGATTTATTTAGCAAAGTTATACTGAATGTGTCAGTATAAAATGTTCTCTGACAACATATTTGTTTTCTGTATATCTGCTCTTGTGATACAAGATACATTTCTATCAACTAACGCTTGATTCAGCGTTTTTATGGTTATGTTTAGGTACTCACGACTCTTTACTAAACACAATTTCTTTCTAACCCATAGGTTAAGTGCTTCTGTTAACCAACTTATGTTACATAATCGAGGCAGCAATTACGTTTCTTTACAAAAAATACCTGAGAAAACAAATTAATAGGACCGTCATTTCTAGGAGACCTCCAGGAGAGGCCAGGTTGTGATTCTGAATCTTTGTTCATGTTGTATGAGCTGAAAAAAATGTCAATGGCTTTCACAAATCATTACACAAGAATAATGTATTCTCACCCCCATGCATGACCCTATAATGGAGTCAGCAGGTGTTGAGAATGAGCATTATACAGTCAAATTACAATTATTAATTTATGCTTTTCATGGAGTCTTTTTTAGAATTCAGGTGTTTTAACGATTTCCAGGCAAAATTCAAATAAGATGAATTACATCTTTGGCAATATACAGTATACTCAGTGTCATTTTGTATTGGCATGCGTTCAAATGATACATTTCATCTTGGGTAAGAAACTTTCAGTGATTGTAATGAGAACATCAGAATGCAGAAAAAACAGAATTGCTATTGTGTGCGCTGCATTAATTTCCAAAGGCAAAAGCAGGTAACTCTAGTTTGGGGGATTTCCATGTTTTCACCAGAGTTGTAGAATTTCATGCCCCAGCATTGGAAGGAAAAAAAAGACATACACCTTAGTTTTATATAGTTTTCAAAGCCAATATAAACTATTGAATATCCGTAAGCCTCTCTGCGTAGTTCCTCAAAAGAATGACATTTTGGGGGGTGTAATAGTTTGAGTTTAAAACAGCCATAATGTAAACTTTCACAAAGCCTATTTTTCAGGAAAAGACGAAAGGCAACTGCAAGTTCATGAAGCTTGTTAGACTGGGTTCTGGTGTAGTGATGTCATGTTGACTTGACTGGGACGCCCTGCTTTTGTTTGAATAAACAGGCGTGTTTTTCAGTGGAATGCCAGAGTCTGACCCCAGACAGGAACCAAAGGAGGACATTTGTCTGCTCAAACACCATCACAGACAAAACATCACACGCAGCCAAAAGTTGGTATTTCTTTGTCACTACAGAGAGGCAGATAAATCCTACTTTTGATTTTAGCTGTCACTGTTATTACACCCTGTCAGTTGTGATAAAAGTGTGTCAACACCTTCATTCTATCATTTTCTCCCAGGAGCCAAAACAATCTATCATTACCTTGAGGCAGTCTCAAAGTGCTGTAGGTAGGTCATTTATTATCCATCTAGAAAAAAGGGGTTGATTTGACAAAGTGAGACTCTATGATAAACATAGCAAAACTGTGTGCTAAAGCTAGTGTACTTGAGCTTAGCATATTGTAGCTCTTTGGGTGTAGCATAAGTTCTTTGTGTTGTGATGTCATGTCTTATAATCCATTCTCATTATCTACACACCAGAGACATAAAATAATTAATGTGGAAAGATAAGACGCCAGACTAGTTACATAAACAATGGTTGAATATAAGTAACGTGATACCTACACATGAAGTTATAATCAACCTCCTCCTGACTCCAAACACATTCCTGGGTGCTTGTAAAATGTATGACAGATTTTTGAATAATAACACAAATGGCAAATGGTTTGTGTGGATTTGTGTGCCTCCATAAGCCGTAAAGCAGCTGCCTTCTCTTCTCTGACATGTCTCTGAAGTTTCATCATCGGCTCTGACACGAGTGTGCCGCTGAGCTGATCGAGTGGAGCGTGAACTTAAAGTTGCACATCAAGCTGAGCTCTGAAAGCTGACAGGATGGTGGATGAATTAGGTGATGTCTAAACACTGGATCCATAGCTTGGGCACGGAGTGTGGTATAAATCAGCCCCGTAAATATCAAGCCTTCACAGCCATGTGTGTCGTGCCTATACAGTTACATTTGGGGATCTGGAAGAGATTAGAGCTTTCACACTAACAATAAGCCATGGGATGGTTTATGAGGGGTTGAGCATTATCAGGCATGGCGTGGTAGGTAACGGGAGGGAACATTGCAACCCATTATTCATAGTACATGTGAAGCTTATTTTGGAGCACTCTGTGTCTGATCTGGGTTTGGACTATAAATAAGAATATGAGGTGCAGTCCATAGGTGACCAGCTCTGATGGATAGCCTATTTTAGCCAAGCAATCTGACTATGACAACCATAGAGCTGCTTTTATGGATTTTAGCCATACATACTTATACTTTTTAAGAGAAATTGCTCTGGTACACCATTTAATATTATCTATGGAAAAAATAACTGCGTAATGTGAGAGGAGTTTCACTTAGTGACAAGCCCACATAGAATTATCACCAAACTCAGCAGTTTCTCTCAGCTCTACAAAGTGTTTTAGTGTCTTTCAGCTCATTGTTTTGGTTTTACAGCCCACAGCTTCACTGTTTTGGTCTCCGTTCTCTTATCAACCTGTTCCCAAAACCAGCATGCAGCTGTTTTCAGCGAAAACGCTCTATTATCAGCATTTAGCAGTTAGAGAGCCAGATATTTCTTTCACAAGTGGATGGGGACCAAACCGGAGCTATAAAGAGAGTGAATATTGGACTTACTGAACTTACGCTGAAATAGTGAATTGGCAACTGCTTGCTAGCACTAAAATTCTTTATTGTGATAATTTGTGCTAAAGAAGGCTCACTTCAATATGATTCTCTTAATAATTATGTCCCATAATAAAGGGTTGTTCAGCCAAATTACAAAATATCATATTTTCTCATTTCCTTCCTTAAAGAGTTTAGATTTTCTTTGCCCTGGTTTTGAGATAACCATTTCTGCCTTCACACACAATACAACTGATGCAAGAGCAATTATGTTTGAGGAGCTAACTCTAATTAAAAGTGACATTAAAAAAATTCACCAGTAACATATCTTACCAGGAACTGTCCCCGTCTACGCTAGAAAATCCATATAACCCACTGTATCCACACTTACATTTTATTCACTTCCATTGTATTGGGTTTGGGGGCAGAAATCTCAGAGACAGATATCTCAAAACCTAGACAAATAAAACCAAAACTCTGCATGGCGAGATACTAATAAAGGTATGTGATGAAATGTGTTTTTTGTCATTTGGTCAACCTAACCCTTTAAAATCCCCTTTTGGGTCCCTTAGCTGCAGGACTTTTCGCTCTGCTTCTCCTTCTCTGAAACAGAAAATAGAGTGTGCGTGGTCCATCTGTTCTCAAAGACCCTTACAGAATCATAATTAGTCATGAACACAGCAACATAAATTCCAGCTTTCGTCAGACCAGAATTTCTGTTAATGTATTTCAGTGCACATAAAGAATCTGCCCTCAAGTTTGTGTCATCAGGCCTGCGCTTGGAAGGTTAAATAAGCCATGACTTTGTATATTGACGTGCGCCATTGATAATGTTTGATCCAAGTTCAGCTCGGATGGTCTTTTAACTAATTTTTCCTTTCACCTTTCACTGAACATCTGTGCAACATCTGGCCATAGCACTTGTCCTTCTGCTCTAGCAGGAGTGGAGTCATGGAGAGTTAGACTAACCCTATCCTCTAACTTTCTTTATATTCACACCAAAAACTCTCTGTGAGCACAAACAGCTGCTGCTTTCCGCTTCTACTTCATTAATAATTCAAGACCCTTTATTCGCCATAAGTCCTCATGTGAAATTCCTGCCAGACTGAGCGAAGCAAACGCAGACTTGATTGGCAATTGAACCTATTCTACATGCTTGGAAATGGGCCAGAAATAATGTAAGTTGCCTTTAACAATACATGCATGCAGTGTATGTGTAGATATGGCCTACTATGCAAGTGTGCTCCTTCTGAAGAGAACATAAAAAAATACAGTTGTTCTAAATTATTCTCCACCTCTGCACCTCCTCCCTGCTTCATCATTCATTAATGTTATCGCTCCTCAGCAATCTGAAACAGATAGCACCATTAAGAATGTAACTCATATACGAACCAGCCCTAAGAAAAGCCAGGACCGAACTGGACATTGAATGATTTCAATATCCAGTTTTGGACCACTGAGCTTTTTGAATCTCACAAATTTAGCTGTAAATCTTTCCTTTGGTTTGGAGAGGACAGATTTACATTATACATTCCAGATAGTGATACAGAAAACTGCAAACAGCGAGACTGTGTCTTAGAAGTAAAGTGTTAAGAGGGGAACATTTCAGAGTTTACCTTTGTGTAGCCAGTTTTACATTTTACACACTGTACAGTGTTTGGGTTTTGTGTTGAAGACGGGCTCAGTAGTGCGTTTGACTGTGACACATCCTATATAAGCAACTTATAATGGGAACAAAGGAGAATGAAAAGCAAATCATAACTGGCAAACTGTGAAAGGAAGCAAAACACTTCATAGCATATGTGCTTGCCAAGTAAAACACTGGCCGTTCAGTCGTGGAGCAACAGAAGTGTGTGTTACGCTCTGTTCACCCGGAATATATTCACACATGACTGAAGCATCTGGACATCTACTATATGGGTGGGATAATATGGAATAATGGGATTTGGTCTTTAATACAGTACAGCACCTCATTTGGGGGGGGGCAGGGTTCACAATTTGATGTATTAATTAATATAAACTGGAATAGGAGGCGTTTTAAATGGGACCTCCTCCAATTTTAAACGTCATCTGTCTGTTTACAGATCTTGGGGAGTACTACTGCATATGTGAAAACCTAACATTCGAGTTGCATTGTGGGTAATGTAGGTGCTCGGTTTTGACAAGGAAGAGAAATACGTAGAATAAAAAAGATCTTTCACCTAATCCTTTTTTTAAACAATAGCATTATACTTTAGGAGTGAAATGCTAAATCAGTGGCATATTCTCCAGATTTTGTACCTAGTCTTTAGGCCCTATCTTGTAGACGGGTTCTGTTTCCAAATCTACTTTTAATAACTTTAATATTTTAGTTGATATTATTCTTACATTTTACAGTCTTAGATATTCTTAAATTTTAACGTTATCATGTATTATGATACATGTAATATATTAGTATTATGTACTAAGTAAGTTGGGCAACATGTGCGGTTCAACAACACATTGCATCTTGTTCAGTGACTTAGTTGGTAGAAGTTCACTGACCTGGAGCAAGCCGTCTGCAGAGGTGCAGCATGAGGAAGATATTGACAGAGTTCAGGTCAGACGAGTAGGTTTTGTGTGGGAAAAATCAATCACACAAGAAAGGAAAGGGAGGCCATGGTTGTGGCAGAGGTGCCTGCCACACACCAGGCACACTGGAAGATCAAGGCAGTGTCACAGGGAAGAAGGAAGCTGGGAGGGTATCATCAGCAGATCACTCACTCGGTTTGACCTTTGGAAATCCCTGCACCGCTTCCTCATCAGATTAACCTATGACACCCTGGCCTGCTTGCACCAGTGGTTCAGCAAAGAATGAGTGCAATACTGCACTTCTCTTGCCCATGCAAACCCTTAACCTGTCAGCAAGCCTATACTGTTTTTGGTGCAGTGATTCTGAAAAAGGAGGCAAAGACACTGGAAATCCGTAGTTTCAAAAAAAGCAAAAAGAAGGATGTGATTGTCCAAAATTATTTTCAGCTGTTAGAAAGAGGAGGCATACAAACAGGAAAAAAAGGAAAATGTCACTGAGGGTCTGTTGACACGTCATTTTTTATTGTGAGGACACAAACGACAGTGACTCTGCAGTAAAAAATATTTTACCCATTTTCTCAGGATAGGAAGGAACACTGGAAGGAGCTGCACCAACACTCCTCTCCTCAGGCAAAAATGACAGTTGATCTTGGCAGGGAGATCTCCAAGGGAGATCACCACATCTCTCCGCCCAGGCAGTGGTGTTGTCCTTGACCACCAAGATGGTATTTCTCATTGAGCTCATCATCCCATGGGAAGAGTGGGCAAGGAGGCAGGCTGGAGGGTTGTCACGTTGTCACATATCCTGAAGATAACAGTGGCAGGGTGTTGCCCCTCCCAAAGGAGAGTAGCTAAAGTACTGGGGTTAAATTAGCAAAACACAGATGCGTTGTTGTCCCCATGTGACAGTTCTGCAAGAGCACAGTTGGAGGTGCAACAGAGAGCAAAGCCATACAGGTATTATCATGCACCTGTTTAATCTTCTGAGTTGTTGGGGGCAAATGTTTCACTAAATGAGGAAACACATCACAATTATAACACATTTTTGAACTGGATGCAAGAGAACAAACTCACCTTACCCATGTAGTAATAATTCGAAATGTGCCTTTAAATTGGCAGGTGTAACATCTCTTTCTTATTTTGCTGTCTGAAAGAAAGTTGGTGTGACAATTGAAAAATGTGTATTCTCTGTCACAGTAAAGCCTAGCCTATTCTTCATAACTGAACCATGACATAGAGTACAGTGCATAACTCACATGGCAGCTGTAAACCCGACAAAGTGATGTTATGTTTTAGCCGAGTCAGTTTTTTGTGTATGAATTCACTGCCGCAAATGGAGCAGTGAAAGAATTTCTAAAACACATTGCACTGGAGCTTCTCAGTTAAAAAACATTGAGATAGGAATCTTGGCACAGATGTATTCAATTGTGCGATTATTTTGACAAGAACCAAAGAAATCACCAAGCCAAAAACATATTATCTGTATTTAATATATAACAAAACACGTTACACATTACAATACCAAAAGAATGCCTCTGTTCTTGTAGACACATGTCAGTGTCTCCAGTCTTTTCACAAAAATCTTTTCAGTGTAAAAGCATACATGTGTTACCAATCACATGACACAATGCGCTCTATGTCAGAAAATAAAAAGAATATGTTGTTTCCTAAAACAAACAGTGAGTAAACTATATAACTCAATGTTTGTGACACATACAACATCATCTCTTAGTGTCAAGTTGTGGCACACACACAACTCGAAAGTAATGCAGTGACGTTTTTTGATATTTGGTCTCCTATAAACACTTGGTTGTTGCACACAACAGCTGCGGCCTACATGAAAGTATTAAAGATTGTCATTCATGTTATTTGGTCATACAAGTTTTAGCCAAATGTGGCCTGTGTGCTGACAGCAGGATTAAGACCACATGGATATGTGCATCCTTTCCACTGTTAGCATTGATTCAAAATATAGTGACACTACAGTATAGTATGTAATACTGTATGTTTCAGAAGACATTTTGAACCAAAAGAAAACTGAGAAGTCAATCATTTTCCATGTGGACGATGTAAATCATTTGTAAGCAGAGCACCTCAGCATTCTTTTAAGGAATAGTTTGACATTTTGGGAAATACACTTATTTGCTTTCTTGCAGCGAGTTAGATGAGAAGGTCGATACAGTACCACTCTCATGTCCATATGCTTAATATGAAGCTAAAGTCAGTATGTTATTATCTTAGCTTACTTAGTACAAAGACTTAAAGACTACAGTCAAGAAATTGTCAATCACATAATTCCCTGTAAGAACCACGACTGTTCGTTTTTACACTTTGGTTATTGTACAGATTAAAGAAACAACATATATTGTGTTATTTAGTGAGCTTTGGAGCTGCTGGTAGGCGACTTTGTGCCTTCACACTGAGCCAGGCTAGCTGTTTCCCCCTGTTTCCAGTCTTTATGCTAAGCTAAGCTTGGCAGCTGGCTGTAGCTTCATATTTAGTGTACTGACATGAGAGTGGTATCAATCTTCCCATCTAACTTTAGCAAAAAAAAAGGGTATTTCCAAAATAGTCAAAATATTCCTTTAACAACAAAACAAAGAACACACACTTGTTTAGATCATTTACAAACCTTAGGCACATGAAATAACTCAAAATTGATTTACAATACTTGTCTGAAGGATTCAAATGATGTGACAAGAGGTTATGATTAACAATGAGACAGCAGGACTAAAACACTGAGCCAGTCAGTGGCTCAACTAACACGATGAGGCAATTGCAGCACTGAGCAGAGATCAGTGTTAGAAGACTTTGAATTACAACATGAAAGAGGCAAAATAGTTCAAATGTACAGGATATAAATACAACTGGATACAAAAAGATTAACAATATTACTCTGCTGATACTATCAATATGCAATGCCTGTCAGATTATGCACACAACTCACACCAACACACACACAATACAATCCTACATACACATTACAGGCATGATTTTATACATTTAGGGTCACAGTTTTGGCTTATCAGAGAAGTGACGAAATTCATATGATTTCAGTATCAGCTTTTATAATAAAACTTGCTTTCTAAGTGCTTTTAAATCAGTCCATCAAAGCTGATATTAGCCAGCTTTTCTACATGACTCAAGCAGATTTCCGTTAGAAGGATGATCTGTCAAACATAATGCTGATAGTGGACAGATTGTGATAAGAACAAATCAGGTGTTGTAAAAGTTTATATTGCATTAAAGCCATTTAGATTTAGAAACAGTGTTCAAGAAATGTTAATTGAGTTTTGTAAGTTTCAAATCTGTGGTGGGTTTTCTACAGCTACAGCAGAGTACTCAGTCTCAGACATGTTGGAAGCCTCGATGAGACGTGCCAAGCCCGTCCTCGTGGAGTATTTAAAGATGAAGGCCTTCATTAGGTCATAGCGGTAGTTTCTGTTGATGAAGTTGTAGAGGATGGGGTTGAAACAGCAGTGGAGCAAGGAAAGGCACTGGGTCAGGTGTAAGGCAACGTAGATCACATTCTCTAGGCCACAGGTCAGAGTCACCAGCCCCAGCTGAGACAGGGCATCAACCAGGAGAATGCCATGGTAGGGCCCCCAGCAGCCCAGAAACACCACAATGTAGGCCAGGATTACCTTGCGGCTCACACGACGCTCCTGCTCCACTGTGGAAGAGGATGAAGAAGAAGAGGAGCGAGTGAAAGCTCTGGCTAGGAGAGCGTAAAATACTGCAATGACAGGGAAGGGAAAAACAAAGCCCAGCAGGATGAAGCTCAGCTGCACGCCCACCATCCACTCCCTGGGGTTTTCCTCTGGGTAAACAGGCCTGCACAGCATGGTGTCTCCATGTGTTGACTTCACTGTACGCAGGAAGTAGGTGTCTGGTAGGGAGGCAACCAGAGCCAGAAGCCACACCCCTACACATGCTCCACGGCGGATTAGCTTCCTGCGCACGCCTCCCTCGTTGTCCCCGTGCTTCGTCACGCTTAGGTAGCTGTCAACGCTCATGCAGGCCAGGAAGAAGATGCTGCTGAAGAGGTTGACGGAGAACAGCAGGTGTGTGAGTTTACACGCCACCTCACCGAAGGGCCAGTGGCCATGCTGGGCCAGCGAGCTCACCCACACAGGCAGGGTGGCGCACACACACAGGTCTGCGACTGCCAGCTGTGCGATGTACATGTGTGTCTCATGGCGAGGGGTGGAGTCTCTCTGTGCACGGATGTTTACCCAGAGGACCAGAGCGTTGGCCGCCAGACCGACGATGAAGATAAAGGTGTAGAGGACACACATGGAGTAGAGCAGAGCGCTGCGGCTGAACGCTGTGGCACACACCATTGCATCCACACTCGATATGTTGCTAATGGCTTCGGAGAAGTTGAAGTCCCCCAACGACGCCCACAGATCCTCCAGCTCACTGGTGCTCAGGCTCATTTTTCAGCACTGGGAGAGGACCACAGACCACTGGGAGGTAACACACACCAACTCTTGGATAGATACTGTAAAAACAAGACATCAACTCATCATTTCTTGCAGAATACATTTATCTGGACAAAGATCCGACAGCTAAATGCCACCAGTTTTTTTTCATTTAACCTTCTGGTATCATAATTAAGAAGCAATTTTCTGTTACATAAAGCACGGCTTATTTTACCCATGTGAACTCAAACTGCATGAGCTAATAAAACATAAAGCCACTTTTGGTATGCCACCAGATACTGAAGAATCTTAATGTGGTTAACTTGTTAAAACACTGCTTTCATGAGTTAATAGAGGCTCTCTGTTGCCGTGTCACAAACGCAGGAGTTCTCTGTGATTGATGTGCAGTCAGGGGGCAGTACAATAAATGTTTACATTAGCTCCACTAGCACAGAGGCAAGATTAGACATAAGGAAGTGGGATCGAGAAATACAAACAGGGTGTATTTCCGTCGCGTTCCGAGCATTCCAAGATAAAGCATTGGTCGTGATGGGAAACCTGATGCCATTTTAAAGCATGTTTTCCCTTAACATGCTTCTTATAGTAAAAAAAATAATAAATCCCATGTTTCTCTTGTGCTCTGAAAGGAGAGGGTGAGAGAGGAGCTATCACCGCCCAGATGATCAAAGAAACGGCTGCTCATAACCTTGAATACGTCATTTTACAACATCTGAATCTTATAATGTAGGAACACATGCACACTATTTCAAACAAAGGGCACATTAACGCTATGAGTAAGGTGACTGAAGCAATATGCAAGATCACAGAATCGGTAGTCTAGCGCAGCTTGGCATGCCAATAACCTGGCCACTGAAATGGCCTACATTCACAGTTTTTTGCTGTGATGTCTCTCTCAGCTCTCCTAACTGGCTGCCTGCCACAATGGGAAAGATCAGAGGTGAAAGGTAATAGATCAAAACCAGAACACGAGCGGTTTAACCCTGCCGTTGCCCCTGACTGACTTGTACACCCACAGAGTGAACTGTGCACAGAGAACAGCGGGAGGCTTGACGCCTGCAAAATGGTCCGACCTATAGGTTAAGGACGAGGGTCACTGACCACTGGGTGACACAGCACGCCGGAAAGCAGTGAAATGTGACCGCGTCACACATCTGTCTGTAAAGGAGATTCATTATATTTTAAAACTTACTTCATGTTCACAAAACTCTGGTAGTAACTTGTGCTGTCCACGGGGTAATTGGCACAAAGTCACAGAGGATGATAAAAGAAAAAGGCAAAGTGAAAATAAGTATGCAAAGACACCTGGAACATATGTTATGTGCAGCTGTGTAGTGTGTGTTATGTCTGCCTTTGGTATCTGTAATCGGAGTACTTGTGTATTTTCATTTTATACTACTTTAAACTTCTACTCCACCACATTTCAGGGACAAACATTTAACTTTTAGTCAACAACATTTATTTGACGGCTACAGTTACCGGTTACTTTGCAGGTTCAAGTATTATATGTACAAACATATGATCAGCTTGTAAAATATAATGAATTGTTACAGATTAAAACCCCTAATAGTATGCAAATTTGTTAAAATAAGGTCTATGTTGACCAGCTGTAACATCAAAATGCTGTATGCATGGTAGTTCCTTAGTAATAATAAAGAAATAATCTGAAAAATAATAATAGAACATGTGAGTGGGTGTATAGTGTATAGGCTATATCATTATTGAGCTGAACTTCTTTATGAAAATATTAGATTTTTATATGAATTGTGCATCAATGTGACAGAGTATCTTAATTTTGTGATCTGTAAATGGATTCTTTTTTACATTTTGGCGTTGCTACTTTTACTCAGTAAGGGGTCTAAATACTCGTTCCACCAGCACCTGTGATAAAGTAAATGGCAAATGGCCTGTACTTGTTAGCGTCTTTCTTCTTCCAACTACTCAAAGCTTCACACACTCCACACACTACATATCACATTCACCCCATTCACACACGCATCCACACACTGATGGAAGGTACTAACTGGCCATCAGCAGGCCTACAACGAAAACTAACCATTCACACACAGAAGGCACAGCCCATGGGAGCAATTTGGGGTTCAGTATCTTGCTCAAGGACACTTGGACAGTGGGCCTGGGGGGGGGGGAAGCCACAGGATTCATCTGGATTCTGACATTTCTTGCAAATGTCTCATTTGCTGAAGAGACACTGCTGAGTGCTTTTCATTTCCTATGCTGAGATAATCTCTCACAATGTCATTTGTCTAATTCTCTTATATTATATGGAAAATACCTGGAAGCGCCAGGTAGTCCCACAGGCTTCAAGCTAATTAACCTTTTCACACCTACACAGTCAGATAACAGACATCTCTTCTGCCCCCCCTCCCTCTCGCTGCGTCTCCCGTTTTCACCCGAGAGCATCCAGTTACAAATTAGCTGAAAAACGTCTTTTGTTACGCAATACACAGAAAATAAAAGCGGTTGGAGGCATTTTCATGTGCTAATGCTGCCGCCAAGAATGGTGCAGGTGCAGCGTGTTTGTCAGAAGCTGTTTCGTCAGAACTTTCTCCTGTCCGTCTCGATTTACGGGCTTTAGTTTGGGATCAAATATGCCTTTGCCTTTTGGGACAGGACATCAGGTTTCCTCGTGGATTGCCAGTAGACGTGTTGCCCTGTGCGTCATTATGCACAAATACCGAAACCAGCGACAAACCCCAGACTGCTGCTGCCGGCAAACTCATACAATGCCATTGTTGCCATTGTTGATTTATATCTGGCTGGAAACAAACTTCTCTTATCAGATGTCAGCTTGGCATACAGTAGCCCGACTGCTTGAACGGGGAGGCAGAGACGCGCTGGGAAGATGGAGAACTACAAAAACAATCACTGAAATATCGTAGAACTTTCTGTTTCTCTTTCTGTAACAATATTGAGCATATGATTTGATCCCGGTTTGGCATCTGTAATAATATGACTTAATAAAGTTATTCCTTAAACTAATTGAGTACGTTTTCTCATGCAATACCGCAGGTATCGAGCATCTCTGAAGCTTTTGAAGTGTTTGAAAACCGACAAACTACTTTTACTCTCACTTCTCCTTCCCCACATGAGCTCATTTAAGCAGCCTACCTGTTTTTGATCCCCCCCCCTCCCTCGTTGAGGTCTCTTCTTTTAAAGAACAGACTTGTTGTCGCTTAGGTTTGATGCTGAAGGATAACTCCACTGCAGGAAACTTGTGCGCGCTACACCCTCCGCCTCCTTAAATGAATCCTGCTCCTTGTTCTCCACTTGCTGATACTCGGAAGAGCTACGCCTCCAAGGCTGGTCCTACCAGCTGCGCACTGACATGGCATCGCCTCAGGCGTTAACTGCGAGCAGCCCGTCCAAGTTTCGGCCAGAGGAGAAAAATAACACGCGGGATTTCCTGCTCACGACTCGCATAATGCACAAAATATTCACATTGCTGAACATTATATGTGGTATTCCATGCAAGTCTTTACGTGGTATGCAGTCTACGTGTCTATAACATGGGACCCCACTGAATAGGACAATATTCAGGATGTTATTATCATTGAGTTATAAAAAGCGTCTAATATATGAGCTTTTTGGGAAAGTGGCTATCATGTAAGAAAAATGCATTTGTATTGTATATTATATGCAAACTTAAGAAATATTACCTTCCTAAGCTAAATGACACTCCCACCTGTTTAGATGCTGCATATGTTCTCTAACAGTGATTTTTTTTTTAAATATAATAGTGAATAATAATACATAAATAAAATGTATCATTCAGCATTAAACTGTATATGGCCAAAAGGTTTTATCTGGCATGCTGGTTTATACATGTGTATAACTTATCATTCCCTGTAAAGTATAGCTCAAGATGCTGTATTCTATAATATTATTATTATCATTTATTCATCTGTTTAGATGCTGCACACATGTTCTGTAACTGTTCTTTTTTTAGATTTAATGACTGCTATATATATAGGCTAATAATACATAATAATAATACACAATAGTAAATTCATACAACATTAAACTGTATTTTGCTGCATTCAATTTTTTTCATATGACATGCAGGTCTATATCTATAACGTCTTCAGTCATATAATTCCTGTAAAGTATCTATAACAGTTTATTCTACATTGCATAATATTCCATACTATTAAAAAAGCAGCTCTTTTGTGCCTTTGGCCCCTCCCTCCTCTCAGGTGCAGGCAGTTGCTCAGATAACCCACCCAGGCTCCTTAAAGAAGAAAACAGAGCAGCACAGGAAGGCAGAAGGGTGGGCGATCACATAGTATAAATGTATATTAACCACAAATGCACAATACACCTTAACCACATTAAGCCATATTACAAGGGCACCTCCCTGTAGTGCCCTGCCCCAGTTACCTAAATATGAAACCAGAGCTGCAGACATTCAGTTAACCACATCTACTATTGCCTGCTTCCACCTAAAACCAAGAAAAGGGTTAAACCCAACGTCTAGTTCCACAGAGGTAACTGAAAACAGCCTCTGAGTAACGTACAACACCAAAAACTATAGTCATGATTTATATTTTAATCTGATGCCAGTTTCTGTTGTGTAGAATCGTTTTGAACAATATGACCAAAAGAAGGTGGAAAGGTTTTTTGTTTTTTTTATTAATGCAATGCTTGTCCTGAAACTATGAGCAACAACATCAGCTGCCGGAGCCTAATGCGCTTCATTGTCGTTTGAGCATTATTCAGTCTCAATTCAGGCACATCCTCTGGAAGCAGCACAAAGCCGTGTGGGAGGCTCATGTGTTTGCTGAAAGCTGCGGAAAGCTCACCTGCAAGTCTGGTGGCCTCACAGCTGCTCCCACCAGGGCAATTAACCCCAAGTTCAATACAATGGCAGAATCCCAAAAAGAAGAAGAAACTGTGGAATTTATAAAAGCATACACATTAATGATGGTTGAATTTTCCCATCATGATAACATACTTTGATCGAGCTCATGAGTGAAAGTGATTCTTTTGATTTCATGTAACTGATTGAAGAATGTCCAGCATGTTTTGCTCAGGAAAAAGATATCGTTGACTTGTACAGGTCACCTGAAGTTTATTATGACGGTATGACCTGTATTCAGCGATGAAATGCAGCCAGCAGGCTACTCTGACCTCATTGAAGAGCAGAGTAGTGAAGTTAGTTTCAATGAGGCTTTAAAGCGAGCTCCCACTACGCACGCATACCCATTGTCCTCCATATCAGGAGCATCAGGGGGGATTTGTAAGCCTTTCTGTTAAGCATCCGTAGCCCTGCAGACTGCTGCCAACCTCTGTTTTGCAGTCCTGATTCACAGGGAAGCCGGACTGGGAACAGCAGGGGTGTGTGTGTGTAGATCTGTGTGTGTGTGTGTGTGTGTGTGTGTGTGTGTGTGTTTTCTGAGAAAAGGCCATCCAGCTACAATACACCTGCAAGAAAAAGTTTCTCATTAAGAATCTATTTAGAATAAAATGGAAGAGGATTACTTTAGATACATTTTGAGTGATGCAATAGCTCAGCAACAAGCATGAACATGCAACAACAAGGAAACACCAAATATGCATAAATGCAAGGCATTTAATGTTTAGGGCACAATTAAGTGAAAGGAACTGAAATGAAATGAAGTTGCAAAGTTGACCGACAGTTTCTGTGTGATCCAGAGTCTTCACTGCTTCATATTTTACCTGAATGTGTTTAAAGTACATTTTTTTCAATATTATGTCACATACTTTATTTACTTAATAATTTTTGATTCCCCTAAAGCTGCTATGATCAATGTTTATAAAGTAATATAAATAATTAAGAGAGCGAATACTGGACTTACATTCATCAGGTGGCAGAAACACGACTCCCAATGAATGCTTATGTTGCTGGATGTGTAAAAGAATAACTGCTTACTAAAAAGTTTGCCATATCACCTTAAATGGTGAAATGTCAATGTTTTGTTGGCAGCTTGTTTCCCTTAGTGGCCAAAAAATAAATGCAGGTTTAACAACTGTAATTCCATTTTTCAGTACTGTAATTCTACTACTGGTTCTTCTGTCCACATTATACATACGACACCTATTCCATGTCTGTCGGTTCTGGAAGAGGAGTCCCACCTCTGTTGCTGTTGTTGAGGTTTCTCCCCATTTTTTCTTAGTGTTTCCTTGTTTGTATTGAGGGTCTTAGGATAGAAGATGTATTTTGTTGTACAGACTGTGAGACAAATTTTTGACTATAGACTAAATAAATAAAACTGACTTGGCCTGAATCACGAACTGGGTCAAAGAAAATGTTGCTGGGATGAAGGGGTTTGCTCTATTTGTGTGTCCATGCTCAAAGCAACATCCAGGGTTTTATTTGTCCACTATTCAAACACAAGTGTGTTTCCCTAATTCTTTTATGGAGAGTGCATTCACACAGTATAGCTACTTTCCTACTATTCCGACAGTATTTTAGATAAGGCCAAGTTCACCGTACACGTTTCCACAAACAGCACAAACAGAACGATCAAGAGATAAGGAGATGGAAAAGGGTAGGCGACTGCAAGATGGAAACAGGGAAACTATGACGTAAAAGAATGAGGAGGGTGGATGGGGGTGTAGGAGAAAAAGGTTGAGGAAAACAGAGGAAGAAAGATTGAGAGAGTTATTCCTAATGACTGCTGTTTCTGTTGTAGCCTCTGCATCACAGTGGGGGGTCTGACAGACAATCTATTTTCGTGCAAATCTCCATTCAGAGGTTTCCCCTGAAAATCCTTCTCAACCCCATCTTTACCATCAGTCGACCTCCCTCCCACTCTGAGGCCCCCTCTTGCATTTCTATACTCCCCCACATTCCTGCTCTTCTAACCTCACTCATCATTTCACTGAATTACTTATTCATTTACAATTATCGTTCAGGAGGATGAGGGCCCGTGTGAATTAAACCTGAAAGCAGTGCTCACAAGGAGTGGATGGAGCTAGTGAAGGAGTGTGTGAACATGACGGAGCAATGGACATTTAAAAAATCCAAAGGACAAAAGACTGGCAGCTATTTGTTCAATTGGACTTTGTCTTGGGTTTTCGAGCCAGTGTTTTGTCACTGCTGATATTCTGTGAGCGTGTGATGAGGTGAGCTTTTGTGTCTCTCAGGGATATGTTCATGCAGGTGCGTGTTTGGCAGAAAGAGTGCGTCCCTCGGTAAATGCAGCATTCAAGGCATTCCTCACAGTGAGAGGGCGGGACACCAGCCCATGAATGTCAGTGAAACCTGAGAACAGCTCAAATGTCAAACATGTAAAAAAAAAGTGAGAATATAACAAGAGGCTTTGTCTTAGACAGGTATGTGAATTAAATAATTTCTTAATCTTGCTTTTTTGGGAGTCTGCATGTCCTCCCCATGTTACCGTGGGTTCTCTCCGAGTTCTCCGGCTTCCTCCCACCGTCCAAAGACATGCATGTTTAGGTTAATTGATATCTATAAAATTGCCCCTAGTGGATGAATGTGAGAGTGAGTTGTCTGTCTATGTGTCAGCCCTGCGACGAGTTGGCCACTGTCCAGGGTGTACCCTGCCTAAGGCCCAAAGTCACTGGGATAGGCTCCAGTCACCCGCGACCCCCAACGGGAACAAGCGGTAGAAAATGACTGATTGACTGACTTGCTTTTTTGCAGTGTGGGGACAGCAGAAACAAGCTTCACTGACATATCATTACATTTTATGTTGATATGGTGAACTTAGCAAACAGTTGCTTATTTATACATCCAGCAGCCACAGAGCAACATCAACATTCACTGGGAGTTATATTTCCGGCCACGTGGCAAATGTAACCCCAATATTCACTCTCCTGTAAGATCTGCATTGTTTGCTCTATACCAACTTGAAGGTAATATCTGTCTCTTAAGATGCTAAATGCAGCACTATGTTCTCCAGCTAGTTTCTAACTGTGTCTGTCTGCCATTTGGTGCTTGGCAGGTAGCATACAGTGGGATTTTTAGAGCTTTTTCACTGTGAACAGCTGCCGGCTTTGGCCGGGAACAGCGCTGATGAGAGCAGTGAGAGTTAACTCAATAGAGCTGAGGGGAGCTGCAGAGTTGGGTGATAGCTCTCTGCGGGTTTGACACTATGTGCAACACCTTTCATGAACACATACTAAATTGATCTATTCTTATTAAACAAGACTAAGAGTCAACAGCCATGCTAACGGCTCTGTGGGGCTGTATTTGAGCTAAATGCTAACATCAGCATGCTCACAAGTTGAATGTTTTACATGTTCAATGTGTTGGTTCAGCATGTTAGCATGCTAAAATTAACTACTTAGCACCAACACAAAGCACTGCTGAGGCTGACAGGACTGTCATGAGTATTGCAGGTAGCCTATTTGGTCATAAAGCATTGGACAAAATGACAATTTGACCAGATGGTGGCACTAGATGAATAATCAGGGAATCAGAATGAATACTTCATCCTCTGGAGACCATGAATGTGTGTACCAAATTTCACAGCAATTCATCCAATAGCTGCAGAGAAATCTTAACAAAGACCTTAAAAGTAAAAATCATGGTGGCGCTAGAAGAAAAGTCAGTCAGTAAGATACATTGTCTGGGAACCATGAATTGTCATACAAAATTACATAGCAATCCATTCAATAATAGTTGTTGAGATATTTCAGTCTGGACAAAAGTGATAAACCGACCGACTGACAGACAGACAGACATTGTCATCCCTAGAGCCATGCCACTAGCATGGCTAAAAAATATTAAACATAGTATGTTGCACAAGTCTTGCACTTTACATTGTCTTTTTCTCGCTGCCTTGCAGAGCTTTGCTTTCTTCTCCTCTCTGCCTTTTCCTCTGACCTCCCTGAATCTGTCATTGCCTTCATGCTTCGCTGTTGACCATGACCGACTGTGGCTCATACAGTCCATTGACTTTGTCTATCATCTCTGCACGCAACAGTAACTCAAACAAAGTGCAAGGTCTGCTTTCCCCCGATGCTTACCGGTTTCTGTTCACCCCCACCCTTTCAGCACTCTTGCACACACCCACACCGACACACACACACACACACACACACACACACAAACATACACACATGCTTATTAATATGAGCCAAGTCATCGGGATCATGCAGAAGATGTGTAAATAGCTGAAGAAAAGGCTTGCTCCAGGGTACAGTGAGTGTCCAGTACGGATTAGTGAATGACAGAATCTGTCCTCAGGCTGCATGAGAAGATGTCCATCTCACTGTGATCCCTGGGGGTTGTAGCTTTAATCTAGTAATCCTATCCTGACAATCCTGATGTATGCTTCACAACACACTGCCTTCCAATACTGCTGACAGAGAGTTCACAGATAAGGTGGTTAACTTTCACCCCTATTGTCCTGTCACGCTAAATGAAAAATGCGCTGGTGTTTTGGAGAAGCCTGCAGCAACAGCTTCACCGGCTACATTACTTGCAGGAGTTGCCTAGATAGCCTACGGCTGTGCATGGGAGCCTCGGTGTTGATGTACTTTCACAGGGATCAAGTTCATGGTTTAACTTGAGTTTGAAACTTTTAAGTTGCATCAATGGTAAACAGGCCGTCTTAACATAAACAAGGTGACGTTCCAATTTCAAACAAGAAATGCAATGTTTTACAACAGCATGAGTACTGAGGGAAAACCAAACACTGCAGGCTTTATTGGATATACACAGGACTCCATAGCACTCAATCAAGCTGATGAAATAAATAATGTAGATAAACATGTTAGCAGAATGAAGCCTAACTCACTTTACTGGGAAAAGTTCTAAATGGCGATACACTGTAAATATCATGTCCTTTAAAAATGACCCTGTGGCACAAAATGATTAAACAAAATCACCAGAGCAACATGTTATGGAAAATTACCTCAAGACATTTTTCTCTGTCCCAGGTGGTTCCCATTCATGGTCTCTCCACCGATCACATACACACAAGCGAATGCACGACTGCAGGGGGATTACGGCCAGGATGTGGCAACCCAGGCAGCATCTGGAGTTGAGCCCTGTGCGCCTGGAGCTCCTTGTGAGGGGCACTAGCACTAGCACTCCCATTCACTTAGTCTTTCTTCATAGTCTCATCTGTAACCCTAAGCTTCCGTTATATCTCACAGGCAACACAAAGATGAGGCCTGTGAGACTACACAAAAATGTAGTCTGTCATTGTTTATACCGATGTGTGACAGTGGGATAACTATCCAAGGGTGATACATGAAACAAAAGCCAGAAATAAGATTTAATCAGAGATAGAAAGGAGGGAGGAGTCAACATTGGAGCAAGGGATCAAACAGGAGTGAGGTACAGGAAGTACTGTGTTCACCATGTGTCGGTTTCCCCCATCACTCTGTAGGCTTTCGTGGAGATAGCAGAGATCTGCTTCTCATTATAATATAGAAAAGGATTTAGAGAGGAGCATAATGGCTGACTGCAGTCTTAACCCTGTCACTGAGATGCCCCAAACCACCAAAAGCCTTCCTTGAATCCTCCAGCCACACTCAAACCTCAGCTTGTAAATACAAAACAGCTTTTCTGCCTCACGTCAGCCTCCCAGTACCAGGCACCCCATACATCAGAGCCTGAATGGAGGCCAATAGCCTGATGTTCACCCATTCATCAAAACCATGATGGCAGGTCTTCTGTGTAAGAGTTTCAAAGTTGCACAGTGCAGGCTTGCCTGGGCCCTATCACTGCCAGCCGAGTTGAGTGAAGTGCATGGTGGGAGCCTGATTTGTGAAAGTGTTTGCTTACATATGTGGTAAAATAAAGTCAGTTCCCCTCAGGAATATGCCTCCAGTGAACATCGAAATCCCTAATGAGCAAAAGCTGTGTGCAAAAGTCCTGTTGTGGTAAAAGTTTCCTGTGTATTTTCACACTGGTGAGAGGAGAAGACCAACACAAAAGAAGGATGGAGATGAGGATGAAAAGAACAAGGCATGAAAGACACATCCTGCAGAAGTTCATGAATAGAGGAAGGAGGCAGTGACTCTTATTATTTTTTCACTGACATTTTCCTCTCCTTTTTTGGACCTTATAAAGAGGTCCATGGCTCTATTTGTGGTCTTGTTCCTCCACAGCTGTTGTAGTCCACCCTTTCTATAATTTTTCTAACCAGCTGTTCAGGCTGTGATTTCAAACATAGGGCCGTGAGAGATTTATCTTTGATGCACACACAAACATGCATTTTCATGTACTCATGCAAAGTAGTTAACACCCTGATTTATCTCCTGACACGCCAAAGGCAAATCAACATAAAGTATTCAAACTGTTTTAACAGTGTTGTACATTTGAGAAAGGGATATGTAAAGAAGTGTTTTGTTTGGCTATTAATCTCATAATGATTTCTGTTTAGAACTGTTGGAACATATCTGTGTGCTGTAAGAGAAACTTTGAATGGCGCAGTTTGGAGGATGACCGTGCTCAGATGTCAGAGTGAATTCCTCACTTTCATAACCATGGGCAACATACAATGGACACTGTGATATGAAGGTAAAGGGGGCAGTTAGGACTTCAGTTAAAGCATAAAAGTGCACCAGTGCAGTTCTTCAAACCTTTCCTGCTGCCAATCTTAATTTAATAACTGCCCTGGACTATGCTTCACTTTCCTCATGTATAAGCACGCACACTCTCTCACACACAGGCAAAGTTCAACAAACTGTGGTTTTCGCTTAGGTATAATTGATTGGATTTTAATGTAGCCCCTGAAAGAGTGAGAGAATGGTTGATATAAATAATCTGCCTCATTTACCAGCCCACCTCTTTTTCTCCTGCACTTTACTCTGCTCTCTCGCTTTTTCTCTCTCATCATAGTGTTTAATGGCTGGCCTGTTGTTAACCCTATGACATCTGGTGCAAACACAGGGACCCATTTATGGCCTAATCAAAGCACCCAAAAGACAACGTAGAACAATCAATCACATCTGGCCCAGCACCGCATAAACAAGTCTATCGCTCAAATCTCACTGCAGTTTTAAGGATTCATGTCTTTCTGTATATGTTTCTTAAATTAACATTTTTTACTTTATTACAATCCTTTGAAGGAATAGTTCAACATTTTGGGGAATACACTTATTTGCTTTCAAGAGTTAGATAAAAAGATCAATACCATTCTCATATCTGTATGGTAAATATTAAGCTACCTCTCGCAGCCTTTAGCTTAGTTTAAACTGGAAACAGGGGGAAACAGCTAGCCTACTCTGTCCAACGGTAAGAAAACCAGCATCTCTATAGCTCACTAATTAACATGTCATATCAGGTTTGTTTAATCCTTGGAAGCAGTTGCCAGACAACCACCAGAGACTCCAGAAAGTTACTTTGCTTGGACAAAGGATAGTCCGGCACATAACCCCCGATGAAGCATGTCATTTTTACACTTTGTGGATTTTGTTAGAGCAGGTTAGTTGTTTCCCCCTGTTTCCAGTCTTTGTGCTAAGCTTGATGTAAATAAAAATATCCACATACACGGTGCATTTGGTAAAAAGTGCGGTTATTAGGAAGGTCCACTCAAGCTTCAGGCTTCGTCTGAACATTATATTGCAATTTTTTTATCTGAATGATTGTGTGTATTTGAGCTTTCAGTAAAGCAGTACTGCTTGTCTGGAGACTCTGTTCCCTGCGTGGTATACAACGGTGCCCACTTCCTCCCATTGAACCAGCGAAAAATGGCCTTCCCTGCAGCCAGGCTGGGAGAAATGGGATAGACAATGGGCAAGCAGGATGGACACCAGATCAGAGACTGTGGTAAAACCCTTACATAAACACTCAATACCCCCAAACCTGGCAATTCTAACTCCAACACTATGGTTTTCTTTCTGGGACAATGAAGCAACATCTTCAAACTGAGAATTGTAGGATTTGTCCACGGTAATGTATAGATCTGATGCAGTAAGCATATTTTAATTATAAGGAGGAAGCTATTAGTGCATAATGATTAACATCTATGACTTCTCCAATATGGTAAGGGAGTGTTTAGCTGAAATGCCTCAAGTCTTAGCACAATATTAAACAACAGAAATTTATTTATAATGTCTTATTTTGATTACTGAATTTCTTCTTTTTGACAGCAGGAGGAAGAAATGATCTGAATATGTTCTGGCTGCAGAGACAGGTGATTATGAAACTGGCTCTGACTGAACAAACAAACACACTGTGACCTTGTGAAACATCAGCTGTGAAATACGCACACTGTCAAGTTCCTACATGTCACAGGCTGTAGTCTGGACATCAGAGTGCAAGGCCATTTCCTTAAGTGTGCCCCCTCACCCTGCCCCCGTCTCATTTCCTCCATACCCAAACAAAAGCTGCTTCTCTGGGAAAAGTGCTCGGCCACTTATGTTTCTGTGTAGAGCCAAAACCTGCTTGCAAGCAGACTCTTCAGTCATCAGCATGTCTCCATACAGGGTACAGAGCTTTTCAGCTTCAACCAGATGGCATGTGAGATGATTGTTCAAAATAACCAGTCCAAAACAAAGCACACACAAGTTAGCTTACCCAAGCATTCAAGTCAAATAGTCCGCAAGAAATCAGCAAAAGATGAAGCTTTACTCCACTTGCAGAACCAACAATCCAACTTTGTAGAGGAGAGGGACATCTCTCCCAAGAGGCCCAGCAGAACTGAGGGATCAGAACGATGATACCATTTTAGAGATGGGACAAATAGGGTAATATGTGCTTTTAGAGAGTTATGAAGGCACAAAAAAGTTCTAGTGTAATTTGTTGGAAAAAAAAAAAACCTTTGAACAAGGTCTGATCAAACACATAGGCTTAAAAAGAACAGATACATTGACAGTTTAACCTGTATTTAAAGCCATAGTTCAACCCAAAATCAAAAACGTGTGATTCCTGTAGTGCTATTGATCCACCCAGATTATTTTGGTGTGAGTTGCCCAGTTTTGGAGATAATGTCTTTTGACTATAATGGAGGTGGATGGCACTAGTCTTGTGGTGCTAAAAAAAAAAATTTTTTAACCACTTGAGACAGTCAACAGCATGGAAGAAAGCTTGGAGATTGGTTTATAGTAGATAGATACTGCTAGCTCATTTAGCACCACTGAGCTAGCTAACATTACTGCTCAGCTGAGGAGGGTGCCATTATGTGTTTAAATACTGACACATTTTGTATGTTTTGAGACCAGATTAACTTGAAAGGGGAGAGAAAGGAAAACCGTTGTGAACCATGTGATTTGACGCAATTACTGTCACTCTGTTTAAAACAGAAAATACTGTACTAGCATATGCTATTAATATTGAAATCTTGCCAATACAATCCCAGCAAGAGCTTTAAAACAACTGTGGCCCAATACTGCAGTTTGTCCAGAAAATGGCCCATTGAATATTTTGCCAGGGTAACATTAAAGATAATTATAATCAATGTCAAACAATCCAGGGGTGAGTTACTCCAAGACCTAGAAATTAAAATATTGTGCAAATGTTGTCAAAGTCCTTCACCCTGAATATTTTTTGGCCGTATATGATCTGAGTACTTCATAGACAGAATACACAGTATTGTAGTCAGCTTTTATTTAAGCAAACAAGTAAAGCCCTGACGTGCAGTGAGGGCCCCCCCCATCTCTTCAGACGCCAGCTTTCATCTGGTTGTTGGGTGGCAGTGGCTTGCCCAGGTGAATCCCCACTGTCAGGCCAAACTCCTTGGTGGCATGTTCCTCACAGACCTCGGGCTTCAGCTGGAAACCCTTCTCCCCGTCAAAGCAGTCCAAGGGAGTGAAGGACAGTGCTTCTTCATCTTGGAGGCCTTGCAGTCGTGTACGCCAGCCCTCCAGCATGGCGCTGCGCACCTCAGCGGCAACATGAGACGGGGCCCAGAAGATCTGCGGGGCCAGAACCTGGAAGCCACAGTAGTGCAAGATGCCATTCTGGGGAGAGAAACCGTGTTGATGTCGTTACTTGGAATGTTGTTTCCCACAATTACAAGCCCATTTAATGCTTGGCTGAGTCCATTATCGTGAGGCAGTACCTGCAGTGGCCACAGTGTAACATTCATATCCCCATTAATGCCATTTGCACTGAACATGGACTCATGAGACCCAGTGGTGAAGGACAGCATGGCTTTCTTGTCCTGTGCCAAAACACCCCAAATTAGAGAGGGAAAAATGCATTTATAAAAGCTGTAAGACTAGTAATTTAAACAAGATTTGATCCCTTACCTTGAACACTCCCTGGCTGTATCGTTTCTCTTCTGAGTAGGCAAAGCCCAGCGTGAGCACCCGGTCAATCCAGCCCTTCATGATCGCAGGAAGAGTGAACCAGTACATAGGGAACTAAGAAAGCGGTCAAGTTAGTTTATGTCGAGGGTTTAACACGTACACGCTGGTCACTGAAGCGCTACCTGAAAGATGATGAGATCTGCCTCAGTGAGTTTACGTTGTTCTTCAGTGATGTCAGCAGACAGTTTTCCTGCCTCCCATGCCAGTTTAGTCTCCTCCGCATAACGGAAGTGATCGGCATTCTTAAGGTCTCCTGCACAGACAATAATTGTTGCCTGTAATTCTGAAGGACAGTCAAAAGCTGATTTTTATTAATGCCAGTGAGATATTTATATACCAGTGATGTCCTCAGCAGTAGCAGTGGCTTTAAATTTCATGGCATAGAGGTCAGACACTTCTACTGTGCAGTCCTTAGCTGTTAAGACTTCCACAGCAGCATCTTTAGCTGCAGCGTTGAATGAGCCAGAGCTCTGGTGGGCATATACAATCAACACTTTCTTTGCTGCCAAAGAAAGAACTAAACATTAGAAATTCCACAAGTGAAACACCAGTACAAGTTACGATATCCAACCTTAAGAACACGGTCAAAACTTTCAGCAAACACAAGAAGACAGAGTAGAAAACTGACCCATTCTGAAGCGAGATGTCAGCTGTAAAGAACGAGCTTTACAATTAGCTTGTCTGTTAACGAAAACAGCCGTTCATTCTGGAAAGAAGCTCAAGATGCTGTTTTTATACACCAAGCCTTCTGGCTCATTTGCACTCTCCCAGGTGCTGTCAATCAGCAGTCAAGGTCATCAATCAATCAGCTGACACTGGAGGATTAGCTCTCAGGACTCTCATCCACAGCATTTGTAATGGGGAGTGGAGTTTTTGTACCACTAAGACCCAAGAATATGTAGGTTTTATCAGGAAATGCTTACAATAGTACTCTTGCGCATACATCTTCTGCTTCCAGGCAATGTGTGCTTTTCCCATTTTAGCCTACCCAGAAAGACACAGAGATGTTTGTCTGTGTTCAGAGACGTGCACTATCATTTTGAGGGGCAGCGGCTCAAGTGATAAAAGGGCACTTCTCATACTTGCTTTTTTATTTGAAAGAAAATGTTAAATATTTTAACACAAGTGACTTCCTCACCAATTTCTTTTTTTTATTTCCTCTTTATACAACATCATGGAATTTTATTGTTTTTATGTTCCATTATTGTACTGCACTTTGGTCAACTCTGGCTGTTTTTAAATGTGCTTTATAAATAAACTTGATTTGATTTTAATTCCCTTACACTGATGCAATTGTTTCATATTCAACAGTATCCTTGGAGGATTAGCTCTCTGGACTCTCATCCACAGCATTTGTAATGGAGAGTGGAATTTCTGTACCACTAAGAGCCAATAATATGTAGGTTTTATCAGGAAATGCTACATGAAATAGTACTCTTGCACATACATCTTCTGCTTCCAGGCAATGTGTGCTTTTCCCATTTTAGCCTACCCAGAAAGACACAGAGATGTTTGTCTGTGTCTCTGTTTCTGTGTCTTTTTTACAGTAACCATGTGGATATTTGAGAGCATGTGTGTCTGTGTACAAGATGTTTAAAAATTGTGTGCCACTCCTGATGTCTTCCAACCACATGAAGCAGATGTGGCTGAGTGATCCTCTCACTCTACTGTTACTGGTTTCCAGCTCTGTTTTCCTTTACATTACTTTCTTCTAAAGAAACAGTTGCCTGCGGTCGAGCCCACTCACGAATGTTGCCCTGTAAAAAAAAATAGACTCGGCAATTGACATCAAAGGCAGACATGAGCTGGAACACATCTGGGACCAAAATCAGTCCTACATCCCATCTATCCAACTATCCACTGTGAGGAGGGGTTAATGAACAACTGCTACATAGGCTCACATGCATGCAAGCACACCACGTGAGTGAGACATATGGATATGCTTTGTCAGCTATATTTCTTCCCACTGTCTCTCCTTTTTCTCACTTATTGAGAGGGATTTCAGTTTTAAGGGTTGGTAGGTACAGCATTTGTCAAACCGCTACATGCATGGTACAAATTTAAAATTATGAGGCATTCTGGTGTTTATGAGGCCTACTCTTTTCATCTCTGTGGCCTCTCTGTTTTTTTACACCATCACTGCACTAGTATATTGGTCTTCACTGTGCTTCATATTGAGCCACTGGCTGCATTCCCTCTGTTGAGACGGGATGGGATCATGTGTTCTGCTCGGAGGTATGTTTTCATGGCTTGTGATTTATTCAGCTACATGATCCCCAACTGATTGGTTGCAACATTGCCTGATGTGCTCACAAGTATGTTTCACACATCAGATATTTGGCGTGTACTGCTCAAGGATTTCAGTCCGTTTTTATTCTGGACATACAACATAAAAAGAACATCTGCAGGTCACCTTTAGGAGCTCCTTTACATATAACCACAACCATTTAATCATTATTATGAGTACATAGGGGCATAAAAAAGTTGCATACACAAGGTACCCACATGAGTACAGAGGCTTTTGGCTTGTTTGTCTTTATAATAGATGCTGGAAAATAATATCAAAATGTAGCCTACAGTGCCATCATATGGCCAATGTGAGAAAATACAGCAATTTGTTCCTTTATATATAAGGCCAAACTATAAATAAAATGTTTATACATACTGCACTGAAGGATACGTTGCAACACTAGATGCTACAAAAGTAACATAAAGGTAAAGGTAAAGGTGACAAGGATAACACAGCTACCCATGGAGGGATTATCAAACTGGCCTACCGGGGGTCTAAGGGGTCAAGATGCCCCTAAACCCAAGCTTCATTTTGAAGTGACTGAAGAAAGTGACTGAAAAAGGCCGGCTTCAGTCAAAAGTAGGGATGTCCCAAATCTCTTCTTTTATGGCCCTGATGCTGATCCGAGTTCTTTCATATTGAGCATCTTAGTAGAGTAAGGACACCACATCTGGCTTCATTAAAATTTGTAAATAAATTTAAATATGTTTGGCAGCAGAACAACAGAAATTAAATTATATATTATATTCCTTTGATGATTCTATATCAAATTTTGTATAATATCCATAGTTTCTTGTATAATACCTGTGGGAAGGGGTGTCTCTGTGGATTGGCTGTGGAAGCTTTGAACTCTTCCTCTTCAGCATTAACCAAATACTAACGTTGAGGTGCAGTGTTTGGATAACCTGCAAAAGGTCACTAATAAGGGGCAATATTGCGATGGGGTGAGTGCGGAGTGCCTGTTTGGCATCTATGACCAGGGCCTCATTGTTTGATAGTCCTTCTGTTTTCCTACTACGCAGAAATGTTCCTCATGCTTTAGACCACTAGATGGTGAATGTGCACAGGTTCTCTTCCAGTAAAGATATTGATTTTCCGCAGTTTATGGTTTAATCACAGTTTATGAATTTCTGCCACGGTTAAAGGAAAGTAAGACCAAAGTGAGTAATAGCCTCCCAGATGGTGAGTCATGAGTTGTGGCTGTGTATTGGCAGAACAGAATCAGTGTAACGCATGCAAACTGCAATCTTTAACAGATTAGTGTCACAGATCTAATCACTGGAATGACCATAGGTAAACAGAGCGCCAGGATTTACTGTGATACTTTTGGCACAGTCTACAGCACTGCTGCCTGGCAAGGATACAAATTAAAAAGCATTCCAGTTGTTTCAGCTGGAGGAAGTTTGTCTTGCAGAGGCCTCTAAAATATTTTCAAAATACTTGCTAAACTGGGCCCTTCTGCTCCCATTTCACCATCATAACCCAGTGATCAAACAAATTTGATTGCAGATCTTTAAGTGTCAGTATCCCTGTCCCCATGTTCGATGTTAACCCCAGCCCTGAGATTGAGTTAAACCCAGACAATGAATAGCTCTCAATTCTTAAAAAAAAAAGAAAAGACACCTTTAATAGGAAGTTATTAAAGGTATTATACATGCTTAAGTGTGTGACTAAGATTAAGGGTCATGAAATGTTTACACAATGCATACTATAGTGTACCAGTAAGCATGACCCTGTCTCATGCCACAGCTGAACCATTGCTGGATATCCATACAAACTGGAGTTTGAAGATGTAGCTAAAGTGTGCAATTGGTAGAATCACATAAGGCATGAGTTCTATTTTACACTTGTTTTAGTTACAGAATATCTGCTTTGACAGTGGAAGTAGGGAATGAGCTAAACTGGCATAGACAGGTGATGAAAACACATGTAGAGGAGATGGGCTATTCTCCCAAGAGGCCCAGCAGATCTGAGGGGTCAGAACTAGCATACCATTTTAAAGAGCAGACAAAAAAAATAAAGACTGTGCGTTTAGAGTGCTACAAAGGCACTATAAAGCCACATTGCAGTAAATCATGACTGACCAACCAAGACCGTATGTGCGCTGAGTACTTCATAGACAGAATACACAGTATTGTAATCAGCTTTTATTTAATCAAACAAGTAAAGCCCTGACGTGCAGTGAGTCCCCCCCATCTCTTCAGACGCCAGCTTTCATCTGGTTGTTGGGTGGCAGTGGCTTGCCCAGGTGAATCCCCACTGTCAGGCCAAACTCCTTGGTGGCATGTTCCTCACAGACCTCGGGCTTCAGCTGGAAACCCTTCTCCTCGTCAAAGCAGTCCAAGGGAGTGAAGGACAGTGCTTCTTCATCTTGGAGGCCTTGCAGTCGTGTACGCCAGCCCTCCAGCATGGCGCTGCGCACCTCAGCGGCAACATGAGACGGGGCCCAGAAGATCTGCGGGGCCAGAACCTGGAAGCCACAGTAGTGCAAGATGCCATTCTGTGGAGAGAAACCGTGTTGATGTCGTTACTTGGAATGTTGTTTCCCACAATTACAAGCCCATTTAATGCTTGGCTGAGTCCATTATCCTGAGGCAGTACCTGCAGTGGCCACAGTGTGACATTCATATCTCCATTAATGCCATTTGCACTGAACATGGACTCATGAGACCCAGTGGTGAAGGACAGCATGGCTTTCTTGTCCTGTGCAGAAAGCCAACACACATTAGAAAGCTGTAAGAATAGTAACTTAAAGTAGTTGATTTGATCCCTTACCTTGAACACTCCCTGGCTGTATCGCTTCTCTTCTGAGTAGGCAAAGCCCAGCGTGAGCACCCGGTCAATCCAGCCCTTCATGATCGCAGGAAGAGTGAACCAGTACATAGGGAACTAAGAAAGCAGTCAAGTTAGTTTATGTCGAGGGTTTAACACGTACACGCTGGTCACTGAAGCGCTACCTGAAAGATGATGAGATCTGCCTCAGTGAGTTTACGTTGTTCTTCAGAGATGTCAGCAGACAGTTTTCCTGCCTCCCATGCCAGTTTAGTCTCCTCCGCATAACGGAAGTGATCGGCATTCTTAAGGTCTCCTGCACAGACAATAATTGTTGCCTGTAATTCTGAAGGACAGTCAAAAGCTGATTTTTATTAATGCCAGTGAGATATTTATATACCAGTGATGTCCTCAGCAGTAGCAGTGGCTTTAAATTTCATGGCATAGAGGTCAGACACTTCTACTGTGCAGTCCTTAGCTGTTAAGACTTCCACAGCAGCATCTTTAGCTGCAGCGTTGAATGAGCCAGAGCTCTGGTGGGCATATACAATCAACACTTTCTTTGCTGCCAAAGAAAAAACTAAACATTAGAAATTCCACAAATGAAACACCAGTACAAGTTACGATATCCAACCTTAAGAACACGGTCAAAACTTTCAGCAAACACAAGAAGACAGAGTAGAAAACTGACCCATTCTGAAGCGAGATGTCAGCTGCAAAGAACGCGCTTTACAATTAGCTTGTCTGTTAACGAAAACAGCCGTTCATTCTGGAAAGAAGCTCAAGATGCTGTTTTTATACACCAAGCCTTCTGGCTCATTTGCACTCTCCCAGGTGCTGTCAATCAGCAGTCAAGGTCATCAATCAATCAGCTGACACTGGAGGATTAGCTCTCAGGACTCTCATCCACAGCATTTGTAATGGGGAGTGGAGTTTTTGTACCACTAAGACCCAAGAATATGTAGGTTTTATCAGGAAATGCTTACAATAGTACTCTTGCGCATACATCTTCTTCTTCAAGGCAATGTGTGCTTTTCCTATTTTAGCCTACCCAGAAAGACACAGAGATGTTTGTCTGTGTTCAGAGACGTGCACTATCATTTTGGGGGGCAGCGGCTCAAGTGAAAAAAGGGCACATCTCATAATTATTAAAAAAATAATAATTTCAACAAAATGTGAAATATTTGAACACAACTGACTTCCTTACCAATTTATTTTTTATTAATGCAATAACATCATGGGATTTTATTCTTTTTATTTTAGATTATTGTACAGCACTTTAGTCAACTCTGGTTGTTTTTAAATGTGCTTTATAAGTAAACTTGATTTGATTTTAATTCCCTCACACTGATGCAATTGTTTCATATTCAACAGTATCCTGCCAAATAAATAAATTTGTTTGACAGGGAAGCTGTGCACAAACAGGAATATATCTATATTACTTTACTAAAATACATTTTTCTTTTAAAGCACTCCAGAAAACTGCACTTTCTCTCAATGAAGATAAGGGCAGGTGCTCAAGCCCCCTTTGATGGCTATGTGTGCACATGCCCGTCTGTGTCTCTGTTTCTGTGTCTCTTTTTACAGTAACAATGTGGATATTTGAGAGCGTGTGTGTCTGTGTACGAGATATTTAAATATTGTGTGCCACTCCTGATGTCTTCAAACCACATGAAGCAGATGTGGCTGAGTGATCCTCTCACGCTACTGTTACTGGTTTCCAGCTCTGTTTTCCTTTACATTACTTTCCTCTAAAGAAACCGTTGCCTGCCAGTCTGATTCTGGATGTACAACATAAAAAGAACATCTGCAGCCCACCTTAAGGAGCTCCTTTACATATAACCACAAGCATGTAATTATTATGAGTACATAAAAAGATACATACACAAGGTACACACACGAGTACAGAGGTTTTTGGCTTGTTTGTCTTTATAATAAATGCTGGATAATACTATGAAAATGTTGCCTAGAGTGCCATCATATGGCCAATGTGAGAAAGTACAGCAATTAGGTCCTTTATAGAAGGCCAAACTTTAAAGTAAATCAAAAACTGTAAGCACAATGTTGCAAAAGGAAATCACCCTTTCTAATGACTTTGACATGGCAGCAGCTGCACCATCGCTGGATATTCATACAAAGTTTGGAGTTGGAAGATGTAATAAAAGTTTGTGATTGGTAAAAACATTATAGTCACATCAGGCAGGATCTCTGTTTTATACATTTATAGCAAACAGCTGCTTCTGTGGTTTCCTCTCTTAAACCAGAAACTGTTGTGATTGTATAATGGAACAGAAGTGGCTACATATGGTGCATCCCTAAATACTAGGCAACATGTTTCAGTGAGTGAATGTGGTCAGTAATACATCTCTGGTTGCTTCCTCAGAAATGCAACATCGATGATCAAGCATAAGAAAACCTGTTATACACCACATGCAAGAGTGCAACAAGTGTCTGTAACTTGGACCCATTTCTTTTTGACTGAAGAATGACAGCACATGTATCAAATAAATTGCCACATTTGTGGATACCTATCACCTGAAAGGTGGGCTGAATCATCCTCGAACTCGTTCATCCTGTGACTTTGTAGTTTAAGGTTAGACAGTGGGATGAAGAGCAGGTGAACATAAGAGGCCTCTTTACTGTTGGCTTAATCATAAATAGCCTTTTAGATGTCACAATAACATACTGATCTCAAGGTAGATTATGCTCAGTTTCCAATTGTAGGATGGGCTGCACTCTTGCTCATCATAGTGTTTAATGGCTGGCCTGTTAAGCCTTTGACATCTGGTGCAAACACAGGAACCTATTTATGGCCTAATCACAACATCCAAAAGACAACAGTCACTCACATCTAGCTCAGCACTATATTCTATTCCAATTGCTCAAAGCTCAAATGTTAGGAAGTGTTTAAACTGAGAAGCCTTAACGATTACCACATTGTACATTTTATTTTGATTATTAAATTTCTTCTGCATTTTGACAGCAGGAGGTGGGAATGACCTAAACTGGCTGCATGGAGTGATTTTGAAACTGGTTGTGACTCAAATACATTGAGGAGATGCGTTTCTCCCAAGAGGCCCAGCAGAGCTGACGGGTCTGAGACAGTATGTGGTCCGAGTACTACATGAAAGAAACCGCAGTATTGTAGTCCGCTTTTATTTAATCAAACAAGTAAAGCCCCGACGTGCAGTGAGTCCCCCCCCCTCCTCCTCTCTTCAGACGCCAGCTTTCATCTGGTTGTTGGGTGGCAGTGGCTTGCCCAGGTGAATCCCCACTGTCAGGCCAAACTCCTTGGTGGCATGTTCCTCACAGACCTCAGGCTTCAGCTGGAAACCCTTCTCCCCGTCAAAGCAGTCCAAGGGAGTGAAGGACAGTGCTTCTTCATCTTGGAGGCCTTGCAGTCGTGTGCGCCAGCCCTCCAGCATGGCGCTGCGCACCTCAGCGGCAACATGAGACGGGGCCCAGAAGATCTGCGGGGCCAGAACCTGGAAGCCACAGTAGTGCAAGATGCCATTCTGTGGAGAGAAACCGTGTTGATGTCGTTACTTGGAATGTTGTTTCCCACAATTACAAGCCCATTTAATGCTTGGCTGAGTCCATTATCCTGAGGCAGTACCTGCAGTGGCCACAGTGTGACATTCATATCTCCATTAATGCCATTTGCACTGAACATGGACTCATGAGACCCAGTGGTGAAGGACAGCATGGCTTTCTTGTCCTGTGCAGAAAGCCAACACACATTAGAAAGCTGTAAGAATAGTAACTTAAAGTAGTTGATTTGATCCCTTACCTTGAACACTCCCTGGCTGTATCGCTTCTCTTCTGAGTAGGCAAAGCCCAGCGTGAGCACCCGGTCAATCCAGCCCTTCATGATCGCAGGAAGAGTGAACCAGTACATAGGGAACTAAGAAAGCAGTCAAGTTAGTTTATGTCGAGGGTTTAACACGTACACGCTGGTCACTGAAGCGCTACCTGAAAGATGATGAGATCTGCCTCAGTGAGTTTACGTTGTTCTTCAGAGATGTCAGCAGACAGTTTTCCTGCCTCCCATGCCAGTTTAGTCTCCTCCGCATAACGGAAGTGATCGGCATTCTTAAGGTCTCCTGCACAGACAATAATTGTTGCCTGTAATTCTGAAGGACAGTCAAAAGCTGATTTTTATTAATGCCAGTGAGATATTTATATACCAGTGATGTCCTCAGCAGTAGCAGTGGCTTTAAATTTCATGGCATAGAGGTCAGACACTTCTACTGTGCAGTCCTTAGCTGTTAAGACTTCCACAGCAGCATCTTTAGCTGCAGCGTTGAATGAGCCAGAGCTCTGGTGGGCATATACAATCAACACTTTCTTTGCTGCCAAAGAAAGAACTAAACATTAGAAATTCCACAAGTGAAACACCAGTACAAGTTACGATATCCAACCTTAAGAACACGGTCAAAACTTTCAGCAAACACAAGAAGACAGAGTAGAAAACTGACCCATTCTGAAGCGAGATGTCAGCTGTAAAGAACGAGCTTTACAATTAGCTTGTCTGTTAACGAAAACAGCCGTTCATTCTGGAAAGAAGCTCAAGATGCTGTTTTTATACACCAAGCCTTCTGGCTCATTTGCACTCTCCCAGGTGCTGTCAATCAGCAGTCAAGGTCATCAATCAATCAGCTGACACTGGAGGATTAGCTCTCAGGACTCTCATCCACAGCATTTGTAATGGGGAGTGGAGTTTTTGTACCACTAAGACCCAAGAATATGTAGGTTTTATCAGGAAATGCTTACAATAGTACTCTTGCGCATACATCTTCTGCTTAAAGGAAATGTGTGCTTTTCCCATTTTAGCCTACCCAGAAAGACACAGAGATGGTTGTCTGTGTTCAGAGACGTGCACTATCATTTTGAGGGGCAGCGGCTCAAGTGATAAAAGGGCACTTCTCATAATTATTAAAAAAATAATAATAATTTCAACAAAATGTTAAATATTTTAATTAACACAACTGACTGCCTTTTTTTAATTATTTATGCAAAACATCATGGAATTTTATTGTTTTTATGTTCCATTATTGTACAGCACTTTGGTCAGCTCTGGTTGCTTTTAAATGTGCTTTATAAATAAACTTGATTTGATTTGATTTTAATTCCCTCACACTGCCGCAATTGTTTCATATTCAACAGTAGGCTATCCTGCCAAATAAATAAATTTGTTTGACAGGGAAGCTGTGTGCAAAGAGGAATATATCTAGGCCTATATTACTTTATTAAAATAAAAAAATATAAAGCACTCCAGAAAAAAAGGCACTTTCAATCTCAATCTCAATCTAATTTATTTATATAGCACTTTAAAACAACAAAGTTGGCCAAAGTGCTGTACAGTGACAAAAAATAGAATATAAAAATAACAGCATAGAAGAACTTTAAAACAGGGTAAAAATACAATAAATCACAGTCACAATAAAATCAACATCTCTAGACTGTGTTAAAAGCCAAAGAGAAAAAATGTGTTTGAAGAAATGATTAAAAAACAGAAAGTGAGTCGGCCTGCTTGATGTGCAGCGGCAGCTCATTCCACAGTTTAGGGCCAGCAACTGAAAAAGCACGGTCACCTCTTAGCTTTCTCTTAGTCTTGGGGACAGTGAGCAAGCACTGATCTGTTGACCTGAGACAGCGAGACGGGACATAAGGGTGGAGCAGCTCGGACAAACACCGCGGAGCACGACTTGTTAAACTCTAAAAACAAACAAAAGAATTTTAAAATCAATACGAAAACGCACCGGGGGCCAATGGAGAGAGGCTAAGATAGGGGGGATGTGGTGATATTTTCGGGAACCAGTTAAAAGACGAGCTGCAGCATTTTGCACCAGCTGCAGACGAGAGAGGGATGACTGGCTGATCCCGGCATAGAGTGCATTACAATAGTCCACTCTTGATATAATAAAGGCATGGATCAATATTTCAAAGTCATGTCTCGAAACTATAGACTTAACTTTGGCTAACTGCCTTAGCTGAAAAAAGCTGAATTTGACAACAGGTCTAACTTGTGCATTCAAAATTTAAGTCCAAATCCATTTTAACATCCAGGTTTGTAACTATGGGTTTTACTGATGCTGTCAAACAACCAAGTTCAACAGAGATGTTGACAGTGTCACTTGGCCCAATTATCAGGACTTCAGTTTTTTTTCCATTAAAATGTAAAAAGTTCATGGACATCCAAGCTTTAATTTCATCAATGCATTCCGACATTTGACTGGTACAAAAAGCATTAGCATGCTTTAAAGGCACATACGTTTGGCTGTCGTCAGCATATAAATGAAACAGGATGCCGTGTTTGTGGAGAATTGACCCAAGAGGTAACATATACAATGAGAAGAGAAGAGGCCCTAAGACTGACCCCTGAGGCACTCCACATGTGAGAGGAGCCGTGGAGGACATTGAGCCACCAACACTAACACAAAAGCTTCTATTGGCTAAGTATGATCTGAACCACTGTAAGGCCAAACCCCGAATGCCCACCAAGTGTTCTAATCGAGAAAGGAGGATGTCATGGTCTACTGTGTCAAAGGCGGCTGTCAGGTCCAATAGCACCAATATGACACCTTGACCAGCGTCCGCGGCAACAAAAATGTCATTAAGAACCCTCAACAGAGCCAACTCAGCACTGTGAAGGCTCTTAAACCCCGACTGGAATGTCTCTAAAATATCATGTTCGTCCAAAAATGATTTAAACTGAGTAAAAATAGTTTTTTCTAAGATTTTGGACAAAAAAGGGAGCTTGTAGATTGAACGAAAATTTGAAAATTCATTGGGATCCAGACCAGGTTTCTTAATTAGTGGTTGCACCACGGCATGCTTAAAACTTAACGGTACAATACTATGTGCCATGCTGCCATTTATAATATCCAGCACATAGGAGCCCAGAGTAGAAAAAACATCTTTAAAAAGAAGCGGAGGATTTGGATCAATGGGAGAGCCAGCTGGTTTGATATGACCAATAATATCTTCTAGAAAAAGAGAGTCACAGGCTCACAAAAACAGCTGAGCATGCGACAGATATGGATGGGTCACATTCTCTCAATGAAGATAAGGGCAGGTGCTCAAGCCCCCTTTGATGGCTATGTGTGCACATGCCCGTCTGTGTCTCTGTTTCTGTGTCTCTTTTTACAGTAACAATGTGGATATTTGAGAGCATGTGTGTCTGTGTACGAGATATTTAAAAATTGTGTGCCACTCCTGATGTCTTCAAACCACATGAAGCAGATGTGGCTGAGTGATCCTCTCATGCTACTGTTACTGGTTTCCAGCTCTGTTTTCCTTTACATTACTTTCCTCTAAAGAAACCGTTGCCTGCGGTCTAATTCTGGATGTACAACATAAAAAGAACATCTGCAGCCCACCTTAAGGAGCTCCTTTACATATAACCGCAAGCATGTAATTATTATGAGTACATAAAAAGATACATACACAAGGTACACACACGAGTACAGAGGCTTTTGGCTTGTTTGTCTTTATAATAAATGCTGGATAATACTATGAAAATGTAACCTTCAGTTCTACCATATGGCCAATGTGAGAAAATACAGCAATTAGGTCAGTTTTAAATAAAACTTTAAATAAAAATTAAAAAAAACAGTAAGCACCATGTTGCAAAAGGAAATCACCCTTTCTAATGACTTTGACATGGCAGCAGCTGCACCATTGCTGGATATTCATACAAAGTTTGGAGTTGGAAGATGTAATAAAAGTTTGTGATTGGTAAAAACATTATAGTCACATCAGGCAGGATCTCCGTTTTATACATTTATAGCAAACAGCTGCTTCTGTGGTTTCCTCTCTTAAACCAGAAACTGTTGCGATTTTATAATGGAACAGAAGTGGCTACAAGAGGGTACATATGGTGCATCCCTAAATACTAGGCAACATGTTTCAGTGAGTGAATGTGGTCAGTACTACATCTCTGGTTGCTTCCTCAGATATTCTGCACCATAGATGATCAAGCATAAGAAACACTCTTAAACACCACATGCAAGAGTGCTAATAAATGTCTAACTTACATGCATTTCATGTTTTGGCTTAAAATGTATCAAATCATTTGTCACATTTGTGGATAACTTTATCACTTTAAAAGTGGGCTGATTCATCCTCGAACTCTTTCATCCTGTGACTTTTTAGTTTAAAGTCAGACAGTGGGATAAAGAGCAGGTGAACATAAGAGGCCTCTTTACTGTTGGCTCTTAATCAAAAATAGCCTTTTAGATGTCACAATCGCATACTGATCTCAAGGTGGATTATGCTCATTTTCCAATTGTAGGATGGGCTGCACTCTTGCTCATCATAGTGTTTAATGGCTGGCCTGTTAAGCCTTTGACATCTGGTGCAAACACAGGAACCTATTTATGGCCTAATCACAACATCCAAAAGACAACAGTCACTCACATCTGGCTCAGCACTGAATTCTATTCTAATTGCTCAAAGCTCACATGTTAGGGAGTGTTTAAACTGAGAAGCCTTAACGATTATCACATTGTACATTTTATTTTGATTATTGAATTTCTTCTGCATTTTGACAGCAGGAGGAGGGAATGACCTAAACTGGCTGCATTGACAGGTGATTATGAAATATGAACTGTAGAATGGGAGCCGGAGCCTTCAGCTATCAAGCTCCTCTCCTGTGGAATCAGATCCCAGTTCGGGTTCGGGAGGCAGACAATCTCCACATTTAAGAGTAGGCTAAATACTTTCCTCTTTGATAAAGCTTATAGTTAGTGTTGGCTCAGATGAGTCCTGAACCATCCCTTAGTTATGCTGCTATAGGCCTAGACTGCCAGGGAACTTCTCAGGATGCACCTCTCCATCTGTATGCATTCTCATCCCATAAATGCATGTTATTAACTTGACTTCATCTCTCTCCCATAGTTTTGTGCTTTCTTGTCCCTCTCTTCTTTCAGTATCTGGATCTGACTACGGCAACCTGCTGTTTCTACAGTGCAGGGGACGAGTGGCTCGGGTCCTGCTTGTTGGGCTCCACCGTTTTCCTTCTAGACCCATCCTGTTCCCTTATGTTTTACATCCCACACTTTTCAGAAATATATACATACTACAATTTTGCCATTGTATGTGCTATGAATCTATGCTGTACTTAGAACATCTATTGCGTGTCTGTCCATCCTCAGAGGGGGATCCCTCCTCGTGTTGCTCTGAGGTTTTTTGGGGGTAGTTTTTCCTTATTCAAATCAAGGGTCTAAGGACAGAGGGTGTTGTATGTTTTACAGATTGTAAAGCCCTTTGAGGGAATTGTGAAATATAAATCAAATTGTAAAAGGGGGGGGGGTCCTCCCAAAAACCCAGCAGATCTGGTAGGTCAGAACTAGGATGCCAGTTGAAGAATCAGACTTAAAAAAAAAAAAAAAAAAAAAAAAAAAAAAGCCTGGGCTTCTACAGCACCCCCCATACATACAAACACAAACACTT